>VZSZ01009706.1:115302-128650 GCA_013398815.1 Ibidorhyncha struthersii | reverse complement strand
CAAGGCCAGGTTGGACGGGGCTTGGAGCAACCTGGGCTGGGGGGAGGTGTCTCTGCCCAGGGCAGGGGGGTGGGAATGAGATGATCTTCAAGGTCCCTTCCAACCCAAACCATTCTGTGATTCTAAAAGTTGGCCGGCAGCGGGGGAAGGAAGGGTCAGGAAGGCGGTTCATGCTGATGTCTGGCTGGGGACAGACAGTGCCGCCCCAGAGGAAGAACTGCAGAAGAAGAGAGATGTCAGTGCTTTGGTCTTCAGTATGAAAGAGCCGCTACGTGCATGAGCCATCAGACAGCACCGAGGGATGAACTGACGGATGTACCAGGACAGGAAACAATATAGACTTGGTTACTGTACATCAAAACAGATTCGGTGAAAGAAACCCAAAAATCCACAAGGAAGATGCTCTAATCAAAATACAAAAGAAATAAAATCCACTGTGTTTTGCTACCTTTCAATAACCTGCAGAACTATTATATTGAAAACAGTAAGGAAAAGCAATATAGCAGAGCCTCTTCTGTAAGAGACAATAAATTCCCATGGCTGTCAAGCAAGCCAGTATTATTGCTGTCATTAATCAGTCACCTTTTGGGATGAGGCACTTTCTTGTTTAAGAGTTCTTTCTTGCACGCAAGTGACAACTGCACAACATAAAAGGTATAAGCTCTGTTTAAAACTGTCATATGTGAGTTACCCAAATCAACATTTTCTCAATAGAATCGTTAAGGTTGGAAGTGACCTTTAAGATAATCAAGTCCAACCATTAACCTAACCTGACAAAACCACTTCTAAATATATCACTTTATCACACAACGTAGGCTTGGACAAATCTTCTACGTGAAGACAGAGAAAACCGGATTGAGTCACTGTCCCACTAACCAGTTTCAGTAAACTAAAACAAACAAAAAAGCAAAACAAACAAAAAAAAACCCAATGCAAAAAATGATGGGACACGCCCCCCCCCCTTAAGTTACAGTTAAACAGTTCTAAAGTTTTAAGTCTCATGGCAAGCTACAAATACCAGGCACTGCGATGAGGCGGTGTCAGCGTGTTCTCTGGCGAAAGCCACGGCAGTACCCGGCTGGGGACAGCCCCTGCCCGCGGACCATGGCCGGCCCCCTCCGAGGGCTGCAGGAGCGCAGAGCGGACCCTGCTCCGAGCAGGACGTCGGACCAGGGACACCCCAGCTCCCTTCTGACCTGAATTAACCTGGGATCTTATGCAAGAAATTTCGATAGCCTTTCTGACATCATTAAAACTGGATTTTTTGACTTTTCAACTCACTTCAATTAAAAAATAGAAAAGCTACTATTCAACTTCCTATTTTTAATGATGTCAACAGAACACTAACAGCAGAAACTCTGTCCCTTCAGCAAAGAGCAGCTGAAAGCCACAAGCAAAGTCACTTCAGACATAATATTTTACCTGGAAACAGTGTATTTTCCTGTTGTTTAGTATGGCATTTCTAGTTCTATAATTCTTGACAGCATGACAACTGTAGAGGAAGTCAGATTTATATAAGATGTGGCAAAAAAAAATAATCACTAGCCTACTCTTCCTACTGAGTAAAGAGACTCAAGGCTGACTTCCCTGTTTTATTTAAAAAGCAAAGTTTGGAAGACTTCTGCATGTCAATACTGTGATGCATTACACTGACATTTATCTTCCCAAGACTGCAGATACACAGTAAAACCTGAAGGTGATATTTTTCATCTCTGCTGCAAGGTGAACCAGGGAATACCAGGAATACAAGATGCACCAAGCTCTTGCAGAAAATTAATGAGAACCATATTTTTCAGCTGCTGCAGACAACCTGCCTTTACATTTTTGTTTTCCCTAATTTATTGTAGATTTAAACCTCTGCCTGCTGAGTGCTGGATTTTTCAAGCTGATGCTCCAGAGTGGGACGGATGCATTTCTACACCCAGTTTACTTCTGCGCTACACATTTCTGTCCTGCCCGCGTGCCAACAGCAGCACCCTGGAACGTGGGCACGGGGCTGGGCGAGGGTCTCACCGCAGCCAAAGGGATGTGGCATCCCCCTGCGGGGCTACAGCCTCACAGCCTTCCTTCTGCAAGCCTCAACAGAATTCTCATTAAAAACGTATATAAATATGGTGACTTTTCACAGCGTGATGATTCAAACATGTATTTCTAGATCTCCAGTACTACCCTTTCCTTAGAAAACGCAAACGTCAGGCAGATCTCCCTTCCACCTAAGTATTTTCCCACTCTTGTATCCAATCTTGTATGCCACTACAGCTAGGTAAGAAAGGGTACTAGGGAATGTGCCAGCCTAGTGCTGGCCACATTTCTTCAGTCTACAGACAAAATAAATCAAAATAAGTAAAGAAACCAAAATCGCACAGGTTAACATGCGCTGGGATAAAACCATCACTGGTTATAAAACATCACAGCTGCTACAACTGGTCTTTTTCATATGTTTAAAGTTTCCTTGAGTCCTATAGACAATACAGTATAAAAACAGTTAAGCGACGTTAAGGTCTGACAAAATTAACAAATGCATGCAGGGCAGAAAATGGACTCCCCACAGGAAAGTTGTTGGGGTTTGGTCTTAGGCTATGAATAGATCTCCTAAATACACACTGCTGGAAGGTTTCCATTTGTGAAGCCAAAGTGACCTACAGAAAGTCAGCTACATACAACTACGTACGGGGATACTGAATGGCTTCAGCTGTAGGCACTGACTCTGCGTCTGAAACCTTAACCTCCTCATTGGTAAAACTATGCTTAAAAAGAAATGCCCACGCATTTTTAATAAATATGTTAAAAGAATGTTGCCCTGGACCTAGGAAATCTCAGGTCTGAGAATGAAAAAAAGGAATATGATAAAATGCAATTATTTCTGATTCGCAAAAGCATTCTCAACGACGATCATTTTAAGGCATCAGAGCCAAGATCATTCAGTTAAGCTATTAAAATGTATTTTTTAAAGCATATAATGAATTCTGCTTGCAACATTGTGCCTTTGGTAACATTAAGCAGTACATTATGGTTGTGAGATAAACCAAATTAATAGATAGAAGTTCTGCCCGTTTCTTAGCAATTAACAGCTGCGAACCATTCTTGAAAATTAGGATTGCTGGGATTAGACTGCAAACTGTATTTTGACAAGTTATCAGTACAGACTAAATTCTTGCAAATACCATTCAAGACAAAACCTGTTCAAAAACCTGTTCAAGCTGCCTGTCCTTTGCAGCAACGCTAACCGGCCACGTTATCAGTGAAAACTTCGGTGCTCAGTGTTTAAGGCCGTGAAGACTTCTTTAATCGTAGACATGAATTGTAGAGTTTAAAATGAAACATTTTTTTTCTCCATAAAAACCTTAGCATTTTATATCCTGTGACAAACCTGTTAGAAGATAGATTGCCCAAGCTATTACAGAGGATAAAGCCAAGAGAAGCAGTCTGATCATTTATCTTTCCGCCTTACTTCCAGATACCCGTATCACTTAATATCTCACTGCAAAGCGAACAGACTCTTAAGCTGTTGAACAGTGGGTTCGTGAGAATAAGCCTAATTAACTCCCCAAATTTCTACAAAGAATGAACGAGGGGAAAAAAATTGACCAGCGAAAAAAGAAAATAATAAAATAAAGTGAGGCATTCAGCCTTCAGCTGAGGATGAGATTGGAATAAGAATCTGGAATAACCAAGAGCAATGCACCTCAGTACACTAACGTGGACTTGTCAATCAATGACCACCATCAAGCCTCCTTGCCAGGATTCAATCTTCCATCCATCACCACCCGATGCAAACATACAGGACTGCTTAAAAAAGTGCTTTTTAAAAAAAAAAAACTTATTGTTTCCAGTAAATATAAAAATCGTGTTAAGATCTGAAAATCAGTGTCTCACATGCCTTACTGTAAGCCCAGCAGCAGCTCAACAGCAAAAACATGAGGTCCCTCTGATTACCCGCCGTCCCTGTGCGCGTTTCCCCACGCACAGATATCCAAGTCAGCTCTGGTTTAGAAATTATGCACTCTGGGGAAACCGCCAAAACAAACACCTCCCAAAGAGGCACGAGGCATCTCTCAACCGCGAGATGGAGGCACATGGGAATCAGAGACAGGGGACGCACGACAGATGAAGTGTGCTCAAGGACAGCAGATTTCAAAGAATTCTAATTGTTTTTAAAGTAGGCCAACCCCCAGGATATATCCATTTCATCCAGAAAAATTAATCCAGCCTGCACCCTGCCATCCTCTTTTCCCAAGGCCCCTCAGGCATACACAAAGATTAAAGGCTACACAAACCATCCTGGCAGTCTGCTCCCTTTTATCACAACAGCTTGACAACTCCCCTGTCATCACCAGCCTCGGTAGAAGATAGTAACGGCAGCAAAACTTGTTAACTCCCCGAGAGGTGACTGACGTGACTATGCATGGAAAAGGTAAGTCTCCTCTCTCATATGACGACTCCGTATCTTACAGCTTCCCCCCCTCCATCTCTCTTTGTGAAGTAACGGCGCTGGTATGGACACTGGGGGCACCTTCCCACGGCTCCGTGTATCAGCACTCACGGGTCTCATCGTACATTGCCAAAGCTGGGCCAGAGTAACTGCGTGCCCCATGTTTCACCTCAAAGTCTTCTCCCAGTCTTGATTCCAGTGCCACGGATAGCTGCTCTCCTCAGTTCTTTCTGCTGATGACCCCAAAGGAGGAGCTCACACCTGGACCTGCTCAAAGAGCTTCACCGCCTCACTGTCCCATCAACACTTCTTGGCCTTCTTTAGCCCAACCTTTCCTGCACTGTTTACATCACTAAAACATAAGCAAGTGTTCAAGCCAAATATTGTAGATTGGTATTGGAAACCACAGAGAGGGACAGAAGACACAAGAGGTCTTCGACTCTTAGCCACCGAGATCACACAAATGCATCCCAGACACTAAGCTGCACTCTTAGTTCAGACACCCAGGGCTGGAACACCTCCACGGACAGTACTCGAGACCACTTCAGACACTCGGTAATGCCGTAGGAGTATCTTCCATCGGGTGGAATATCAATCAGCATTTGGAGCTGAGGATCTCCAAAAAGTGATACAAGAGGCAGCAGGAGATTATTCTCCCTCCCCAGCAGGAGCCGAGGCACAGGACACCCACGCGCCATCCTCCTGGACTGGAGAGCTGGGAACTCTGCGGTCGGAGGCAGGTGATACACTTACAGTCACAAAAAACTCATATTCCACCAAAAGAAGCAAACAGCAAGACAAACCACCTCCCACCCTTTCCCACCTCTGCAGATTACAGAGGCATTGTTTTTCCGCTAATCACTAGCGAAGGTCTTGATTGTCTGCGGGAGGAACATATTTCACAGAGGGGAATAAGGGTGCAAAACGTGGAAGTGGTGAGAAAAAACCAATGTATTTCGTAGCTACTGTTCAAAGCTTCTCAGCGGCTCTGGCATGTTAGAATAACACTGCGGGAGATGGATTAGCAGAGCCAGAGCAGGTGAAGCAGTCTAAGGTGTGTGATAAATGCACCACTGACACATGCACGGCTTATAAAAGACATATATTATGAGCCCTGAAGAGCTGACTTCAAGGCCTCATTTAAGCGAGAGTGTAGCAAATCTTGTTCCAAGACTAAAGCATGCAGAGAACAATTTATTTTCTCTGAAGAACACATTGTCTCAATATTGTCTCTCTTGATCTTCCTTCTTCAGTAGGAAGAATAGAGAACTCACCCCATTACCATCCCAGCTGCTTTTAAGAGGTAGCCTGGTTACTTTTTGGGTTTTGCTTCAAAATGTTATTATAGACGAGGGATTTTCTACAGCCAACTTAAACCAATAAATACCTCTTTCTTTGACATATTGAGAATTCTTATTAGCTAGCTCAAAACAAAGACATTGCTTAAATATCTCAAATCCATCAAGGCAGGAATGGAGAAATAAAATGGGGTGCTGCTCTGCTTCAGCCCTACTGAAATGCTACTCCTTGGGTTTTTTTTTTTTGTTATCCTTCAAAGGGAAATCTTTTGCTACGGGTTAAAACCGAAGCAAGTTTTAATTCCCAAGTTGTGACAAAAATGTTCAAATATGAAAAAAAATACATTCAATTTCATTTTAAAAATGTATTTTTTTTCTAAAGCACACTAACGTAGTACTTTCTGCCTTATTAAAAAACATCAACTGTATGCACTCAAGTCAGAACAGTTTTTTGCTGAGCCATTTTCACTGCCAATTTTTCAAAAGACAACAAAGTAAGAAACTTTGTGGGCTGAGCACCATCTGCTTATGCTTTAATTTCATTAACAGTTGTATTTTGAGACCTGCAACTGTAAAGAAATTTTTCCAAATGTAAGCAGCAGGTAAAGCAGTATAGCGTTTTTACCTTGTACCTTCTTATAACTCTCTCCTGCTGCTCAGCGGTTTACTGCACACCAGTGCCCACCGCTGCTATTTGCAACCGAACGGTCCACAAGGAAATCAAAGGAAAATAAGTTGTAGCTTAGGAAAGCCACAGCAATTCTAAGAAACGTTATTGGAGTCAGCGATTAGAGTGAAGCATTCAGGAAGATGCAGAAAGAGAGAAACTAAGAAGAAATAGAGACCACCACAGAGCAGCAAACAGTGAGTTTATTACAAGAGAGAGGAAAAAAAAAAAGCTATTTGTTTTGCGAGTTGCAAGAAAGCACGCTTATGCATGGAGAGGCATGCCTAATTCCTGCTTAATACAACCCTTTTTGAAGGATCATCTCTTCATTACAAAAAGTAGCCATTTTTGGTTTAGTAATAATGTATGTATGTAGCCCAGTAAGAGTAGGATTTTTTTTGCCACACGGGGAGTCAATGGGTTTTCAGAAAATAGGAATTCTGTACTATAAAACACATCTCTTGGAAAGCACCAACCTATTTCAAAACCAGCTCGCACTAAGCAAAGAATTTGGTTTTTCAAATTTCAGACCTACCAATTCGAACGATACTCCAATGAGCACGCAAACATTTCAAAACTGTTCGGTCCCAAGCAGGGGGAACGCAGTAAGGATGTTTATTTGAAAAACAAAGGTAGAATACAAGTATCAGCCTCTGTATATTTTTACAATTAACAACGCAACACCCCTTTTCCACAAAAGCGCCGACTTTCCCAGCAAGCTCCTTCAAGGAGGAGGCTACAATTAACCTGATAAAACCCAATCTAGAAATCTGCTATAAAGCGCAACCTTAACCTTCGGGTTAAGTTTATAGAGATCTACTGAGGTTTTTCTTTTTTTCCCTTAAAACCTGTATTAGGTGGAAGGGCAGAATACCCCCAGTTCCCCACTTAAAGAGCATCCTGGGAGGCGGAGACTCGGATGCTGCTGGGTCCCCTTTGCTGGGCCGTTCTGGAAGCATCTCCCTCGCTGGCCACGCTGCCTCGGCACTGCCATCAGCCCCGGAGGAACCTCACCCACCAAAGCAGCGCCGGAATCCAGAGTGTTGCAGGATGGAGGCGCACTGCTAAAGGCAGATTCAAGCAAGATAAATTCCCTTTAATTCACAAAAAGATTAACGAAAACTGATGGAGGAGGCGGCGGCCTTTTAAGCAGCACATTGCTATTTTTAAACTAATCGTTCACAGCAGACGTTTGTTTTCCATACTTACGGAGGAGATCTAGTAATTAAATGTAACTGTTACCAGACTTGGAATCCTTCTCGCAGATTATATGGCCTAGTTTCTGTAAAAACCACCCCCCCCCTCCCCCCCAAGGTAGAAGTCAAACCTATTAACGTAGCAGCTTATCCTGCCCTATTTCCACTTGGCAGCCTCCCGTAACGCTGATTTAATATCTGACAAAAATAGGACAAAGATACAGTCATTTTTCATTAGGGGACGCCAACTCAATACAAGCAATTTTAACTCTGCTGAGCTTGGGTTAGGGAAGGTGCCCGCTGCTCGGCCACACGGCGAAGCCCCACGCGTACGCTCCTGGCTATCACGTGCCGCCTCTCACGCTGGCACCCCCATGACCCACGCAGCCTCTTCCCATAACTAAACGTAGGAGCACCGGAATTTCTACTGCTTCAGCTTCACCATCGTATCTTATAATTCACCATCTTCACAGCAAAGCATTAACCATTACCTAGATTTTTATTTAAAAAAGGACTTTATTACATGCTATATGTAATGCCCCATTGTTTGGCCACTAAGCAGCACAAGTTACCACTTCTGGTTTTGTTTTTTTTTTTTCTCTATAAAAATGACAATCTACCCAACCCATTGTTCTGATCCATCCTGATTTCTGTGGTCTTACGGTTTCTCCATTAGGTAGCACAACAGTAGAACAGTTTTACCTGTGCGAGCCCTGAAACAGACACAATTACTAAGTTTTTGGTTGCATAATCTTAACCTAAGAGTGCAAAGCCACCTTTCACCCTACACCGAGGATCCTGCCAAAGGTTCCCTGGGTGCTCTAGATCCTTCTGCAATGGGATTCTTGAAAAGCAAACACCAGCCTTAACTTCAGATCTTTGATTTTTTTTTTTTTTTCCAGCTGTTCAGTTCTTTTACGTTACTCGTGAATGGTAACACTTGGGGCTAGAATAGGCCAGAAGAAATCCTGTCACATACTTGTAAAACGGTGTGAAACTGCTCTCTCTAGAGGAGTAGACGTTTACGTAATTAATAGTCTTGAGATAATAAGTTATTTACATAACTTATTACAAGGCATCTTAATTACAAAAGAGTTCAAGAAAGTTTTAATATAATCTGTGTATGTATACATAAATTGTAGGAATTATGGGGTGGTTTTTTTTCTTCTCCATTTCTTCAACATTATTCACTTTGTGGTCATTTATTCCGCAACATAACTGGAAGCATTTGTCAAAAGATTTCACTTTTAATATGGTAGGGATTGGGGTTTTTACACTCTCCCAAGGGTGACAGATTTTTACAAGCTTTTTCAAAGCCAATTTAGATGAAAGTACACATTTAAAAAAAATTAGCATTTAGTATCTCAAAACATTTTGCCTATTACTGTCGCTAGCAACACTACAGATTACTGGAATAAACAGAGGGGGAAAAGAAGTTGATGCTCCCTTCCTACAACAGCAGTACTTCGGCTACAGCAAGCTCGCTGCCCCCCTGCAGATTTCAAACCCAGCTTGTTGGATGCGGCCGGTTTGCCGAGGCGTTCCCTTCTGCGGCACGGTGTCTGGGTTTGCCGAGGCGTTTCGCTTCTGCGGTGCGCTGCTCCGGGTCTGCCACATCCATCCCTGCGCTGACAGCAGCGGGGCAGGAACCATGGCCCGCAGCTTTCAGCCAGAGCCGGAGCCACAGAACTGATGCAGCACTCGTGTTAGCTCTCACCCGATTACAGAACGGCAAACCAGTAAAAAAAGTCACCGACATACAGATAACTACACAAGGCAACTGGAGAGAGAGATTATTTTGCCATGTACCACAGTGCATCACGTTTTTACCAAACTCAGCCAACTTGAATCCCTTCGCTACCGACTACCACTCTCCCTGTTACATCAGATTTATCATCCTATTCCGATTCCCGCCTTCCCTCACGTAACGATAGCAACTTCAAACTCCTGTGTCTTGGCTTCTCTTCCGAGCACGTTGCTGTTACTCCTTAAGGGAAAGCAGAGAGTTTCCACTGGGATTTCCACCGCAAAGGATCTAATCTAAACCACAATAACACTTCAAGTTCAGTCTGCAACTTGTCCTTAAGTTCTCAGCGACGATCCAGCCAAGGCACACAGGATATTATGGTCCTTAAAGTGGGGGAGAAGGGGTGTCACCAGAAAGCTCAGAAAACGTCCACTCAGCTTTTGTTTCTTTTTTTCTAACCCCTCTGCATCGTAAATTCTCTGCCTTCCAGTGGCCACTGGAACACGTCGCAGACACAGAAAATTAAATGCCTTCAACGCGTGGCAAGGCAAGTTAGCGGCAGCCCACGGCGCCTTGGCTTGGCGCGGTGGCTTGGGGCTAGCTAAAGTTGGGGAATACCACAAAGACTGCAGTGGTTCAGATGTGAAGCGCCAGCTCCCAGGCACGAGGCCAGGCAGCCCGTGCCGAGATGCCAGGAAGCTCTCCTCGCCGCACAGGAGGAGAGGGCAGGACTGGGAATGTATTTTGTGGGCTCTGCAGTCTCACCACCGCATTTCCAACTTGCGCAAGGTCAGCCACACGCTTCAGCACGTCTTTTACTACCTTCCCAGGCTCCGGAAGGGGATTAGTAATACGCTGCACACTCTTTCTTACTTGCTGTCCTTCATATGGACACACGAATAGGGTCATTTCTATCAGCTTCTTGGGGGGCTCCAGTGAGGATGGGAGGAAGTAGGAGACCACTGATCATACTGCTGCCGCACAGACTACGAGCACGCAAAGCTGTCTTTCCAGCTCTGCCTCAGGTAGGCCCAACAGGTCTTTCAAAAAAACCCCACAACCAAACCCACCAACCTCAATGACACATAACTTTTAAAGCTTCTGAATACTTTTGGCCACTTGCACGCTTTGCAATTGGTCAGATTTGGAGAGTTAAAGTTGGCCTATGCTACATTTTCTCCTCCAAATATGCTGTTTTCAACTTTTCAGTAATCAATCTCTCTTTGCCATTTCAGTCCATCAGTTCTGCCTGCTGTCCTACTCACTTCTCGATGACAGCAGCGTTTAAGGCCATACCTCTGAGGCTGATCATCAGCGACGCATCTCGCTGGAGATCAACGGGGGCTATAGCTGGGATCCCCACAGCAATCTCCTGGCGATGAACAGCCACAGTCACCTCCTGCTAGCTCCAAAACCATGATCCCTTGATCCAGAAGAGCAGAAGGTAATCGGAAAGCATACAGAAGACCCCACAACACGCATATAACAATCAAATCAATTATTCTACCTAATCTTTTTCTCACAGCCATAAACAAGGGTGTCCCTGCCTAAATCTTTGGTACCCTGGTTATCCTTGCTGTCAGACAGCTGGTGTCCTTACTTACACAAAAGCAGATAGGCTTTTAAAGACTCTGAGGACAGACCTTAATGTATTTTCACTGTTTCTATTTGGTTTAGGTTGGAAACTAGAAGGATTATTTTATTCTGTTTGGATATTTCTGATAAGGCAGATGAATAAATACTGAACAACTCCCTGCAAATCCTACAAGCACTTTTTCCTCAAATGGTGTCTTGCAGAAACAAAGTTCCACAGTCGGGTTACCTGGAGAAGGGCTTTGTCTCCGCAATCTCTGAATATGCTTTCAGCAAACACATGTACCTGCAGCAGTCTTCTATCAGAAAGAAAGGGCTCATCTCCAACTGTCTGCATTACCGTTATTACTTCTGTGTTCTCTCATTTCCTTCCTAAACAGCCACTTCTCCACTTTCACTTTTTCTTTGAAAACTCTCTGTACATTAATCAACTCGCCTCTCCGAAAGATCTCTGAAATCTTTCAAAATAAGCAGAAAAAGCATAACACAATATCTGAAGGGAGAATATACTTTTTTTTTTTTTAAGAGTACATAGTTACAACATTACTAGAAGATCTTCAGCGTTCTTGTCTGCTCCTGTAAGCAGGAAAAGATTCAAGGTTATAAACGCAAAAAGAACACCACAGCAGAACTTTTCATCTTTGCTTCTTTAATGCCTCGGCGTTATTTCGCAGTGCCCAGGGTTACCGAGCAGAGAGGGAAAGGGTACTGCCTGAGGTTAGCTATAAAAAGCTAAATTTCTATTTTAAGCTGGCACTGTCTGAGGAGGAATTTTACACTTGTTGGCTAGAGCTTTCAGCGCAAGCAAAGGGAGGAGCGTGCTGTACAGGAAGAAGAAAAATTGTTCTGTTATCTTTAGCTTAACAAACTTTCCAGTGGCTAACAGCAGAGCAAACACACACATTGGTACGGCTGAACAAAGCACGTTTCAGAGAAGCAGTTATGATTAAACTCGCAGTTGCGAGATGCCGAGGCTGTATGGAGGCACAGCCTTTCCCAGGGAGCCAGCCCAGCACCATCTCGCCCAGCGGCATGCAGCCCCTTCGGAGGCAGCCCCAGGAACACGCCGCAGCACCGCCGGCAGCCTGCCCGCTCACCGCGGCTCACCCGCCGCTCGGCACCTGAGCGGCTTCTGAGGGGGAAAGCGGTCCAAACCAAAGCGTGAATTTCGCACCAACAGCACTGTTTCCCAGAAAACGATGAAGCAGCATGTGCTAACTGCTCTCATATACATCACAACGATAAGTAAACAGCTGATCTGGCTAACGAACCAGATATTCTGTTTAGATTTCATCTTTGACAGTGTTTACTCAATATAATTGTATTTGTTCCCAACAAAGACTGAATTATTTCCTGAGGTGGCTGTCATGGATATTTCCTCCTCCAGTCAAGGCAGGGGCAACCAGGACGGAATGCTGCTTTATCGGGGGCTGGACTGTAAAAAACTCTTCTGACCCCTTTACTGCCACACGCACCAGCTAGAAACCATTGCCGAATGAGACCTCACGTGTGAACAGAGGGGGATACAAGGGCTCTGCTCGCAGCTATCCAAGCGAAAGCCTTCAGGCGTGTGAGGAAGGACAGTGCGATTCCTTACAGCGCCTGCGTAAACCGGTACGGCACGCACACCGTGGGACTGTGATACTTCAGCTGTCACCCCACGACAATCACCTGGAGATGGTCCCTGCCCTACGCAGCAACGCAACCATCACTATGTCGCTTTACAGGTCCATCGCCCTTTCCTAAGCCAGAAAAGTAATTCAGAATCATAGAATGGTTTGGGTTGGAAGGGACCTTAAAGATCACCTAGTTCCAGCCTCCCTGCCCTGGGCAGGGACACCTTCCAGTTGACTGTTTTCGACACGCAATGTTTACTGCCCGACAATTTCTCGGGAGGCACGCAAATAAAACTCCTAAAGATCTCTCTGTACGCAGAAAAGCCCGCGTTGTGCCAAGAAGAAGAGATTACGGAAACTTCACCCCTCCGTAAACCGCCTATCTCCAGAAGAGCTGCTATGGCCTATTATCTCTGCAGCAGCTGCCCAGATACGGCAAACCGTGGCAGCTTCGGAAGACGGAGCATCTGCCGAAGGGGTCCAGAGTCACTGCGGGGCTCCAAACGCCAGCGCTCTGCCAGCGCGCTCGCCTTCACAATCATTCAAAGCAGCCCGCTAGAGAGGACCGGGACCGTCACCGAACGCATCACGAACGAACGCTTTTTAAGATAATCGCCGCGAAATTGCACGACTTTACCCAGCCTAGAATAATCTCGACTAATCTTGCCCCAGGCGGGTCTCCTGAGGCGCGGTGATGGCGCGCAGCTCTGCACCACCTGCTGAGGATGGGAGGAGCCCTCTGCCCACACCGCAGGCCCGGGGGGTCGGCTGTCCCCCCCGAGGGGGCTGTCACAGGGTT
>VZSZ01009706.1:93740-108318 GCA_013398815.1 Ibidorhyncha struthersii | reverse complement strand
CAGCTCCGTGTCCTTCTGCTGTTGGGACCCCCCGAGCTGGAGGCAGCACTGCAGGGGGGTCTCCCCCGAGCGCAGCAGAGGGGCACAATCCCCCCCTCGCCCTGCTGGCCACGCTGCTGGGGATGCAGCCCGGGGTGCCGGGGGCTCGCTGGGCTGCGATTGCGCATTGCCGGCTCAGGTTGAGCTTCTCATCCACCCACACCCCCGAGCCCTTCCCCTCAGGGCTGCTCTCCAGCCATTCTCCTCCCAGCCTGGATTCGTGCATGGGACTGCCCCGACCCACGTGCGGGACCCTGCACTTGGCCTTGCTGACCTTCATGAGGTTGGCACGGGCCCACCTCTCCCGCCTCTCCAGGTCCCTCTGGATGGCATCCCTCCCCTCCAGCATGTCGACCGCTCCACACAGCTTGGTGTCATCGGCAAACTTGCTGAGGGTGCACTCCATCCCGCTGTCCGTGTCACCAACAAAGATGTTGTTCCTTAACTTAGTCACAGGGCAAGTGAGCAAAGTGCCATTTCAGAAAGTGTAGTCGGCCTCACGGTACATAAACACAGAAAACTTCAATTAATAGTTACTGTAAAAGTCCAGCCCAGTAGATAGGTTTGTATGTTAGTATTGAAATAACAGAAAGTGGGTAACACCACGGAGGTACGTCAGGCTGTGGTCTCGCGGGGCTCCCGGGGGACTGGGGGAGGTGGCAGCAAGGCTGTCCCCATTAGTCACTTGGTGTTTGCGGTACAGAGCCTCCGTCACAAACCGATGACTAAGTTGAGAGCCGTAGTCGCAGTCAGTCCTCAGAGCCTCGCTAGACAGCTCTGAGCTCTCATTTTTTTGCAGATTTCCCAAACTGTACGTTTGATATCGCAAGGCCGGGGCGCCGAGCAGCCGCTTTTCTCACCCAGCTGCTATTCGGAGAGAAATTCTTTAACGGTAGATTATTTCTACCCTGTATCATCTGACACCAAGTTGTATCAATTAGTAATTCAAGGAAACGATTCTGTTATAAAAGGCGTGTTTTGTGGGAATTGCGTGTGGGATTGCAGGCAATAGCAGCTGTTGGATCCTAACACTGCACACATTCAAGTCTTTTACCAAATATAATCGTAAAGAAATAGATTTCATAAGGGCTTCAGTACATCATGCAGATGCATCATTTTGTGGAAGTTCCTCCCTTTTCTCAGGTCCAAAGTTGCATACAGCTATCCTTACTTCATATGAATTAAACAATTTCCAGTTTGCAGTTTTAGCTCAGATATCAATATAGACACTTCTTTCAATTTTTTTTTCCATCGTTTTCCCAAACTGAAAGTTAAACCAAAAAAAAAAAACCACCCAACCCCCCAAACCAACTTAAGAGAAAAAATTCCTAGACCTGTCAAAAAGACTTTGAAATAAAGGTGAAGAACTGTAATAAAGTCATCATCTTGGCAAGCTGAACGCCGTTGCTTTTTAGTCACCCGTGACAAGTAACAGTGACAGTGGCAGGATCTCATCCATCGTCAAATACTGCGGCTCTCCAGCTCTCTCAAGTCACTGCCACTCAACCCCTTTTTCTAATGTATAACTGCAATGACTTAAAAACTAGTTGGCTGAGTATGCCAATTAAACCAAAAATTTTCTAAAATTCCCACGTGCAGGCAATTAGCAGGAAGCAAATCTCTAGATTGCACTTTTTTTTAAATACTGGCTTAACTGAATCTTTGTTCTGAGTAGTTTGATCAACTCGGGGACATCCTTTAGGTTTAGAAGTTAGTTGGAGTTTACAGAGTAAGTGGGAAAAGATTAATTTAGAGTTTCGTCCTTAGAAAAAAAATCAATTTATTTCACTGGTGGCAACTTGCAAAGCATGCCTATAGAGCAGAAGAGTACGCCAATTAACATTATTTCAAATGAAACTGAAGAAGCACAAATTTATTCTTATTCCTATTCCCTGACCTTTTGAGTAACGAAAGCTGCTCCTGTAAACCTTAGGCCAAAGTGAAGTGGACATTCCTTTGACATATTGGAATATAACTGAAAATGAATACAGCATCTATGTAATTAATTCATTTCCCCCCCCCCGAAACGGTGCTACGGGGCAATGTAGAAGCGATAGGAGAACTTCACATTCTGTGAAAGCACGGTGACCCACAGCAGGGCTTTTGTCGACTCCTGGCTAACCGCTTGAAAAACCTGGTTGACTTCTTACTAACCTCCAAGACACGGGAAACTAAAACATATTTTCCATACATTTCAGATTTAAATAAGCAGACTTATAATACAAATAAAAATTAATGTAACAATTTGCCTCTCTCTCAGGGTCGTGTCAGACTTGCGCTGCTGAGCCTCCGGTGTCAGGGTGGATGAGCTGGGAGGAGGAGACATTCCTCCCCACGTGTAGGTTGGCTTTGATGCTCTCTGCCCTGTATTTGGGCCACGACCAATGAATCCCAGAATATTCCCTCACTGCTGGATTACCTCTGCCAGCTTCTCCCGCGGAAACCTGGCCGCAAAGATTTTTACCTTAGGTGAGGAATTTCCCTTTTCTAGAGGCAAATGGGCATTTTTTTTCCATAGTCTAACCACCTAGCATTTATGCAACGACTCAGAGCCCTTAGGATAGAAAGCATTTAGCAGGGGTGAACACCTTCACTTGAAATTAGTGGAATGTTGCCACTGATTTAAACAGAGCCAAGATTTCAGCTTCCATTGTTTTTCGGATAAAAGTTACCAGCTATGGCCTTCACGACTCTAAATTTGACGCTGTTGTTCAAAAGAACCACTTTTTTTTCTTCTTTTTCTAAGCCAAACGTGTATACGAGATGTTTAACCAAATTAAGACCAGAAAATAGAGAAGCGCTGCAAAATAAATAAGGATGTCACCTAAAAGCCTGCTGCAGCTCAGAAGTCAAGGGGCTGAGTTGTATTTGGGCACTTTTGGAGTCTACAGTGTCCCGGGGCTGTTACCAGAATGACAGCAACATTTTGCAAATACGCTCCTGGGCTTGGGGAGGTGCTTAAATCGAGACGAGCTGCCGCTGTGGCGCGGGGCGCACGCAGCTGGAGACAGCTAAAAAAATAATCCAGCGCGCTTATTGAAGGAGGGATACGCAGCTTCCGTGTTCTGTGTATTGCAATAGTGATGCACAGCAGTAAAACCGAAGCATTAATTAGCAATGCTAACTTTATATGCAATTATGCAAGGTGCTGGGTGTCTCACGAAGTGCCACGGTTGTGTCCTGAGGGCAAAGTATTGTGACTTTTAACATCAATGCTCTACAAACATGCGTTCATCTAGTATGCACAAAGTCAGACGGATGGGGTTTTATACCTGATGATAAAGCACTAGAAGACAAGATGACTTATTACTTGCGGAACAAGAAATACCTGTTACTGGAGACCTAGTAGTATGCACTTAAAACGTAGGGCAAGAACAGCACAGGCGTTTTTGTAGTGGGCGAGGTATCTTTTTTAACCCACCCTCAGCTTTTCCAATTATGTCCTTACGATCTCCTTTATTTAAACATCAAAAGGATTTTCACCGCATTTGGTACAGCGCTGTTGTCAAAACCCTCATTTAAATGCTCCTACTGATACCTTCAGAATTATGTAATATTACCAATGTAAATAAGATGCAGATTTTTCACATAGTTGTTTTCCTTTCCTATGTGAGTTGATTACTAAAGCAGGAAATGCTATTCATAAAGGCTTGATACCAACACATTAAAAAATCCATACCGAAAAACTTTGGGTTTTTATTTCATTTGAGAAATTGTCAAATCAGTATCAACCATGAGTTTTGCCCGAATGAAGACTTACCTGCCCTTCAAGTGCGCGGTCGAGGGTCAGCCAATACCTGCGTGAATGTGCCTCCCATCTGCATACTCTGCTTTAGAAGTCGTCTTGTGTTTTAGCTCACATTAGAAGCAGGAAAGCAGATTTTCTTAGACGTAGGATGAGTGCATCTGCAGCAAAAGTCCATCTAGGTGTGTGTGTGCGAAAGTGCCAAATCCCCCTGCCCTGCGCTTAATGTTTTAGGGTGAACCCACAGATAGGTCATAAAATAATGTCATCTTGACAGGTAAAAAACGCACCCAGGCTGGTGATGTGATATTAATAATATTCCAAGCTAGTGTAAGCCCTCACCATTCACACTGCTCTTCCACCAAGGTCCCCTGCTGTGACCCTGGGCTTCACCGTAGCAGAGGGACTCTCAACTTCTCCGTCGGGGCCCGCGTTTCTGGCGGTCTCTCAGGGTCCCACAAGCACAGGTGGCAACAGCGTGAGGCAGGCGGGCTCTGCCTGGGTTTGGGTCACGCCGCTGAATTCGGAGCGGGTGGATGAACTGGATTTGAAGAAGGGTTTCTGACAGTGATGGGCTTCCCGATGCCGTGCAGTAAGGTGCCAAAATAAGCCTGATGGCGTGGGGCAGAGCACAGTTACTGAGGGATGACAGCGTGCCTGTCCCTTTGCCCTGGGGACATTGCCCCTTCCTGTGTGTCACCACCCCTCCCTTTCAAACACTACAAGTTCTGCTCTGGTGGTGGTGGCAGCCGTGAAGACACCAAAACACTCTCCAACCTTGTCATTCCCCATCACGTACAACGTGACTCAATTTTCACCACTTTTTTCTGACCAGCCTCTCAAATTCACCAGCATCAAGTAGCTGAGCGGGCTGTAGACTATTAGTGACGGTTACAGCTCGTGGAGTTAACTTTTTTTTGCACATTGGCTTGACGAGACAGAGAGAGATGGGCATCGAAAGGGGGAGTTATTTGTGTGGGTTGTACAGGCTCTAAACTTCGGGGGTTGCTGCCCTGTACACAGCAGAACAACACAAAGTTGTTATTCAAAAAGTGTATCAGTCAAGTTAAATTAGAAATTCCCTGCATTCAAGAATCTGGACTTTAGACATAAATTGTAGTACCTACAGGAGTTAATTAAGCCAGCGGTTATTGCTTTGATATCCAGACAAAGATGCACTATTAACTTAGGCAGGGGCGATCAATAACTTGCACTCTCTGGAAGAGTAAGTGCATATAGCACATGTAAAATGTACGCAATTACCTTAAAAAGAGCTTTTATGTTTTTATGATTGGCTGCACGGCATGCATTGTTGTTGTGAAATTACAACAGTTCATTTTATGCCTCCCAGAAATGGCTTCATCTGATAACGGTCTCCTCTCTGGTCATGCAAGGCTTTCACCAAATCCCTCCTCTCCTGCCACTGCCCTTTTGTTAGTTGTCGTTCTCCCCTCTCCTCAGAAAAATTATTGTTCTGTACAATAAAAGTTCCTCATGAGGCTCCAGCCTCGATCCGGGGAATTCCAGTTACCCCGTCAGTTATCTGGGTGGAGTTAAACGATTGTCTCCCTTCAAGCATCCGCAAGCGTCTCCATCATGAAGGCAACCGTTTCATCCCGCCCCGTGGCGCACGGAGAGGAGCAGCGACAGCATCAGCACCTCCGCTGGCTACGCAGACTGGGAGCACCCCCTCCTGCTGCCGCAGCCTTCGCCCCGCTCCTTGCAGCCGCGGGAGGACTTTCTCCCGGTGCTCCAACGAGCCTCGAGCGCTTCAACGAGCCTCCAGCGCGTCAGGGTAACGCCAGCCTGCCACTGGGGCATCCCGGGACCTGCTGGAAAAGCCAAAGAACGGGCAGCTGCCTTCGGGAAACGTCTCTCACCGTTGCAGAACATCTGGTGGGCAAAGCTCTTGACAAGTACCTACCCGTATGCTGCCCGAGTTCACGACCTGGGGGCACCGCAGCTCCGCGCAGCAGCACCTGCCTTCCCCACACCGGTCCTTGTGCTCGACGTACCCACACCAGGGCTCTCGAGAAGGGGCAGGAATCAAGCTGGCAAGTTTTCACGTAGGTGGCGGAACGCGGCCAACTTTCCACCCAGTGCAAGCTCAGGAGCTCTGGGGATGGTCACCCTGATGAGTTTGGTACCGAGGTAGGAAACATGGTGCTTTTTTTACTTTGTTTCTTTCGATATAATAAAGATCTGGTGTCCATTGCTAGTTGTCCCAGATCCGCAGCACTCTCCTATCATATTTGTTAATGTCATGTAGCTACAGAATGGCATTATGGAACTCGATCTGTCTGGAGATCCTTAGCAGCTGCATCCGGTTTTCTTCATTCTCCTGTGATGTTGTGTTTCAAATTCAATACATTATTTTATGTACCCTGCTGACAGTGTTTATGTTTCTGACGACAAGACTTGCAGTGCTTGTCTATCCGTCCCCAGCGCTGACGGCGCCCTGAACGCTGTGCTGGCTCGCTGAAGCAACGGAAGTGAAACAAGGGTCATCACAGCAACGCGTCTGCTTCACGTCAGGACAGACCTTCCCTCGCCTGCTGGTTTTGAGATTTCAGTACGCAACGCGCAAAAAGATGCTAGGAGCTCTGCGGCACCGCACGGGAGCACAAAGTTTGGGTTCTGTCGTGCTGACCCGGTTCAGCTCTTCCCTTACGCTGCCCTGCGGTCCCGCTGCTCCGTCGCTGCCCGCTGAGCCCAGCCCGGTCCTTGACGCCGCGCCTGCGGGACGGCGCGCAGGCTCTCGGCGTCTCCAGCCTGGAAGAAGCGGAGGCACAACCTCCACACCTGGGGGCTTCGATACATTTTTCTATACATACAAAGAACCCGCAGGAATGTCACAGGGTGTATCTGCACTAATTAGAGTCAGTATCCTTTGCATGCCAGAGCTTTCCTCATCACCTCCACCTGTGCCCCCCCCCAAGTTTTAACATTCATATCATCCTACTTCTTTAAGGACACATTTGAAAATGAGTTTGACACTCACAGTCCGCCCCTAAAGCAGTAGTAAAACCTGTGACAATTTTTGTTTTCAGTACACCAGGTTTCATGGCAGGTCACAGCTTCCATGACTCTTAAGTTGCTTAATTCCCTAAGACTCCTGAGGCCAGAATACCTGCAGCTGTTCGGTACCATTGACTGGTATTTCATCTCTGAAAATATAAGTACCTTTTGTGCATGGAAGATGATATACTATTTTTTTCTACTTGTATTTAATAAGCTTTCATCACGATTTTTACCCAATCATTCTCAAGGTCCACAGGCCAGACGCTGAATATGTATAAATCGCGCAGCTCCAAGTACATCAAAGAAACTATATTCATTTGTCCCAGGATTTGGCTTCCTACTTCCAATTTTACCAGACTTTCCTTCAACTAATCTTGCAAACGCCTTAACCACATCCACTTCCTCCTGTACCCCTCTCAATCCCTTTCAATTACCTCCTTCTTAACATATAACCCCTCCGTAATGCTTTCCTTTAAAATCCTTTTAAATCCTATTTTTTCTTCTTCATTTTTTTTTTTAAATCAGCTAATTGTTAGAAGCATTTGTAACTCTGAAATTGCACTTCTGAACGCGTTGTGGTATGTTGACTCTAAGGGCTAAAGTTTCTAAGCAGCTTTCAGAATAATGAGATTTGTGTGCACGACTCCCTTGCGCTGCTTTAAAGATTTACCCTTTAGAGTTAAAAGATTTTTTTTTTAAAAAATCAGTTTCTTTGTGCTGCCGGCTTGTAAACACGGTGCTCAGAGCACGCAGCCTTTACGGCGCAGTTACCCTTTGCTCTTCCAAGACACATGCTGTGCTCGAAGGGCTGGCGAGCGCGCCCACAACCTCAACGTTCAGCTCGGCAGCCCGAGGGTGTGCCGGCCCCGGCAGCGGCTGGTGCGCTCGGCAGGTTCTTCCCATTTGCCTCCGCTTTTTTTTTTTTTGTTTTTTTTGGCTGCGCTTAGCATTTGTAAGCGTAAAATATTTGCACTAGGCGCTCCTCTACCAGCAGGCGCGTCCTCTTTCTTTGCACGACCGGCATTTCCACCCATAAGCGGCAACAGCTTGTAGGCACCTTACGCAAAGCGTACGTGGCAGCAGCTTGTAGATAACTTCTGTAAAGTGTAAGTGGCACTAACTTGTAGAGGTCTTACATAAAGTTTCGGTCCAATCCAAAATGGCAGACCATTTTCAAATTTTTCAGTCTTTCATTTTTCACGTTTTTCAAATTAGCAATGCCTAAAACGTTAATCTGAACCGCCTGGGCTCGGCGGGCGGGCTTGGCGGCCACCGTTGGTCCTGATGTAGCCTGTTACACCCTGTGCCACTACTTGACGTGGAGTTTCATGACAAGCATACCCGCCGGGCGGCTCACTGCTGCCTGCGGTACGCTTGACCTGCTCGTTGGGCTCTGCCCAGCCCCAGCGTGGCTGCCTGGTTCCCTTTCCCACGGGGCAGTCGCCCAGCTCTGCCTGCTCGCCCCGCGGCCGTGCTGCACGGGGTGGGTTGGTGTCCTGGGCTGCGCCGCTTGGCCCGGGAGCTCATAGAATCATAGAATCGTTAAGGTTGGAAGGGACCTTTAAGATCATCGAGTCCAACCATTAACCCGACCTGACAAAGCCACTTCTAAACCATATCCCCAAGTACCACGTCTGCCCTTTTTTTAAACACCTCCAGGGATGGCGAATCCACCCCCTCCCTGGGCAGCCTGTTCCAATGTTGGATAACCCTTTCAGTGAAAAAAGTTTTCCTAATATCCAACCTAAACCTCCCCTGGCGCAACTTGAACCCATTTCCTCTCCTCCTATCACTCGTCACCGGGGAGAAGAGGTCAGTCCCCATCTCTCTACCCCCTCCTTTCAGGTACTTGTAGAGAGCGAGAAGGTCTCCCCTCAGCCTCCTCTTCTCCAGGCTGAACATCCCCAGCTCCCTCAGCCGCTCCTCATCAGACGTGTCCCCCAGCCCCCTCACAGCTCCGTTGCCCTCAGCCCGGTTCTCCTCCGTCCCTGCCGTCCCTGCCGTCCCCGCTCCAGCCGCCCCTCTGCCACCCGGGCTGTGCTCCCCCGCGGGAGCTGGGCACCGTCCCACAGTGCCGCTGGCTCTGCTCCTTCCCCGGCCCCCCCCAGCACACCTACCCTGGCTCTCATCCTGCCCTGTCCTCCAGAGCCGGTCAAACTGTGTCAAACTTCGCATCCCCAAAAAGCATCTTGTTCTACCACTTCCTCCATGTGCCATGTTTTGAGGTCCAAGTTTTCGCCCCATTCACAGCTTTTTGGTTAACCAGCCCATTCTGTTAACAACGAGCTATGTGAAAAGTAATTACAAATAACTGGAGAATAAGAATGTTATGAAGGGAGAGAAGCCCCCCCCCCCCCAAAAAAGCTACCTAGTACACATGCAGTGTTCACAGATGGCCTCACTTGCCCTCCCCGTTCCTCGGGGATGGTGACTTTATGGTGGCGCCGTTATCATGGAGTTACACACATCCCTAAGCCATCATTTGACAACCAAGGTGCCACGGCTTGTGCTGGGGCTGTTCTTCACGCTGCCCGAAGCTGCGTAAGTGTATTGGCTTTTCCATAATTAAGACGGCAATACCCACTGATTGGATTTAACTGCTCCCTGAAGAAAAAAACCCAAACTGTTAGCTGCAGACTTCTTAAAGACACTGGAAAATGTTAAGAGTTACAAAAATAGCATGCATTACAGATTGATGTGAAAAGCTGAACGACAGGTAGAAAGATAAAATATAAAGAAAAGTTAAGACTGTTGAGTATTTCCACATGTTAAGGTGTTTAGAAGGCTTCGTTCTTATCTGTGCTCTATTTCTTCCTTTTAACAACTACGCTTTTATTTTTTTTTAAATCCTTAACTTCTTAGTAATACCACTTTAACACCAAGCGTGTTCTGTGGGGATTTTAAAGTGGTTTTGTTCTCAAAAAAAAGTTTCCGGCGTTCAGACTCAGCGGTGTGCCTAGCGTGGACTGGGAGCGGCGGCTGCGGTACCCAGGACGTGGCCGAATCCTCGATACACTTTCCCCACCCAGCACCTTGTAGTTTGTCTTTAAATACAGAGGGATGGGAGGCAGGTGGGTGGGTGTCTGTCTTTTTTTTTTTTTCTTTCTTTCTTTTTTTTTCCCCCTTCATTTTGCTGCTCAGTGAGGACGAGGCGAAGGAAAGCAGCAGNGCAGCAGGTTCAGGGTTTTGTTCCTCGGCTGGCGCAGCGAGCCAGGCTGCCTCGGCTGCTGTGCCTCCCGCCTCTCCCCTGTGTTAACCCCAGCAGTCTTAATTCACCTTTGGGGGGAAAAATGCTTTTCTTCTCAAAACCAGTTACCATCAGGTGTTCAGTTATAGGTCATACAGGTTTAAGGAAGTGTAACACAAATGCTTTAAGCACGCAAGAGTGAACTCCTGCAATCACAGCCAGCCTTAAGCGTGACAGGGTGCATTAAAAACTGCAGTTCTTTAAAAAGCTTCCCAACCAGAGGATGCTCCTGCCTTGACCCCGTAAATTCAGTAAATGGACCCAACAGCTCCCACGAGTTCCGCCTGCCGTAAGCAGCGGGACTAAGGTGTCTCTGCCAACCCCAGACCTGGTACGGTACCCAGCGGCTGTGGTTTGCGTCTGCGCTGCCAGCGCTGGAGCGGGACAGAGCGGAAAACAAGCCAAAGGAAGGATATTTTTTCTCCCTTTCGATGCCAGCTCTTGCAGCTCTGGGGCTTTTTCCATAGGGCCTCAGTCCATGCAGCTTTATGAATCACTTCTAGCCACGGCAACTAAAGAAAAACGCCATCTTCCCATCCTCGCTCCCCAAGCCCTGTCACCTTCCACTCCCCCCAAAACCTCCCGACAGCTCAAATAGCCCTAAAGTCAGCGCAAACACGTTAAGAATACACTTTATGAGGTAAACTGGTGAGTTTTGGATGCTTGCCACTGGCAAACCGTTTTGTCTTTCCAGCTTCAGAACTGTGCCTCTTCCTCTTTCTTTGAGGCTGAAGCTTCCCGGGCTTTCTAGAGGGCTCCGGTGACCTTCTCTGGGCTCGGCTGCCTTGGCCGGCAGGGAGGACTTACTGCTGCTGCCATGGCAGCACCTGGCTGCCCAGTACGAGCTGTGGGGAATTTCTTCTTTCTGGGGCATCACTGCCACAAGTAAGACAGCAATTAGGTGAAGCCTTCAAGTATCGCAAGGATATTTTTATATATATATGTGTGTGTGTGTGTGTGTGTGCTGCTGGGTTTATCTGCCATGGCATCTGTTGCTGCAGACAGGCAGCTATGTGCTTTATAGAGCAAATTACTTTTTTTTTTTTTTTAATTGGGTAAATCAAAAGGTTTACTTTGGGAGCTCTTCTATGGTTAATTGACTTCCCCATGGCCTGAGAGTGTGTTCTTCAGCAGGGTGGGTGGTGGTGGACCCCGCAAGGGGGGTCACAGCAGTCTCCCCCGGCAGGTGGGGACCTGCTCCCGCGCCGGCCGGCTCCAGAGCAGCCCCCGGGGAGCCCTGGCACCCCCCGAATCTGCCGGCTGCCCCTTCGCACCTCTCCTGCGGCCCCGTCAAAAGCAGGTGGTGTTACCATCTCCTTCCCTGTTGAGCACACCTTGTTCTTCGTTTACGAAAGGCAGGAAAAAAAGCCTTAATTATTTAAAACTACCTAGAAAACCTTACCTCTTAGGAAAGTTGCCCGTGCAGGCAGCAAGGCCCCCCTGGCCTCAGCTGTTATGAAGAAATAATGGGCTTTTTTTCTGTTGTTGGCACCAACCAAATGTTACCATCACTTTTTTTGTAGGTGCGACACTGGACCACGCAGCAGTTTCAGGCTCACGGGCCCCACCTTGCCGGCGAGAAGCCAAACCCCAGCAGATACCCTCCTGGTAAAGTGCATTTCCCCCGGCGTCAGCGGACCCCCCGCACCGCCGCCATGCCGCAGGTTCACCAACCGCCCGCCGCTGCCCAAGCGCCTTCGCCGGGGTTTGGCTCCACCGCTGGGCACGTCGCCCCGACGGTGGGCTCACACTCGGTCCTTGCACACCGCTGGTGCCACCACCCTCAATACAGCTCGGAGAGAGCCCGGCCACAGCGTGTGGGACCAGCCTCTCCTCTGCCCCCTGCCCCGGGCACCGAGGGGCCGCAGGGTCTGCCCAGGGCTGGGCGCCAGCCCGGCGCTTCCACCCCTTCTCCACCCCACCGCCACCTCCCCTCGCTTCTCATCACCTCCACAGCCTCCTGGGAAAAACAGATAGCCCGGGGAGGTTTTTCCTCCAGCTGACCAATGACATAATGATTTTTTTTTTTAATTTTTGTTTTTTTTAGAGCCAGAGAGAAAGAGAAGGACCCAGTGAAACTGTTCCAGTTTGGTGAATGGTCTAAGACCCCTAGACTAGAGGTTAGGTTTTCTACCTTGCTTAAAAGCAGAACACTTATGAGCTTATGTTAACCCCCTCCAGAAAAGCGAATAAAGACTATGATCTATTAAAAAAAAAAAAAGTCTAAAAAATTCCACAAGAAGCTAAACACACCTGACATGCCACATGCTATAAAAACTCAGACCAAAAGCACTACTGCTTTTGGAAGAACATAAATTCAAAGATACCAGCCAGTCAAAATCTAATCCTTTACTTAAAGAAAATTACTCGGCACACAAACGAAAGCCTTAGTTAAAGACAAAGCTGTAAGCTTTAAATGTATACACATACTGACAAAAAAAAAGTGTCTTAAACTGCTGTTAAATTGTCTGTAAATTGCTGCTCTTCGGGGTAGAGCAAATATTTTGTGATATGTTGTTGTCTCTTCATCTGAAATGCAAACTGTTTTCTTTATTACTGACATAACACTTACGCTTTTATAAAAAATGAGCTGCAATATTTGCACATGCCAACCACTGTGCGCAGACACCAAGTGAAGAATACTGTGGCAGGCAGAAAAGAGGAAAGCGTTGGCTTCACCTCACTTCAAGCAGGTGCTTTAGAAGGGAAATATTTTGCTCCAGGTTTACTTTGACGGAAGCTCTCAGGGGAACTGAAAATATTATAGACCTTATTCACGGCTAGACTGCCCTTAACTTCGTCCCATGTGCATTGACAAGTCTGTGCTGGGATGCTCTCAGCGTCAGCTGGCTGGACGTCAGCTCAGTAGCGGGTCAGATGAAAGACCGATGCAAGAGACAGATTTTTTTTTTGCATGGAACAGGAGTTCAGCAACATCCCCTATGCCAAAAGCAGCTAGCACAGAGGAGGTGAAAGTCGGAGCATGGTAGCTCCCAAACCAACACGGGCGCTTCTAGTACTTTGCGTTTCTTAACGCAAAAGCTACGTCAGAAAGAGGAAGGACGTTGTACTCAAAAGCTTTTAACAAAGCACTAAACTCTCTTCTAATTACACACACACAAATTGCACGAGAAACGTTTGCCGACCTGCCACACAGCATCACGTTTCACTAGGTGTGCTGCCAGGTGATACACAGAAAGCCGCCTTTTTTCCACCCCGTAGCTCGCCTGGGCCGTGCCCTGTTGCCTACCGGCCTCAGAGGCTGCCGGTATCGCCTGTCCTGCAGGAACAGCATCTTCTCCTTTCCCTAGCAGAAGCGGCGAGGAGCGGAGCAGCGCCAGAAGCGGCCCCGGGCGTGCAGCGGCCAGCTGGGACGGGCAGCGAGCCCGGTTTGCCTGGGCTGGGCAAGGCGCGCGTCGCACCCTCACCCGCGCCGAGTGGGCAGCAAGCGGCTGCGGCAGGCTGCGATTTCTTGAGCTGCAGCCTTGAAAAGTGGGTTAATGCTCCTAAACGCTCACCATCTTAACTTTATAGCGTGCTGGGTGGAAGAAATAAACTGAAACAAGCAAATGCAGCTTGCCAGGAGTTTTTCTCGTCCTGTGTCCACGGTTAGTCAGGACCTGCGTGGCAGTGCGCTAGTGTCCCTTGCTGCTACCGCGTTCATAAGCAGTAGCAAAAGCATCTGCATTCTCAGTGGACCACATCGCAATTTTGTCTTCTCCTTCTCTCCCCATCCCAGCTGCTACTTCAAAAATAGTTAAATAGACAGTTCTTCCTCCCAGGTCTGAGCGACGACTCCAAGTGACGTCATGAGCTCCCTTATGGCACTGACACTTGGCTTGCCAGCACCAGACAGTTTAGTCACCGACCTGATTTTGGGTTGGTGTGGTCGCCTTTCAGTTGTGTGTCCCAGTGCCTGGAGAATCACCTCAGAGGGCAGCAAACACGGGTTTCTTGGCATGACAGTGGTGGAGCCACAGCTGGTCACTGGCCACAGTGTATGAACAGGAGCCCCTGAGAGGAAACAGCTCAAAGATACTGAGAGTGAACCCGCAAAGGTTTTACGTACCCTTCGCTACGGCCCGTTGCTGTGTGGGACTGGTGCGGAGCAGCCCCCGGTGCTGGTGATACCAGCATGGGCCCTCCGGGGTCACCCGAAGGGTGCGGGTGGCCTGAGGAGGCACTTTGGGGGATGCCCACTGGTGACGAGCTTCCTGCTCTGGGGAGCACTCAGGAGATGAGGCTGACTGAGTGACCGGGACACAATGCCCATCTTCTGGGCTACTTCAGGCAGCAGCTACCGAGCCAACCCCGCTGGCTTGCGTTGCCAGCTTGCGGGTGCCACCGCTGGGGTGAGTGCCCTGGCTGGGCTCCCCCGCTCGCCGGCACGCCAGTTCACCCTGGCATTGCCTTAAAGGAGAAGCTCATTAGTTCTAAATCAGGAGACACATTTAACTAGGCTGGGAGCAACCTGGGCTGGGGGGAGGGGGCCCTGCCCAGGGCAGGGGGGGGAACCAGATGAGCTT
>VZSZ01009706.1:39472-93726 GCA_013398815.1 Ibidorhyncha struthersii | reverse complement strand
CCAGACCTTAAAAGCCAAAAAAAAGCATTTAATCAGAGTAACCCAAACACATCCAAACCCAAACGCCCCACCAGATGCCCCCTTCTGCACCCACCCCCCAAGGGCTCCAGCTGAAGAGGTCACTGCGACCCCCCCTCAGACCCGAGGGCTGAGCAGGGCTGCGCGGACGCGTCCCCTTCAAAGCAGGGTGCAGGTGCCACCACTGAGCTAAGGGGCAGCGATGGCTCGGAGCTGCTGGCCCAGCTGGGGCCGTCACGGCCCTGTCGTGGTGGCAATCCGAGCCGTGGGCACCTGCGCTTCCCAGCGGCCGCGGCTGAGGTGGGGCTGTGTCTGCAGGCTGAGATCCCATGGTGGCCACTGACCCCCTCCGCCAGGGCGGGCTCCCTCCCGTGTGAGGACCACAGACTGCCCTTCCCGTCCCTGGGCATCGCGGAGGAGGGAGGCAGCGCCCAGGCTGGGATGCTCCGCTGCTTCCAGACCCGCAGGAATATGCATGACGACGTCTCAGCCTTGAAGCAAAAGAAGAGTCAAAGCAGAAAGCCCCTCAGCCTCCCTGTCCCCCTGCCCATGCAGAAAGACGGCATCCTGAGCCAATGAGTGCGCCCCGGGTAACTCCTCTCCATCGCCTGTCCCTGCGACGAGCCGTCCGGCTCAGAACGAGATGCGGTCCCTTCTCCTTTCTTTTCTCCCTGCTTCACGTCTTACTACCCTCCTGATGCGCCCTTACTTGCAAAAGCTCTTTAAAGCTTTTTCTTTGAAGGTTTGCCCCTGATGTTATCAAAGGTAATTGGATAATTGATACAGAATTCACACAAGGCGCTCCGGTTCCCTCACACACGGTGCTTTCCCCGGGCTGTGAGCTTTGAGCGATGCAAATGGGCACCTCCTCTGTTGTTTTGCTGCGTTTAACTTTAGGCTACATTAAAACTAGCGCCTAATTGCTTTTGATGTATCTAAAGCACGTTATTGTTCTTTTAATAATAATTTTTATTTGTTCCCAGTTGTTCCCTTGCCAAGGGTGGTGCTTGTAACAGTACTGACTCCAGCCTCGTTAGGGATTTGATAGGAGTTGTTGGTATTCATAAAATCCCCCTCATTTGTATTTTGTTTTGCTGTTGTAATCACCATTTCAGTTTATCATCTTTCAGGAGTGATGTTTACCAAGGTCTGCTCAGTGGCACTGCCTGTGAGGAGTTAGTCCCGAACAGTTTAGGTGGAAGATAACAGGATTTTTTTGTTGTTGTTTTTTTTTTTTTTTTTTTTTTTCCAGTTGGGGATGCCTTCAGCTGGCGCTGGACGACAGCAGCCTCTTAAGCTCTCTAGGCGAGGAACAGGCACGTATTTTCAGTGCGTACTTATAGTTTTCTCATTTTTGCTGCTTTTGATGTTCAAAGGTCTTCAGAAGCAATGTTCACTTCAACTGCTCCCTCAGAAAGTTGCCTGAATAAGTAGAAATTAGACCGTGTCCAGTTAAATCCTACCACAACTCTGCCATATGCAGTGGATGTCGGGGGTGAATATAACCAACTCATTTAGATTAGAAAGTTTTACGATAGAGGTACAGCACTGAAGAACTGAAGTGTATGGGCATGCATAAAATTCAGTTATAGGGCTTAAAGAGATGCCAATAAAAAAAAGAAAAATCATTCCTTTAAAGGTAAATAAAATAATAGGTAACAAGCTCCCCCTTCCCTAGTCTTTGAAGGTGTCTGATTGACTCCTGCCGCCCCCCGTACGACTCCGAACGTCTGCAGCGCGGGTACCCGCCTGCGGCAGGCTAAGCCTGCTTAGCAAGATGAGGCATTTTACGTCTTATCAGTTGTAGATAGAAGAAGAATCAGTGATGCTGGGAATTTCTAGGTTGCATTTTTTTGTGTGTGTGTGGAAGGGGGACAAATAAATCTCTACTTACAGGACTTTTTACAGGAATCAAGTCCTCACTGCCGTTGCCTATCCTTCCTTCCTTGTCACTTGAGGACTATTACGTGTGTGCCACTGTTTTGTCCTCACTTCTGTATTCGCCTCTTATTTCAGAGGCCATTCGAGATGCGAGTGCCGATATTGCCAGAGCTAACAGTGCTCTTCGTTGGAGAAGACGGCCTCGGTGTCTCTTTCTGCTGCTGTGGGAGAGCCGGCGTGGGACCGGCCAGGAGCCCTGCGGCCGCGGGAGCCCCGGGCTCGGCCGCTGCTTCGCACACTGCACACAGCGGGTGACTTCAGCGGCAGCAGAGGTACAACAAACGGGAACGGTAATGCCGTAGCTTCTGAGAGGTATTTATTCATTCAGATCACGGTAATTCTTTTTGTTAAACCGTACTTCAGCAATCTTTTACTTTGTATTCCGTCACGTAATACATCCAAATATAAAACAGGACAGGTGTACAATTTTTATTCTGTAGTTCAGCTTCTTAATTACAGTCCAGTAATTTACAGGCATGTATGTGCTCTCTGTAAATCCTTTAAGAATGTCTTGAAAACATTACTTTAATGCATCGGTAAGTTGGTCAAAGCTTCTACAGCTGTTTAATAACATCTAAGCCAACTATCTCAGAGTAGTCAGCACAGAAGTGTATGTTTTCCTTTTACTTATTTTAATGTATATATTACTAATGGTACTCTACTGTATAATACTTTGAATGCACACACCTGAAAATATTTTCCCCATTTTTTTCAGAGAGCTATATTTCCTAAATTACAAGAACCAAAGAAGTTGACCTTGATTCCCAGAAAATTAGAGAACCCCATCTTACTTGTTGATTGAGCTCTACTAGCCACCACTCAGCCCAGCTCCTCGCTGGCTGCCTTGCCCACTGCCCCGTCGGGTAGGGGGCACACAAAGTTGCCTCCAGCTCTTCTTGGCCCTTTACAAATAGTTTAGAATAGTTGAGTTGCCAGGGAATGTTTTGTCCTGAATGTTGTTCAACAGGGAGTGAAGGCTGTAATTCCAGACTCTCAGAAAAGCGAGAGAAATGGATATTTTGCAGGATACCTGCAGGAAAGGGTGCTTATTCACAGAGATGCCTGGAAATACTCTGACCGTCCGAAAGGCTGGTTGATAAACAGAAGCATCTCGGAGGCTCAGAAGGGACCACAACTTTCTATTTTGCCAGCTAATGCTTGGCAAACCGTGCGTGTGTTTCTGTGGAGGTGTGTGGTGGCCCACACCCTCTGGAGAGCTGCGCAGTACCGAGCTGCTTCGGGCAACGGAGTTTGAGGTGGAAAACGACAGGTCAGGCCAAAGTCAGAAGGAGCGTGCCCCTTGCAGGGGCAGCAGCCGTGGAGAAAGACTCCCAAGCCCAAGGGTCGGGTTTATGTCGCCACGGTGCAGACTTGTATGGAAAACTGGCAGCTGAGCCCTCCTGGAGCGTCATTCTCCTTCCAGGTGTAGGTTACCATGATACGTTTAGATGTAGAGCAGTAGCGGCAGCGTGGAGGCTGACACGACAGGACAAAAGGAAAACAAACCTTATGGGGCCTTATTTTTCTGGACAATCTCCTTCTTTTGGGGTTTCTTAAGAAGAGCCCCTCTGACCCTCTGCAGCTTGACTAGACATTAACCCGTATCATGCATTTATCAGAGGTTACGCACCCATTTCAGGTTTGAAATAATGCCTTCAGTTAAAGTTGTTACAACACCTCCATGGCTTATACAAACCACATTTTAATAGAATTCTAACTCAGTTTCTTGTATCTACATTAGCTCAATAAGGACAACGACAAGTTAAAACCTGCTTCCCAAGGGTAAGTTCAGCTGCTTCTAAGCATTCCTAAGAAGTATATCCACCTCATACGATGCTCCTGTTCTCACACATTCCCCTCTCTGGGTAACACTCGATTTTGAAGACGGGTGAGAAAGTAGATCGGCAATGCAGTTTTCTCCCTGAAAGATGTTGGTCTGTGCTATGAGCTCTATCTCTGCCACGGACAAAGTCTGTGACAGAAGGACAGAAAGGCAGATGTAAGGACAGAACCTCTGCCTTCTCCTCGGGGGCCCTTCTTCTCCCCACCCCTCTGCTGGCACACGCCGCAGCAAGCGGTGCCCAGGGCAGAAGGGCTCCTGCTCTGCCAGGTCTACATCAAAGCAGTCACCCTTATCTCGAGGAGGGGACCTGCAGCAGCAGACGCCGCTCTGGCACAAGCCAGAAAAGAGGGAAAGAAGAGGACGGGCACCCTGGCAGAGTCCTGCAGATGGGGAGCCAGGAGAGGGAAGAAACACCAAATAGGAAAAAGAATAAAGAAAATAAGTGAAGCGGATAGAGGGAGGTGAATGCTGCAAGGAGTCACCAAGGCAGAGCCATGCTATTCTCTTTTTAAGAGCTGTATGTGATGTCTGAAGAGAACCACGCGTTGTCTTGATCCACGCAGGGAGTAGGCAGAGCTATTTTCTACTGCTCTGGGTTGACATCTCCTGGAAAATTTAGCTAAAGACTTTTCCTCTCTCAAAAAAGCCTGAGATGCAGCAAAATATTAATGCGAGGTAAACCAGTAGCCATAATGTCCTGCTTCTGCACACTATCCACAAAGCCTCCTCAGGAACACACATACGTACCTTTGGTGGAAAACTCAGCACTGGCGTGGTGTCCAGCAAAGCTGTGCTCTCGTCGTGCTCCCGTATCCCACGATCAATACATTTCAGATTATGCAGCTCTCTTCACTCTAAATTTAAGTCCTTTGCAGGAGGGGGTGGAACTGATTGCCTCTCAATTCCTGAGTATTTGTGATGGAAATAAACACACAAGCCCCGGTATGAAGAGGTATCTAAAATTATCAGTGGCTGACCTTCCTAGGTCATGCTTCCTTCGTGTCCAGAAATAAACCCTGTTCCTGCCTCTTCCCTTTTACCACCAATTTCCCCCTTCCTTTCTCAATTAAACTGCCATCTCCTAATCCCACCATTTGGCCTTTCACCTCCGCACAAGCTCATGACTCCTGATCTTCTTAATCTAGGATCATTACCATCAGTCACTCCTTTAGGCAAGTGAAACCTTTTTTCTCAGAGGGATGCCAGGGCCCTATAGATCTTCCCGGCTGATAACGTTGTTTAAGATCAGGTGCCAGTTGGGGTTTTTGACTAAACGGTGCCCAGCGGTGTTTTGTGCCAATTAGATGCTCCGAGCTGATCAACAGGAATTTGCTTGGTCTGTGATTCCTTCCAGCTTGAGTCATTTAACTGGGAGAGGTGAAGGATTAACTTAATTAAATCAACTAATACTTTGACAAAGCGTTAGGGATACCACCAAGGTTAATGAGGACTAAGGTTAACGAGGACCAAGTTTTCCTTTCCTGTGTCTTAATGTCTTTTAGATAGTACCACTTACCAGCCTTCCTCCCCGCAGCTCCCCTCCCATCCCTACACCGCCCGTGAGAGCTGCCTGGTGCCCTGCTCATCTGCTTCTCAAAAATGGCTCATCCTGCCATTTTCTGCATCTTCTGCTGAGCAGGGGCTTTCCTGCCGGTGCGTTTTACGTGGCTCCTTCTCATTCATATATTCCCTGGGGCTGCGCATCTCCCACAGTGGCCACGCAAAAGAAACAAACTTCTCTGTGTGTATAATTAACCTGCTCGACAGCGCTGTGGACGTGGCACCTTTAGGTAGCCACAAATTCTTATTGTTTTAACCCATCTCCTCTTTGTTTCCCCTGTTACCTGCATTCTTTTCCCAGGGGCCGCTGAAGCCCCTGCCGCACTACCGGCTCCGGTAAAAAAGACAAAAATGCCAAGCTGGCATTGGGAACCTTATAAATCGCTAAGACTCTTAAGGCATACCAGACTGCAATGGTTGAATGCAATTTTTTCAGGAACTCTTCCTAGAAAGTGACTTTTTTTTTTTTTTTTTTTTCTTCTCTGGCACAGTGCTGTCCCTCTGCTGTGCCAAATGACAGCACATCACTTTCAGGCGTCCTGCTCCAGGGGTAGGACCACTCATATTAATGATACGCCGAAAGAACACACAGCCACCGGACGGAGCAAATGTATTTTCTGAATGCTGCTGAAGCTGTCAGGAAATATGCGTTTTTCTGATCATCTCTAGCTAAACCTTCTCATTGTTTGTTTGCTTTTACACAGGTTTCTTAGATAGTTTTTAGACGGTGAGTTTTTCCTTCTGTTTAGATTTTCTTCAGTCCAGTGCATTCAGAATTCTAAAAAGGAAATATGAGATTACAGGAGACCTCAGGACAGATTTATGTATTACATGTGGTTAAAAAAAACCCCTGTCTGCAACTAACTGTACAGATTCCCTAAAATTTGATTTTTTTTTAAGAGTAAAAATCTTAAATAGAAAGTGTTATACACTAAAAATTTACTAAACTATGTTACTTATTCATCTAAAATTTTCCAGTCAATAGATACTATTTTAGAACAAGTTTAGCAAAATCTCTTGGTACGCTAGACATGTATAATATAACACCAGGTATTTTTATATATAATATAAAAATATACATATATAATACAATACCAGGTATTTTTCCTTGGTGTTTTGTTTTTTGTTGTTGCTGTTGGTTTGTTTTTTTTTTTTTCTACCTTTTGGCTTATTCCTGATACTTTTTTAAAGGTCTTTCAAGACTTTCCTTCAGATAGGGCACGTTCCTCAAAATCTTGTGTAAAAGCACTCCTGGCCCCTTGTGCTCTTTCTACGAGGATATATGGACCAGATTTGGGAGGGAGTCAAACAAAGGAATTAATGAACTTTATATGCCTAATACCAGCTATAAAAAAGCTACTTCTGATCAGCTCTTTTGTTTTCAAGGGTTTTGAAACGGTTTCCCTCACAACCTCGATGGATTAGAAGACAAAAATAAGTCCATTATCACATTCTTCTTTTAATGTGCATCTTGTGTTCTCTTGACAAACGCTGGGCTAACAGCATTAAAGCTTGATGCTCTTACACAGAAAAGGGATGGCAGCCACATCGCAAGGCTCCCAGTGCTGCGTCCCGAAATGCTCCATCCCCGGTCTCCCCCGGGAGGCTAAAAGGGTCCCACTCACTCCACCCCTTGCAGAAGTTATCAGTAAAAATGCAAATGAATTCTGATTATGAGGATTTTTTTTTTTTTAAACAAGGGTGACAGCCGCTCTCGCAGAGGTGCAACCCATCAAATCACTTTGGTTAAGCTATTTATACACGTTTCTGCTATGATCTTCCGTGGCATCCGATTTCACTGAGGTCGCGGAGACACTGGCGCCTGGTAAGCTGCCAGGCATCAGAGGCCGCGAAGGGTTTGTCAGCTTCCTTTCAAGCTCAGGCTGTCTGTAGCGTGAGGAAGACCTAGTCCAGCAGCTACAGGCTGTGTATTCGCAAACTGATAACACCCGGGAAGTGTGCATTATATCATTAAAATACCCGTGCTGTTGCAGAAACAGTCGTTCTAAAGCACTCTCCTTTTCCTGCAATAAGACTGTGCCCAATGACAAGTGAAGTCTTCTCCTGCCTCTGCAACCAGACACGTGAGATGAGTCCCAGCTCCTCCTCCTCCCTCCTTTAAGCCCTCTCCCCCACGGCTTCTGCTTACTTTAGATTCTGGAATATATGCAGGGAATCACACGAGATTTTAGAGTTTTAGTTGCACTCGGTGCTTCTTCCAGCTTTTCCAGTTCCTCTCTCCTGTGGCAGTACTTTGCTGCCCACAAAAAAAAGAGTCCAATAACATTAAATGGAAAAATTTAGGGTAGGTGCTGATAAACTCCCAAGATACAAAGATCTTCTTTTCAGGCATGTTGATTAAAGCCTCTCAACCGTAAAATAATTAATTAAAAAAACTGAAGCAAGCCATCAGTTGGGGCTGATTAGTATAGCTCTGCTGAAATGATGAGCCCACGTCAGTTAATGCTACCTGTGCACGGGATTCAAGACATATTCAGAACTATCTGGTATTAAAAAATAAATTAAAAAAACAGTGAAGAAATGTCATAACCTTTTGGAGAAATGCATATTAAAGCTAAACGCTCCTGGTGCAATACGAGAGGAAGCTATATCTGTCCATCCTATCACGTTGTTCAGATGTTTGTTGGGTGGAAAAGATACGGTTGTGGGAAGACTTACAGAAATTCTGAATGTTAAATTAGCCATGAAATACTGCGACCAGCAGAAAGCTTTGGAGAACACCCAAGACAGAATTTAATTTAGAGGTAGGGATGATCATTTATTATTAATAAAACTTCCTGTCGAAGGAGCCCTGTGCTTAGCAAGTCGGAACCGTGTTGCGAATGCGTCATGCCAAAGGTTACAGGCGCGCGGCTCTGCAGCTCGCTGGCCCTGGGGCCACCCTCTGCCCGCAGCAGGAGGATTACAGACGGCTGCGGGGAAGCTGCACACCGGGGCTTTTTGTCTCAGATTTTAAGAAAAGAGAAATTTGCTGAAGCTGAAAACAGTGACATAACTGTCTTCACTATCAGTTTAATGTGTCCTATATTTTTTTTTCTCTGTAGTTCTGGTTATACTAAATATTTGAAAGATCAGCCCATGAAGTGAAAAAAACCCTCTCTCCTCCATCTACCTCTTTGCACTGGTCATATACACGTATGTGTATATATACAGACACACACATATATGCATGTGTGTGTTTCTTTGCTGCACCGTGGCAAGCTCTTCCTAAACTTTCCTCAAGATAGGGACCTTCATTTAACCTTTATATTTCCAGATTGATCAACAGTTGCTTGCTATTGACCCTCAACAAACTCCAATATATTTTTCTTATATTTTGCCTATAAAACCCGAAAACATTAAGTAGAACATATTTTTTCCCCCAGAACATTTGAATATTAGTTATGTGGATTGTTTCCTATCAAGGACTGCTACAATCAGTGTCCAGCAATGAGTAAGGGGAAGATTTCCTTTGGCAGCGCAAGATGCTGTAAGGAGCGGGTGCAGTACAAGATGCTGTAAGGAGCGGGTGCAGTACAAGATGCTGTAAGGAGCGGGTGCAGTACAAGATGCTGTGCCGTGTTACTCAAGGAGGGATGTAAGAGGCACCGAATCTCTTTGCTCCAACAGCCGCCTTGTTCCCATTAGACGCTTCAAATTCAGACCAGTGAGATGCAGTCAGACACTGAATGATATAACCCCACCAATCTGTGCATAACATAAATCGCTCAGCTGGTTTAGCGATTCTCCTCTATTTTGGGCACAGAGTGTTGCTTCCAGGGCTTTGACAGTTTGGGGCCAGTCACAATCAGCAGCTCGAGGGCTGCGTTCACATTCTAGGCAGCCATTTTCTTCTTCTTCCCAGTCCTCTTTCCTCAGGTTCAGGCTGCAAATAACCACGAGCACTGGACCCGGGGGAAGGCTGACGGTCTGCAGTGCCCAGCCTGGTTCTGGGTACTGATGGCTAAACACGTCTGGGTACCCTCACACGGTGGCCTCACCGCTTCCATTCCCGAGTGCACTGCATCTTCATATTCAATTTAAACAACACCTAAACAAGCTCACTTAATTTAAAATAATAAAATGAGAAGTCTAACTCTACAGACACATTTCTGCCAGGTTATTTGAAAGATCTCTAACTTGCAGCAACTGCTCAATGTACGGATGCGTTTCACAGTTTCCCCAGTGCACACACCCTGAACGCTGCAGGATCTCATTCCCCTCCTGAAAAGTTCCCATGGCCTACACTTTTGGGTCTTAATCTACAACTACAAGGTGCTGCCATAAACCAGCACGCCGTCATTGGCACTAGGACCATCCTCGGGATGCAATCAATGCTCTTTGTGCATAAACACAGCTTAAGGAGCAATAAACAAAGCACAGTCACCCTACTCCCTCGAACAGGGTAGATGGCACGTCAGCGTTTTGGTTAGTCAGCCACCTCTCCAGCAATCAGAATAAGCAACTTAATTACATACGGTATTTTTGGAACCCGAACGCAGTGTTGCAGCCACCTCTCAGAGGATGTGATCTATCTGCATTTACGGTGCTTTCATCTGGAAATTCATATTGCAAGTAAAAGCACGCCATGTACTTACTCGATGTAAATTTATACTTGCTCTTACCTTGAAAAATCCCAAACCTATCATCAGTTACGTTCCACACATCAGCATTAGCTGATTTCTGCTGAGAAGAACCATCGTTCCCCCAGCCAAGTTTCGCAGGCCTCTCAGGCCAACAGCTTGGTGGCTCTGAGGGACGCCGCGGGCCGTGATGCTCACCAGCGTGACAAGAGCCCCCCTGACCCTGCGTTGTGCCTGTGCCAAAAGCACCAAAAGCTGAACTTGCTTGCACTCCTCGTTTCCTCCCTCGGGAGACCTACAATGCCATTCGCTTCCTAACTCTGCAAAGTTGACCCGATCTCCATCACGGATTTCTGACACCACCCAGCTCGTTTCACGTCCATTTTCCTCCCAACTCCTACCCGCCAAGAGCACTGCGAGGTCTCTGCCCGACCTTTTAAGCTGCACTGCGGGGAGTCAACACGCTTGCAGGCGACAGCCGTGCACCAATGTTAATTTGACTAACCTAGTTGGGCATGCACCATGCAATTATTTCCTACTCTCCTGACGGTTTCTGGGTTTTTTTTCCCCCCAGCCTATTTTCAATCTAATTTATACTTTGGTAAGGATTCTACCTTTAGAAAAGATAGCTAGTCCACAAGCCTTCCATTATGCTGCAGCTGCTGCTGTTATATTTGTCACTGAAAAAAAATATCTCTCACCTTGTCTGACAATGGGATTTGAATCACAGCTGCTAAATATATCATGTCTAGAAATTTGATTGCTTTACGTTTTTTTCCTGAAAGGGGGAAATGTGAGGGCAAAACCTTACAGTTTATTTCATGCTTCACTACAGTGTAATTCTAGACCCTAAGATTTCTACCATTCCTATTTTGGTAATGAATGGAAGGTAAAAGGGAGGTATTTAAAATTAATTGCAGCAGTTCTGAAGGTTAAACCTGCTTAACCCAACCTTTTATTAAGAGAATGTCAACAGAGCATATATCTTGTCTAGGGAGTGCTGGGACATCATTATTCTTCTACCAGCATGTTTAGTTCTAAAACCTGGGATTTCTTCAGGTTCCTGTAGCCGTCACGCACACCATAAACCCATCCCAAATTACAGCGTCTGTTCTGAGCTACTCACTGCAGCAGGATTTGACCTGAGAAACTCTGGAGTTTTGTTTTACTTTATTAACTTGGAGTACTTTTAAACAGTTTTTTAAACAAAGTTTTCCCCTTGACCAGCAAGGGAATTTTCAGCCTGAAGTTCTCAGCAGCATCCGGTGAGGCTCTTGGCCAAGTTCTTCAGATACTGTACATCCACAAGGACAGCCCGCTGGCTCTTGCATTTTCTTAAGCCTCAGAACAGATTTCCTGGATCTAGGAAATTTTACTCCTGACTCCTTCGACCCAGATGCTGGCAAAAATGTAGTCTGCAGTCCGTACGTAATTGGGTGTGTTCATTTTTTTTTTCTTTCTAGGAACTGGCCTTGCTGTTAAATTTTTCTAAAACAGTCGTATTAATATGTTCAAAAATCCACTGCTGAGTTTCAGATAAAGGATCGCATCTGTTCATGAAAATCTTCTTCTCGGCTGGGTTGCAATCTACGCAGCTGCTGCTTACCGGATGGAACAAAGTTTTGTCCTACAGGAATGAAAAAAAAATAGAATTAAGTAGCAAATGTCAAGTCATCGGACGTGCTCTCATTTTACAGAACATGGATGAACACAGCCCTCTCTGAAATGGTTTTGTGGTTTCTGTGTGCTAACCTTGTGAATAACCACAGCTATTACTGGGACGCTGTACAGAACGGTGTGTATTTTTCCCTTGGGTTATTATCCTTCATGAAACTGGGGATTCAGGAAAGAATGAGGAGACATCTTCTGGTCTTTAACTAACAACCACATAATACAATGAAAAAATAGAATGTCTTTTAATAATCTTTGCCTATCCCATGCTTGCCCGGACCCCATTTATATGTCTGAACATGAAAAGTGGGTGTTTTTTTTGTTTGGATTTGTTTTTGACAGCTCCTACTGTGCTTCTGGGCAGGAGGTTCTGTAACAGCCTGTCTGGAAAGCAGATACTCTTCAACTTGAGGAAGATGTTAAAGACGAGTTATTAACTGAAAAGGTGCGATGGACAGACAGACTCAGGACTGACACTCTCAGTTCTCACCCCATGAATTGCAGACTTTGCCTATGGCCTCGACGAGACCAGCCACTCTCCCTCCTACCAAGAAGGAAACCCTAACACTCTTTTAGCTCCCTATGGAGGTTTGGGGAGGATACGCATGGATTAAGTTGCTTTAAAAAGACTATTTATGATGATTAGTTTCATTAATTTTACTTCACAAAACTGGAGCAAACTGTAAACAACGTGACTGCGACTCTTTGGGAAAGCAGAAACTACCCCGATGGGCAACTGGTATTTGCGGGTTGGGCAGTTTCAAGGTCTTGACTTCAGGTGTTTGAGCGAGACAGATGTGGGAACGGTTAGGTGGTTTGAAAATTTCCAGGGGACATACATTTACTGCATCTGTTGAAGTAAATTTCAGCTTACTCTCGGTAAACCCCGTCCAGGCTTTTCCCCTCCGTGCCAAACATACCCTGCCGGGATTTCAGTACTGCTCCAGGATGTGCCTGCTTGCCCAGTTTGTGAGGGGGCGGAGGGAGGGGAAAGAAGCTGCTTGTCAAATTGCAATTGATTAAAAACTCAGAAAAGTGCTCTGGGTGCTGAGCAACAAACATACAGAAACTTCTCTTTAACTAAAAATATCCTGCATTCAAAAAAGAAGTAGGAAGACAAACCCAAATATAACACAATAAGTCAACAAGAAATAGTAGCTAATTAAAAACACTTTTTAAAAAGATTGATTTTGGGGGATGTAAAACACTGGCCAAGTACAATGCCTTTTTTTTTAATAATAACACATGCAAGACGGCAAAGTCAAAAGCCTCTCGTGCTCTGGCCAAGGGTGATGGTGGTTCACCTGCCTTCCACCAACGCTGGTTCTCACCGCAATGTCGGCCCTCCCCCAGAGCCGCAGCTGAACGCAGGCTCACGCGAGGCTGGGATCCTGAGGGATGGCATCAAAGCCGACGGCACTAATCCGGCGGGGGAGAGGCCTTTCCGTCACGCTCCGATTCTCTCTAGGAGGTGAGCAGAGGATACGGCAGCTTGCCAGAAGGGCTAACCATGCCGTGTGGAGGGTCCGTCCTGTCCTTACCAGGAGGTGGCCCGCAAGGACTCCCACGCACCCTACGGGGGGTGCAGGCACCTGTTTGCACCTTGCCAGCTCCTCCTGCCCTTCTCCGAGAGACTGATAAGGTGGCACTGCCCCAAACCAGGACACGGTGCCGGTGCCATGGCCACTCTGCCTGCTGTGGGTTCTGGGGGAAGGTGGCACCTGGCTTTCCATCCGTCATCATCGGGCATGGGGGTCAGCCAAGCTATTAGGAAGCCGAAGCTGGAACACTAGAAGCTTTAATAGGGTAGCTGGTTCAAGAAGAAAGGAAACTGCTTCAGTCCAAACAGCGTGCTATGAAAAACACTGCAGCCTTTCTGGCGGCCTTTCTTCTCACAGAAATATCCAGGGGATGCAATTTTTGAGTGAAGCATTGTTGGTGCTTTCTTTTAGAAAGTCTGGTTATTAAGAGAGAAGAGAGTCTTTTAAGAACAGGGACACAGTTACCACTCTGGAAAAACTTCTGGCTGACTTAGCCGTGTATAAAGGCCCATTAATTTATCATCTCAAGCTTACGCTGACCTAAGGTCAAAGCCTGCTGCTCTTACGGATTTCAATGGAAACAGGCTTGGGACTTTAAGGGGTAACAGTTGCATGCATCCCTGAGAAGAACTTTCCATGAGAAATATATGAATCCTTCTTTACACCAATATTAAAAAGCCACAAAAGCTCTTGTGGAGACTTTTCTAACATCTGAAAACAGCAAAGGGATTTTTTTTTTCATCTGCATGAAGGCAAGTCTGAAGATTATTTGCAGAAGGAGAAACTTCTCCGTAAGATAATGGGCCTTGACAGTTCAGGGGGTTGGTAATGAGACACAGAGCTTTTCATTTCTTCTAGGTCACTGCTATAACTATGGCCAAGGTCAACAGCAACTGGAAGTCATTATCAGCTGGTGGCTGCAGTAGTTTATCTGAAATTAGTTGGGAGCCCAGCGCAGTTCCAGCAGGACAGATGTCCATAGGATAAAAGCCACTATCACAATGACATGTCTTCGGTTGCCTGAGGAAATAACCTATGTACCTACTGTGTGAAGAGTGAACTTACAGCTTGTCCCTGGAGCTGTCGGAGAGTATGAGCAAACCATGCTCTTCTGGGCACGGGTTTTGACGTTGTCAGTCTAGCGTCTATCAGAATCACTAGGCTCAGGGTACAATCCTTGTATAACGAAGTTGATTTTGCACAATTGTTTCTTTTTAAAAACCTGTTAAAACAGCCCTCTCTTGGATACTTGTGCTCTACAAACAGCACTAATGGGACTAGGGCACATAAATGGGATCGCGCTTTGTCAGCACTAACGTATTACCTGTCAACTGGAGCGATGCTACATTGAAAACCAGAGGTGTATTCCTTCACGGGGAGGAATGGAAATTTGTAGGCCCTGTCGATCTTTGGCTCTGTCATGCTTAGGAATCTCAAACAGAGTCAAGGAAATGCCTTTAGCTTGGGAAGCCACTATTCTCCCAAATCTCTAACGATTTCAGGTTATTTACATTTATCTAATTTCTCACATTGCTCCCATTGTCGATGGGAACCCTATTATGGTGTCAATATTTTTTTTCCCACTACTAAACTCACTTTCTTCTATTTCCAATGCACAGTAGTGTTTACAGGATTACTTGGTTTTATTCTACTCCGTCGCTGCTTCCAGGGATTTCTTAAAGGTATACTTGGCTGTTTTACTAGAGACCAATATTTTGGATTGGTCCTAAAAAACCTGATTACTTAATATCACAGACTTACTAGACTTTCAAATAGTTGCTCAGATGTAGTTTAACGTGCAGCCGTATATGGGATTAGTAGTATAGGAATAAGAACAGTTTTTTGGACACATTTATTAGTGATAGTTTTGGTTTCATTCATCTGAAAAGAATGCAGTTTGCACACTCTGAGACTGCACTGCAATGAGGAACAAAGTGCAGGTAATGGGGATAAGCTGGATTGTTTTCATAAGAGCATTCCTTACCCCAAGTAAAATATTAATGTATTCTACTTGCCACTAAAATATTTAAGCTGTTTTTATTTGCCGGTATCCAAATACAGGTTGTTAGTGTTTCTGTGCTATAAGAACATGGAATCTTAAAACAGCACCTGGCTTCAGACTGTATTTCCAGCACTTTGGAATCTCGTCACAGCCCTAACTTCTTCTCACCAGTGCCTCGAGGATGCAAACGATCATGAGAAGAGACTCATCCTTAAAAGGCTAAAAACCTCCTCTCTTCTGGTTTTATAGGAACAGTATGACAGCATGGTAAGAAACGCTTCATGTTAAGCACCTTACAAGACACTGGCAAACAAGGTAATTTTTCCTAAAATTCTTGGCAGGAGGGACACATGATCCTTAGGAAGCTACAGTGTCTGTACGTGGTGCAGAGAACAGAACAGAGTTGCTGACCTGCTCTCTGTTTTTTAAAAGCAGGCACTTCTTGCTTAACCAGACTACTACTTATTTATTTAGGGTGCCGTTTTAGTAGCAGACCGTCCTCTATGTAAAGGGCTCTAGTAGCGATGCAGTCGAGACGATAGAATATCCTTTTCTTGTACAAGTTGGTTGGGTTTTTTTTTGGGGAAACACTATAAATCCTATTGCCAAGATGCTTTCAAAGCTAGATAAGGATTATATCATTAGGATTTTGAAGGTATAGCTGTGCCATCAAAAATCTCTAATGCAAGTCTGCCCTGTATCTGAGGAAATAGACTATGTGAAACAATAAAAACCTACTTACTGTGTAGCCCAACTAAAACTAAGCCTAAAGAAAACCATGTATACATAATTCTATTTTTCCAATGCAGTTTCTTAATTTGAAGGTTTATGCAAACTACTCGGCTTGCCGTCAGGTTGGTATTACAGTTAAGGCTGTGTCAGTACTTCCATCACGATCAAATGTTGTGGTGTTCCTTGCTGAGATGGAAATGCCTGCCTTGCATTGAGATTTTTTATACGAGCCCTGTCAGCCTTCTGGAAATGAAAAATGAAGCTGCGCGGAGGATTTCATAGAAATCATACTGTGCATTTTTTCAAATGTCATTTTTTTTAGTTATCTGCTGTATTCTGCCCACATCAAAGGTGATGAGCCTTATAGAGGGCAACTGCAGACCTGCATTTTGTCTTATGAACCGGCTACATTAGGCAGCAATGAACTGCTAAGGGTATGGAAGCTTCTTTCTTGCAGCTTGGTAGGCAAAAAGAGAAATCAGAAGGGTTTTGAAGCAAGGAGGTATTATTATGGCATTATAAAGCCAGATATGCAGCAATACAGCCATGAGAATTTACGTCCTCTAAATATCTGGCCCGTACCTTCCAACTTTTGTTACAGGCAATACCTCAGTTTCAAAGGGATTATGCTTCTGCGAAGTGTTGTGGTGGATCTCCAGTTGCAACATAAATAGGGTAAAAAGGCACAGGCTAATAAGCAGGCACTGAGAAAAAGGGTTGGGGCAAAACTATTTTTAATGGTTCTGAATGAGTTTTCTACTGTATATCGCTTCAAACCAGACAGCACTGTGGGGTTTATCTGGCAAAGTCCAATTCCTGACCCTCTGGCCTCAGAGAGAAGCGTGGATGTGTGAGGGGAATCCTCAGTGCCTCAGACACATGTATGTCCTTATCCAGTACGGAATACAGAGTTTATTAGTGAAATCGTTACTCAAGACAACTCGCTGATTAACCATTTAAAAAACCTCACAACACCAACTCGGTAGTGCTGCCAGGACTTTTTGCCCTAAGTGAGGCTCTGACAGTTTCTAGCTTGACCTCCTGCTTCCAGCGATTTATAAAAATGGGCTGAAACGCAGAAGATCAAAGTTGTGTCTAAGCTGCTTATCTTTCATTTATAAACTCCTGCCTTCTTTGGGCTTACAGCAGTGCTTTTAATGTTGTTGAGTTGTTTTTTTTTCTTTTTTTTTTTTTTAGGGAGTTTTTCTGCCACCTGAAATCTTTAAAATGTAGTAAAATAATAGTATTTAACTCATGATCAGCATTTCTTGCTGCTGTCACATTGGGTGAAAACGTTTCCAACAGTGCCTCTGTTAAAACGACACAAGCATCTTGAAGTGCCAGAATGGTAAAACACCTTTTGGGGAACAGATCCAACTCAGACACCCTCTGAGCTGGATCAGATCCATTTTCATCTAAATTTGACCTAAACAGCTGAACGCTCGACAGGAACATACTCTAGGGAGATTACCACGAAATTATATTGGAATAAGACAGGGAGGGTTTTAAAACATAACTTCTCTGATGGGCAAACACAAGCCCACGCTAAACCGATCATAGGCTGGAGCCAGCCTGAACCTCAGGGATGCCCCAGGGCGACTCCAACCTTCCTGTAGCTCCAGTGCTGGTTCCCCTTCATCCCATGGCAGTCGTAGAGCGTGACCGGGCTGCTGTGCGAGACGGCGTCGAAGCAGAACTTCCTGGTGTGAAGCGGCTCCCCGGGCCGGATGTCTTCTCTCCAGCCAAAGGTGAAGAGCTAGAAAAACAATCAGGCGATGTAATGACGCGTCACCGGCGAAAACCATTTAAAACCGCACACAAAGCTTGGTGCGTGGTTCCCAACCCCGCGCATCCCGGCTGCTGCTTAAACGAGATCCCGCCTGTGTGCAATTAAGTGATGCCAACTGCCTTCATTAAAGTGCATCGGCGGCGCTGTGGAATATACGCCAGGAAGGCACAATCCCTCTGGCAGGGAAGAAAGCAATCTCTGGCGACACCCCTGTGTGGAGAGGAGAGGGGATGTGCCATGCTAAAGCCCGGAGCTGCCCCCGTTAAAGCAGCACCCGCAGGCACCCGCGCTGCAGCTGCCCAGGACTCAGAGAGTCTCTGCTGGCGACTGCTCGCCAGCTCTCCTTTGGGTCTGAACGTGCCACCTAGAGAGACCCTCCCATCGCAGCAGCTTTCCCGTGTTTAATGAACACTTTCCTTCTGTTTATATGGGACACTCTTAGCACATGCTCTCTCAGCTGTCTTTTTCCCCCAAACAGCACACATTAAATCGTCATCCTCTTTCTACCGCGAACCCCGTGAGCTACAGGCAGCTTGTTAAAGCCCCTTTTCTTGCTGCCTGGGAGGCGCCGTGGAGGCTCGCAGTTAATAGAGGAATCCTTCTCGATCAGACACCGGCTGTCTGAGATGATGCTGTGACACCGCAGCCTTTCAATCATCAGACGAAGGTGACAGGTCTGACAGCACCAAATTTAAAGATGCAGAGTGCATCTTCCTTTCCCACAGACCAGTCCTTGCAGAAAACAGGTTGTAAATTGCTACCAAGAAGCTCTGCTGGGAGCTCTGAGGGCTTTTTTTTTTCTTCTTCTTTTTTTTTTTTTGGTGTCAGTGCTATTCTTTAGCTTTCTGCATGACTTTTGATTTTCCATAGTACAACCAGTGAGCAAGCGAAGCTCTCTTTAAATGAGCAAACTTTGCTACTGGAAACTGTTTAGTGGCACTGGTTTGTGGGGAACTGCCCTCGGCTCGTTATGCGTCAGGGCAGGTCCCCATCCTGCACCCGGGCTACCCCAGCGCAGGGGTGGTCGGTCCTGACCTCCCACCCTGCTCCCAGTATGTTCCCTGGTGGAACTAGTATCTACAAATCCAGACTGGAGCTCAGTGCTGCACTGGTCTGATCCTGAGTACTTCTGTCGCATTTCCCAGATTTTAACTCTTCCATTATCTTCTTTCCATGGTCTTATCTTACCCTTCCTATCTTCTTTCCATGGTCTTCGTAAAAGATACAGCTCTTGAAAGACAGTCATATTCAGTGCTCTACTGTCTTCCAAATGCCACATTTGAGAGGCATTACTATTTCTCTCGACCTTCAGGCACAAAATACAAGCATGTATCCGAATATGTGCTTTTATTTGTTGGTGTGTGTCTCATTGTAAGCCCTTGTTCTCTCTGTTAGTTGCTGTCGCTCCCTATTTACTTCTGTATTACAGGTTTTCTAGACAGCATTTTCTCAGCCTGTCCCTGTGTCCTGCTTGTTTCTTCTTTCCCCTAGAGTGCATTTTACATTTATCTGCAGTAAAATGCAGTGGACAGCTTTAACTTCATTTTTAAATCAATTCCTGCTTCTTAAAAGGTTAAGTCTTTTTCCACTCTTCTTCACATTTCTTGGAAGCAGCATCACGAACTCCCTACAAAGATAACCTATCATTTCACGAGCAAAGTCAGAAGATTTGGTACAGAAAAAAGCTACGCCGCTGCTTCTTTAGAAAAAGAGAAGCTGGAGATAATTTTCCTTTAAGGAAAAACTAACAAAAGCCATTTTCTTTCTCTTACCCTTTACCTTTCTACAGCTAAGTAACAAAGCTAGAGCCCAAAGTGATGAATAACAAATACCTAGAGGAATGGCGTCGAACAGTGGTTCTGCGATATTCTCGCTCTAATCACTACTACAAGTGGGCGCCTTCCAAAGGTCCCATCCTGTGCATGAGTGGTGAGCTGAGGGGATGATTCCTGCTGCTCCCTGGCCCTTGGCCCAAGGACTACTACCCCTCGGAATGCATCGGTACACCTGAAGGGTGGCTTTTAAACCAGGTCAGATGGAGCCAGGGTGTCCCTCTGCCCTTTCCACTCCTCTGGGGTTTCTGAAGACAGGCAGGGCCGTGTCCTGTTCGACAGCCAAGACGTGGAACGGATGGGGGTTTTTATTCTCTTCCACTGAAAACCAGCATCTGTGTAATACTAGATCTCAGTGTTTAGACTAGCACAGATTCTTTTTCTTCCCTCTTAGCCTCCTGTTTTGTAAAACAGTTTCATTTTTAAATCAACAAGTAAGTCTTCTCCCTAGCGATACTATTATAAAATCAGCCACATTAGGGGCAGGAACTCAGTTTCAGGACTAAGAGAAAGATAAAAGAATTGATCAGAAAAAAGGTTATACTTCTCTATAAACCCAATTAATATTAAGATCTTGTAATTACAGACAAAATGTCAAGGCCTACAGTCCTTCCAATGTCATCATTCTAAGCTATCCTCCATTAAACAGCAAATTCTCTCTAGTTAACACTAAATCTGTCCAATACAAAAATTATCTTTCCACTGCATAACGTGCAACAATGCTACATGTTATTTGCTGGAGTCCCAAGAACATAATGCTCCGCTTTGCCACCCCTGTTCCTCTGGATTTTGCTGTTCTTTAGACCTACACTGTTAGGAGCCTCCTGCGCCTGATTCTACCAGACAGGGGTGAGCCCTTTTGTACCCTTCCACTCATTCCTGCCTGCTTCTTGATTCCAAACAAGGCTGTACCTAGATTTCCAGACACATTATGAACGACCAGCAGGTTGGCTTGCCACCTGCAGCCCGTGGGGCTGAAACCCAAGAAACCCTCTGTGCCGCCTCAGCCGATGCTCACCCTCCTCCTCCGCCTTCTCCCACGGGGCAGAGATGGTAAAACATGGCCCCAGCCTCTGCATTTGCAATCAAGCCAACCCCTCAGCCCCCATGCCTTAGCTTCTGATGCGGTCGGTCCCGGTCCCGCACTAACAGGGGAAAAGACAGCTTGGCACAGGGCCTGCAGAATGACTGTCTGGTACAGCCACTGCCTTGGGGCCGTCTGTAGGACAAAGCCCCTTTTGATACCATGAATGCTCTCCAGCCTGACAGCCTTGTTCCGTGACGCGCTGCCTGGCTGGCGTCCATCAGCTGGTTGTGCTTAGGCGTGAGCGGACAGCGTGTGCCCCACACAAAGATGAGACACCACGTTTCAGAAGAGAGCTCTGATTTGAACTGTACCTCCAAGTAGAGAAGAGCGAGCTGGGCAGGCCGCGTGGCTGCCTGCTGGGCTGTGCTAGAGGTGGTGTCTGTCTACCTACTCCCTGGCCAGGCTGGGGGACTTGAGAAGAGAGAACCATAGAATCGTTTAGGCTGGAAGAGACCTTTGAGATCGTCAAGCCCAACCGTTAACCCAGCACTGCCCGGCCCACCACTAACCCATGTCCCTCAGCACCATGTCTACACATATCTTTTAAATACCCCCAGGGATGGCGACTCCACTGCTTCCCTGGGCAGCCTGTTCTAATGCGTGACAGCCCTTTCTGGGAACAAATTTCTCCTGATCTCCAATCTAAACCTCCCCTGGCACAACTTGAGGNAGGTCTCCCCTCAGCCTCCTCTTCTCCAGGCTGAGCACCCCCAGCTCCCTCAGCCGCTCCTCATCAGACGTGTCCCCCAGACCCCTCACAGCTCTGCTGCCCTTCTCTGGACACCTCCAGTGCCTCAGTGTCTGTCTTACAGTGAGGGGCCCAGAACTGAACACAGCACTCGAGGTGGGGCCTCACCAGTGCTGAGTACAGGGGGACCATCACTGCCCCAGTCCTGCTCACCGCACCATTCCTGACACAGGCCAGGATGCCGTTGGCCTTCTTGGCCACCTGGGCACACTGCCGGCTCATATTCAGCCGCTGTCCACCAACACCCCCAGGTCCCTCCTTCCCTCCTTTCTCTCAACTTTGGCAGCCTCAGGACTCCCTCCCTTCTTGAGGAGGGTTTGGAGCTCTTCAGGTTTGCAGATTTTAAAGCCAGAGAGCACTGTGATGATCTAGTCTGCACCATCCAACTTCCTTCAGTTAATTGCTTGAATTACTGGATTTCTTTCATAAACAAAACAGGATTACATTTATCTAGCCCTTGGTATCCTGTGCTACATCTGTGGTGGCTATGTGAAGAAGCCTTCTTTCAGCAACTTTCCTTGTCCCATGTTGGCACTTACCTAAGTTGGGATCATCCTTCAGCTTCTCCGTTTCATTCATTCATTCACACCTCTCCCCTGCACTTCTCAGTATTCTCCGAGAATGATTTCTTGACCTCAGCACTTTAAATACCCCTCAGAACTCTCTCCTGAGCTTTTAAGCTTTTACAAAGTGCCATGTGCAACTGCCAGGCCAATTTTTCTCCTCAACATTGGGAAGTTTTCCTAATCTGGGACCTTGGCCTGTGAAAGGCACATTCACTAAAATCGCTAATAAATGGTTAGGTTGTACTTTTTATCCGGATTCTCTTTGCTCACGTCAGCCAGACCCACAGCCTGTGGGTCATGATCCCTTTCCTGAGGCACTCACAGCCACAATGAGTACAAATCAGAGCTCTTTTCCTCTGTACTCCTGAGACCTAATATTTTTCTACCTAACCAACCTAGATAAAAGCTTTTTTTGAGTCTTTATCATCCCTTGTCTTTGTGATACTCTTTCTTTCTAGCTTTTACCCATTTATCTTGCCTGTACCTCATATTAATTTAAAATACAACCACTTATTGCGCTTATTGAGATGAAAGCATAGAAGCAGACAACCACTAGAGCTTTACAAGCCCAGGCACTATATTTAAAATATTTTCAGATAACTGAACCAAACCCAACATGTTTTCATGACACAGTGGGGGAGAACAGGACACCCAAAAGCTCTTTGGGCATTGCAATTCCTTTTGGTAATTAAAAAGAATATACAGCTCAGGTGGTGGTTGGAATTTCTGAGGTTATGTTAGAGGGTACATTGTAAAAGCCATTAAGGTCAGCAATCACAAATTATTTCTACACCCTGCTTTGCCTTAGGAAAAGGAAGAGCCCTCACAGAAATGTTTAGAAATTGGAAAAAGGAAGCATTTCTGTTTCCACGGGTAAAATACCTGCTCGTGTGACCAGGTCCGTTCTGAGCCATCCTTCACGCAGACGTCTAGCCTTAGCTCGGTCCCCGTGGCACCGTGTTTGCTGTCCACGCAGAGGTTGGCCGCCACGTTTCGAATCTGCAAAACCAGGCAGCAACATTTCACGTTAAACCAGGCTGCGGAATCGAGCTCCTGACGTTGGGGGTTAGGGGTTCAGCTCTCTTAGTTAGAAACGGAAGGGCTTGAGACTGACCATTAGTAATACGAAAACGGTGGAACTTCCTTTTTACAGGGTAGAGAGCCAAGTCCTGGAATGGACTACTCTTTTGGGAACAGCTTTAGGGGCAGCAAAGTTTGAAATATTCTGCTTAGCAAATGGAAGGTAGGTCGTACGAAACGTTTTTCATGCAAAGAAGCTAAGAGGAAAAAAGGTCTGGGAAGGTCAAAGCCTGGTCTGACTGCTTCTTCCCTCCCAGCAGAGCAAGACAGATCAACTGTATTAATGGGAAATGATTTCTGTACGAGTTTCTCACGGGCTTTGGAGCAATATTTCTTAAAAACTCAGGCACAGCCCGTTCCATTCCTTGTTCTTACTTTGACACAATAACGCCATTGTCGATGAGGTCACACAGTACTGCCCAGAGTGCATAAAATTAAAAAGCACTTAACAGATCTGTACTGAAACTCTGCTTACCCATGGAGGTTCCTTGTGCTGTCTGCGTGCCTTCTGCAAACGCTCTGCAGTGTAACTTACTCTTAACAGGAAAATCTCATTTTTGAGACTGAAGTAACTGAATAAGAATTAATCTGTGACTATCAGTCATACCAGTTATGCGCCACTGCTGCCATGTATACTTTTTTTTGAAGACTGGGTTGAAAAGGTGTGGGTTGCCCACTGCCACCAAAAAGAGGAAAATCCCAAATTTATTTTGCAAATACATGCATGTTTCTCCTTGAGTGCCTTAGCTGGCCAATTTTAAAATCCTTTAGACACCTCCAGAATGAAGGGTATTTCTTAAAAAACTTTCCCTGTCAATAAGATACATGGAAACTGAGTAATCCAAGTGCACGTACAAGCATGGAGACGTGCACAAATTCTGTACGTATAATACAGAGAAAGCAGGAGCATGTTTTGATATTCTGGCTACTACTTTGATCCTTATTTTAAAAAAAGAGAAGCTAGACGCTGAATAGAGATATAGCCCAGTTGACATTTGTCATTTTCCATGGAAAATACTTCAGAAGTGCCCCGCGTTGCCAGGTTATGTTAGACAAATGTGAGCATGGCCGCTGTCAAATCCTGCCCCCGAGGGAGGCAAACGCCTGAGCCCAGCCCCAGAGTCTGCGCGGAGGGGCAGCCCCACGCCTGCGGGACCCGGGGCAGAGCTGCTGCGCTCTGCCTGTCCCTGGGGACTGGAACTGAGTCTGTTCACCATGTCCTAAGAAAGAGTTAGACAGACGGGGAAGCAACAGGAACTGGGAAAATGTACAAAAGGTCACCTTCAGGGCAGGTTTGAGGAGTTGTGTTCTAGAGAAGAGCAGATCGGGCAAATGGTGGGAGCATCAGTTTGAGCGATTGGCTCCAACAACCTTTGAGCCTTCACCAGCGCTCAGAAGAGTATTCTTCTAAAACCTGGACAAGCCCATTTCTGGGGTATTTTTTTTTCTTATTTTGATATAATAAAAATTGCTATAGGTGAGGTAAAACACTAACATTTCATACACGCAACCGGATGCAGAAACCCAGCACTGAGCCCCACAGTATGACAGTCACTTTAACTGCAAAAAAGGGTGAAAGGTAATTAGTTCTCAAGAACCCTGCCTTCAATTTCATATCACTCAGCAAAAGAGACAGGAAAGAATAATGGGAGGAACAGATTTTAATTTTATATTTTTAAAGTTTCATGTGAAATACCTACTCCAAGTGTAATTTTTTTGAGAGTGTTCAACATTTCTCAGTGTGCTTAAATTTATATGGTATAAGTGAAGATTACTGGCCTCACACGAAATTAAGTGACACATCAGTTCTGTTCTTAGAGCATGGGAACTAATTAAAATGGAGCTGCTAACAATTGCCATTAATAATTCGGGTATATTTATGTGATTCAGAATTGTAAAATGACAATGAATACACTCCACGTCCAATGAATGCTTATTGGATTAAGGGGCTTGTGTAACTTTGTCTCGATGGCATCGCTCCATCCTGGTCTCAGTCGTTTGGACTAGGCGGTAAATTTCTTCTGTGCATTTCTGGAGAAGGTTTGAGCTGAAGCTACATTTAGTTCCTCCACTGCTGGAATCTGTCACCTCTGTTCTCTATTTCCTCTCCCCTTCCCTCTGCTCCCGAAAGGTTTCCTGGAGGTAGCTTTTCCTCTGGTTTGCTCCAGCTTACATGTTAGCTCATCCTTTTGTTTTTCTTGTTTTATCCTTCCTTTCAACGGCAGAGGGGTCATGGTTTGTTTTTCTTTCTTTTTTTCTTTTTTTTTTGGTAATACAGGAATTTCGGTCAAGTCTGTGCTTTTGTTCTCTAGCGTTTCTGTGTGGCCTTGGCAGTTGCTAGAAATTGAACTGAGCCATCAGTGCTGCCGGAGCCGCGGGAACGTTCTCCCGAGCACCGGCAACACATGGCTGCAAATCCCCTAAGACGCTTTCACGGACAAAAGAAGGAAAGCAGAAGCTTTTTTTCTCATTTAGACATCAATATGCATTTGAACTGCCTTGTCTCCAGCCACACAGCACAATGGATTTTGAATTTTTGAGGTTATGAGTTACAAAGAAATAGCTAGTGATCTTAACACACCCACATTTCAACATCCGTATTTGTGCAATCGTAGAGGCTGGGGATGAACAGGAGACAGATTTTATCACCCGTGCAGGCAGGGCATGGAGCTGCTATGTACAAAGCTTATTTGCTCAGCCGCAAACGCTGCCATTTATAGGCACAGATGAATGTACGGGAAAAACGTGTTTCCGAGGAGTCTGTATGGGCTAACAGGGATGGTGAGCGGTGATCTTAACAGCTGTTTCAGAATTAAACACATCCTGAAAAAAGCATAGGACGCACTATGTAGGTCATTATGCATCTTTAGTTCTTGAAATGCCATCCCAACAGCCGCTGGGACTCAGATACTCCAACTACGGGCCCTGGAGCCCTTACAGAGAGCAGACCAGGTGTAAAAGCACAGAAAACACAAACTCTGAGGGGTCTGTGTTCTCCCTCTTCTCCACCGGCGGTGTCCGAGCAAGGATGTAGAGGCTCCTCAGTGCCGCACTGGCGCTGGGGAGACAAAGCCGTGTCCCCTGAGCAGGGTGGCTGCTGCTGCGGCGCCTGAGCTCTCTGCTTCACGCCGGGCAGCAAGCCACGAGGGGAAATGGCTGGCTGAGCCCGGATACGGCAAGCCCTGCGTTTCACAAAAAGCAGCGAACTTGCCCTAAAACTATAGCTTGCTTTCTCTGAGTCAGCCAGCCCGCGTTAAAAAGACTGTTCTCCAGAGCAGGCCAGGCCTTGAGAAGGAAGGAGCTTGGCTCGCCGGCGCTGCCATGGGGCAAGCGGAGCGCGGTGTAGAACGGGAGCGGGGATAGGGGAGGGCAGAAGGCGCGAAAGGCTTGACCTCAGGTTTGAGGAACACACTGTTACCTCCTGACATTTGAAGCTGCTGATTTGATAGACNAGAGATTTTTTGACACCTATCAAGAAAGGAAAAAAAAAAAAATAAAAAAAATATAAAACCAGGGGTTCCCAAGCGGTGTTTACATATTGCAGAATAAATGGTCTCCCACATAACTTGACCTCTGGCTAAATGAATGTTGGAGTTTCGCAGAAAGCCAGCAGTTACATGATTTAATAAGCTCCCCATGGGAGAGGCAGATTAAGAGGGTCTAGCACTACGCTCTCAAAAACATCTCATTTGTCATTAGTACACAAGCACAGAATGGAGACTGGAAAGCAACGGATGTGTTGATTGCCATGATAATCTTGTCAGAAAAGCAAGAGTCCTCTGAGGGAAAGGAAGGGTCGCAGGCCATCGATACAAGCTGCTAGGATTAATTTTGAGATTTTTGAACATTTTGGCGGGAGCTGTGGAATGGACACACCAGCATGCTCCATGTTAAATGGAGAAAACCCAAGACAACCTCCCCACCTCCCTGTGCTTTAAAGCAAAGTGAATTTCCCCCTTCCTTTAAAGGGAACGTATTTCATGCTGAAAAAGGAATGACGGGGAAATTAAATCTTCCCAGGGTCCAGCAGTTATACTGACCAATACTCTCTGATAATTCTAAACCTCTATGACCTTGTTCAGAGGCAAATGAGTTCCTGCAAGGTTTGCTGTTGAGGTGGTGAGTGCTGCCCTGGTGCTGCACCGGAGGGCCACCAGGCTGTGCCCCAGGGACCTGCAGCCTTCCCGGGGGCAGGGGCTGAGGCCGGGAGGGTGCCGGGAGCTGCCGCAGGCTCCGCACGGCGCAAAACCCTCCGCCCCAAATGCAAAACGTGGGAAAGTGTAGCAACCTCGTTCAACAGGGTCGTCTGTTAGCACGCTGGATGTGGAGATGGTGCTGGGACTGTCCCTAGGGTGCCCCAGCACAGCAACCTTGAGGCACCTTGGTGCTGTCAGTTTATATAGCGCTTCCCATACATCTGATTTAATGCCTCGAATAAGAAAGTGGCTGTAGCTCTTAGAAGACATTAGAAATGTTCATTTATGTTGCTTTTTTCATTTGAGCAGCACTTAAAGCCAGCTTCAGTGCACTGCCTACATTCTCAGATAACCCTAGGGCCATCAATGTCTACGCATCAACTATGGAAAAACGAGCCTCCTTTCCTGTCAACTGATACATAGTAATCTAAAAAGTATTTATCCTTTGTGTAAGCCATAAAAAGTCAAAGTTAAAAGAAGTCAAGCACTGCCACAGACCTCGCTGAAGAAAAGGGGACTGTTATCGGGTGCGACGCTGCTCCCGATGGAAGCCTGGGAGCAGCTGGGGACATCGCTCCAGTACAGCAGGCGTGGGGCACTGGTGGGCTGAGACCCACTCATTAAAGTTGTAAGGGTGACACTTTAAAAAACAGAAAGTAGCGGAAAGGGAAGGTAGTGATTTCTTAGGCTTTAATCCTTTTTCAAACGTGCTACTTGACTTATCTTCATGGGTGACATTTTCATGTCAGTGCTGTAAAACACGCCTGTAAAATCCATGAGTTTGGGACTGAGAAAGGAGTGTTTTCAGGTCCAACAGCTTACCACTGCTGCAGCGACTGAGAGACTCGCTGTGTATTAAATCATTGAATAACAAGTTCATGTAACAGCAAATGAAACCAAGCTTAAATATTTCCCTTTTGACTGAGTAAAACAATTTTTTTTTTCATATCACATTGACTATAGGACTCATGAAGTCTAAAATAAATGACAATGGTTGACATTATATGATTGTTTTACTGTAAAATGTGTTTTCAAAGACATTGTTGGAAGCTGCGATATCCGCACAGTATATCCATGCTGGACCACAGCTTGTAGATTCATGAGTGCTTCCTAAGAAAACATTTGGCGTCCAGCTCTCACCTAATGCAGCTATTGTTTTAACTTCCTTCAATAGGATTTCAAATACACACTACGAATAAATTATTCTGTCTTAGAAAGAGAATAAGATGGGTATTACTGTTTCTTAACTGGTAGCATACTTTCCAATATATTCAGAAGGATAAGAAAAAAACTTAATTGAAAACTTTCCTTTTTTCCACGGTGGGAGAGGAAAGAGTACAGTTCTCTCCCCCAGACACAGAATGACAGTCTCACTCCCCTTAGCCTGTCTGGGTTCGCTGTTACACTGCTTTACCGCACATATTTCAGATGTTACAAGGCAGAACAGAATATCAAGGGAACGTACACCCTGCCAGCTACAAATGACAAAAGGCACAAAGACGCAGAAGAGATAAGGCTGTGACAAGAGTAGCAAAGAAGATTGTTTTTTGTTTTTCAAATTTCCTTCTTTTCCATCATGAAGAGATTTTGTCAAGGAATGTAAGAGTCAGATTTTAAATAAATGTGTTTGCAAAAAAAGAGGAGCTGTGCAGAGGCTGTTTATGAGATGTCTGCTTTCACACCACAGGCTTTTACTCGCTAGATACCAAAATACGGGAGCCAAAAATTGTCTGAGTACCTCATTGTTTATTCTTTCTCAGACTGGCATAGGCAAGCAGATGAAAAGTCTTTCCAAGTGGAAGCAGAGAGGGTACTAAATGACAGTCAGTCTTGGCACAGACTTCTGGTGTGTATAATCAGCAAGGTTTCTAGAGCTGCTCGATTCTTACAAAGCAATAACACACGGTCTGTTTTCCTCTTTCAGCTTCTAATTATGACAGCCATTGACCTTCAAGTTTGTTCAAGTTTCTTGCAAGCGCCAACAAATTAATTAAAACTTCACAGCAATGTGACAGTCTCGGGAAAAAATAGAGCAGTAGGGCTGAAACTTCTCTTCTTGTTATTTTAGTGCCGGTACATTTTAGACGAAAAAGAAAGCCTTTGTTCTTCACTTCCTTCTTAAGAACTCAATAAGTGCTTTTATGGTACAGACTTGATACCACTGCTATGATCTTTGATTTACTTTTATAAAGTCTTGCTTTTATGCAAAAAGTGTATTAATATTACTGCGAAAAGAACGAACACCTGAATCACAGTCTTTTCCGCTGAGACCCTCTGACTGAGTTGAGGATTGTTCAGCTGGCCAGAGACATTACACGTCTCGTGATCACCGTCCTCCAAGGACGGCCACGGATACGTGTGGGAGACAGTGAAGGAAGGTCATAGTAGCGGTCACAGCACCCCGATCCAGCCTGACCTCTGCTGATAAACTCCCTACCTCTTGGTACACATCCATAAAGGTAAAGCGTGGGCAGCGGTGTCAAAGGCAGAAGAAACTGACATCAAGGGAATTCGGTATTGCCGAGAAGCAGCAAACAGTAAGACACATATAAATTGCAGTTCCTTTAACATCTGTAACTGGTAGCTTACAAAGAAGAATTAAGGACTGCTACTACCACCACAGAAAGTTATATTTAAAGTGTCACAACGAGGTAATTTGCTTTCTTAAAAAGAAATTCTGGAGAACAGTAGAGGCACCTGTGTTTAGAAACCCCCTGCGTGGTCCAGCCTTGACCACTGGGAATATGCAGAGGTGTGAGTGGTCTTACCAAATGTTTTGCTCAAAGTTTCAAATTCATCCTTTGGTTTCAAATACAAAAGGTAATTGTCTGAGAGCCCCAAGAACATCACCAGCAAAATCAGAGAAGGCCAGAACTCACAGTACAGATATTCCTATGGTTTTTAAAAAAGTAGCACAATACACTGAAAGAGCAAAGCCTTCTTTGTAAACCTTAATGAATTGAGAGGAAAAAGCCCTCTGCATGCCACCTTTCCACAGAATGAAGCCGCCGTCGTTCCTAGGGGCAAAAGGCCACGGCAATTTTTCAGCGCAGCTACGGAAGTAATTTCCTGTCCCTGCACTCTTTGTGTTCTCCTTTATTCTGCACAAACCAAACTGTCAAAGCAAGGTGTGCTACAGCTCTGCTCTTCAGAGAGCTCTGAGTGCAGAACATCTCTGATCCCAGGTGGAGAGTTCCAGCAGGCTGTTTCCTCGCCCCCGGCTCTGGAGAGATGCCTGGGTATTGGGGGTGTCTGCCTCCCCTCATCCCCCAAATGAGAAACTGCTTTTCTCTGCTACTGGTACTCGGTCATGACAGCACATACAGAATGCAGACCACAAGATGAGCAAAACCAGTCTTTTTAAAAGAAAAGTATCCGGCTTCGCTTGTCACACTTGCATTTGTGAGCAGAACAGAGCAAACCTAACTCTACTGTCGTGTTTTCGGCTGGGAGGGAGCTGCGTTCTCGCCAGCAGCCGGTGTAGTGCTGTGGTTTGGGTGTGGGATGGGAACACTGTCGGTAGCGCACTGGTGGGTTTGGTTGGTGCCGGGCACTCACGGCCTTCTCTGCTCCTCAGCCCACCCCACCAGCCATGGCCGGGGGGCACCAGGAGCTGGGAGGGGACGCGGCCGGGACAGCTGACCCCAGGGATGTCCCATGCCGTGGGACGTCGCGCTCAGGGTATAAAGCTGGGGAAGAAGGAGGAAGGGGGGACGTTGGGAGCGACGGCGTTTGTCTTGCCCAGTCACCGTTAGGCGCGATGGAGCCCGGCTGTCCTGGGGACGGCTGAACCCCTGCCGGCCACGGGGAGCGGGAGAGACTCCCTTGTGTTGCTTTGCCTGTGGGTGCGGCTTTTGCTCTGCCTGTTGAACTGTCTTTATCTCGACCCACAAGTTTTCCTCACTTTTACTTTTCCAATTGTCACCCCCATCCCAACCCGGGGAGGTGAGCGAGCGGCGGTGTGGTCCGAGCTGCCAGCTGGAGTTAAACCACGACGTCCACCTCCATACAATTGTCCTTGCCAGAACAGGTGGAGGTGAATAAGTGGATATGCCAAAAAAAAAAAAAGTGTTGACTTCAGACGTCCTTTTTACTAAGGTGATTCTCAGCATCTAAAATCATTTTGTGACATGCGTTAATGAGTGCTACATACTCTTTTCCATGTTCTTGTCCTCATTGTGAATGCATCTCATGGCCTGTACACACAAAATTGCAATGAATTATAAAAGGGACAGCGATAGTCCTAAGACATAGTGGTTTCTCATTTTAACGGCTAGTCCAGGGATTGTTCCAATCACTGTGAACTCTCTTAATAGCACTGCTTATCATAGGAGCTAAATCTAGTTTCATAATTTTAATTTCCTGTAACATAAAATGTTAGAGTCATTTAAATTTGATCTAATTTGTGTATTACTCACCTCCCCCCAGGCAGCAGGTGGAGGCTCCACAGGAGGGTAATATTTGGGGACATCCCAAGCCACTGCAGCCATGAACCACTTGAAATCTTTACATTTAAGGTGCTTGCGAAGTTCCTTCTGGGCCGAGATATCACCAGTTGAGAGATGTCTGTACTCAGGCCGTCGCTGGTAAATGTACTCTGCAAACTCATCCATCCACGTCTCTGCCACACGCTTCAGGTTCTGTGCAGCAGAAAAAAGCAATCTTTAATTTCCTCATGCTTTGACTGAATGCTGTTTCTAATGGGGACAATTAAGCAGGAATGTTTCAATAGGCCACACAACTTTCAAGGTTAGCCGGTCTAATTTCTCAGTCTTAAAACATGGAAAAATACTGGTAAATGTATGCCATTTTCATTACAGTGTTGAACAGACACTACAGAGTATTACGTATCCTGCTTTCCTACTGACTCTGTAAGATATGGTCTTCTATCTGTTGAACATCTTATTTTCCTTCATATTCTTTACGCATCTTCACATGGGTTTTTGATTAAAGATGGATGTTGAACAGAAATTTTCCTCCAGCTGCTCACATTGGTACCTATGTTTTTTTCCTGTTAATTCAGAACCTACTAATGTGCATGAATGGTTCAAATTATTCCTTCTGATGTGTTTCACTTTGCATTTGAAAGGCATCTGAATTTTCAGCTGTCCTCATACTGCTTAGTCACCTAGCAATTCCTACCTAAATGTCAAGGTCAGCTCTTAAATGCGTATGTATGGGGGCAAGCAGGCACGAGCCAGCTCTGCCCCGTCGCACAGCTGGTTTTGCACTGGCTGGGGACTGGAAGCTTCGCTGTGTTGGCGTGTTAGTACATCTCCGCAAAAGAATAGCATGTAATCCTGAAGTGGAGCTGAGCTGAGGCAAAGCAGCTCACGGGACGGGGACGGTAACTTGTGGCTCTCTGCACTCATCCTGCAGACACATCTCAGGCTATTTCTGTTCCATGAAACCCAGTCCTGGTCTATGCCCCACAAAGCTTATTTTTGTTGGCATTTTACAGGAAACAGAATTACCTGTTTTGATGTGCAAGAATTTACTTACATTATAATTAATTAAATTAGCTGACTCAAATCATAAAAAAAAAAAAAAAGACTTTTAAGGAAAAATCTTGGACAGACGAGACTGAAGAGAGATGTTTTATTGCTGGTTAGCATCATTGAATCTAAGTAGTCTGGGGGCAAATTTTTGTGTATTTTTGTTTGGCTTTAAAACTCCTCCTGCAACTTAATCTGCAGAAATTTATATGCAGATGTTGTAGTGGAGTACAGACTTAGTCTAGTCTGCATTTCCACAGCTGCCCAATAACCTCTTATCCCACCACCAAAGCAACATCTCCCTGGATGACACCAAGACACTAGGGTGTTCGTATTGCTTTGTTTGTAAAAACAAGATCATCAAGTTTGTAATATTCTTTTTATAGAACACTAACTGCAAAATGCTGAGATTTGCTCTGTAATAAGCTGGAGGACAATATACATCTGATTATCATCAACATAAGGTAATGTTTCTTCTCAGAACATTCTCTGCACCCAAGTAAGCCTGATTCGTACTCTGATTTGCTTTCGTGATTCATTTGAAAATTCCTTTCCTGAATTTTATTAATCCACGCAAACTAAATGTCTCTGAACTAATAAGGCTTATCTGAATACAAAGACAGCAAGATACAGAACAAACGAAGTACTTCTAGCTGACACTGCAAGATAAGTTTCTATGTGCTTTCTCTCTGTGAAGCAAATATATTAAAACCTGCAGGGATAAAGCAAGTAAAATAAAAGCAGTACAAGAAATCACGACACTCGTATCCCTATTCAGAAATGGCTCATGCCCCACATACGGTTGACTTCTGTTGTAATTTCATGAAAACCTAAATTACTTTGCAAGAAATTTGAATTCAAGAATACAGGAACTGGGTAGGACAAAGAAAACCAGAACAAATTCAAGAACAACACCTAAATGACAATCCCACCTTTCTGGCAGAAACCCTGTAACACAGAACTCTCCTGACAAGTAAAAACACTATGTGATGAGACTTTGTAGATGAGGCCAAAATGTGATTGCGCACATTAAACTAAGAAGACAAAATCATGAAAATAGGTGTGATCTTTCTCGCATATCTTCCACTGTATGCTGTGCACCTCATTTACTGCAATGCAAATGCAGTTTAAGACTGTTCTAGAAAAGACCAGACTATTTTTTGCAATCACTTTATCTGATAGTGCTATTTTCATATTTTTAAAAATATACTGTAGAAAACCCGTACAGGAAAAATACAGTAAAACAATTCTCTTAGGAAAGAAAAATTCAGAGTAACTCCAGCAGCGACTTACCGCATCAATATCACGTATGCTCTGCTGGAGTCTCCTCTTTAGTCAGTTGGCTGCACTAAAAGAACTGTGTTCTGCTTTAGATGATTATAACTGAATAAAACACGAGTCCAACAGAAATCTTGTTATTTCACCTGGTCACTAGCTCCAAATTCTCATTCACCAGTCAAAACCTCTGTTTTCCAAGAAGCCCTTCATCACTGTTTGGGTTTTGTGTGTGTGTGTAAACCCACCAAAACATCGCATTAAACATAAATATATATTCAGTTCTTCCCACCGTTCCTCAAGTATCAGGTAAGACACTTTAGACAAATCTATTCAAAACTTTGTTCCGCAATTCTTCCAAGACCATTCCCTCCACCACATGCTAAAAATCTTCCCAAGCCTTGGCAGATCCTGTAATGAACCTATCTATTATCCTTAGCATGTTTATACTCTGCTGTCATAAGCTGAACCCTCATGAGGCGGTCCTTTGAATTTCAATAGGTTCCCTTTTGAAAATGCAAACCCTTGATTTGCTAGCTCTACAGCTCCGGACTGTTTATGAACATGACCGCAAGCAACCCCCTGTCCCGGAGCAGTGGGAAGCTCTTTCGGAAGTCGCCAGTTACTGGGAAGCAAGCACTCAGCATCCAAACACTTGAGTTTTAAAGAGGTTTGTTGACTTCAGTTAGCATGGGTTTCTTGTCCTTATTATCACTATGCAAGCTCAGTAATCACCATGCTTCCTTTTAACGTACATGTGTACAGAGCAGTCGTAAAACGTCAAATAGCAGTCAATCCCCACACTCAAACTGAATGCAGTGCGGTAAAGCTGCTGTCCCGCCAGCTTGCACAGTAAAGGCAAACACCATTTACATTCCCCTTTAGAACATGCCAACTTTGCATGTTGCTGGAGCAAAAATGCAGACTGCCCAAGACGAGATGAGCGAGCTGGCGATCACAGCCCCATGGCTGTGTAGCAGCATGAAAAGTTGCCCTACGCGAAGGACCTCCGAGGAGCATAAGTCTTCCCTGCCAGTTACATCAGTGAGCTGCCGGTCTTCTACTCACCCTGTCACAACAGAAAGGTGGAGGGGCACAACCGCCACGGGAGCGCCCATCTCTGAAGGCCTGCCGACCAAGCGCCGTACTGCGGGGTGAGGACGCGACTGCACGTCCCTTGCGAGTCTCCCGGAGTTGCCCTTCCCTGGGTGGGTGAATGTCTGACAGGACGGGGGAAGGAGGACGGTGGCCTCCTCCCTGCCGGAGCCGAGGCGAGACACAGGCTGAGCATGCCAACGCGTGAAGCCTGGCTAGTGGGAAGGGGTATCTACAGCTACCAAATCCAGACACAGCTGAGCTGTAAACCAGGTGCTAAGCAGTTGGACTTCAGCAGGACTTCACCGTGTGGGTGTACACTGCCGCAGAACCTACAGGTCGAAGGAGTTTAAGAGCCTACCAAAGGAGGTGGCATTTTGTGAATGTCTCATGGCATCATTTAAGCACTCCCGTCTCACAGGGAAGCTAATCTACAAAGGATTTAGAACAAACAGAATAAGAGTTAGACTTGAATCTTCTTGATTTCTGTCTCTGTTCCTCTTTGCATAATCTTCTAAAGAAGACTCCCTTAAAAGCCAGTTTCTCAAATAGCATCAAATAGCTTTATCAGTAAGAAGAAACAGTTTGAGGATATCTCTGTGGCAGATCACACTTGTTTGGATTCTTTTATTTCAATCTGAACACCTCATCTAAATGCACACAGAAAGGAAAAATGAAAACTGCTGTAGCTTATCTCGGTTGTCAAATTCATTGCAAGGTTACAGATATCCAGATTGGTTACACTGGACTTTTAACAGAAAAAAAGGAAAAATAAAAATTAAACAGGAGCAATTAAATGAAGATACATTCCATATTAATCAGTTACATGAATTGACACACAATGTAAATAAGTCACAGTGACTCTAGACGGACATCTGAAGAGTTTCTCAGGGCCTATCCACGACAGACCAGTGATAACTTCTTCTCTCTCTTATAATTTTCAGAAAAAAAAATTCTGTACAAGAATAAACAAGGCCCCATGATATTTCAGTCGATGCATACATCTATATGTAGGGTTTGACAGCTGTCACCAAGAAGCTGTGAGATGCACACAAAAGCGATGGCAACCACAGAAAGACTGACTCATCAGCTGTCATCAGTTGCCCCTGAATGCATTTTTTGATGTAATTAAATTTTGTGCCAGTGTTACAATTTTACTTTTTGGTAAATCCTTTACCGCCGGGCTTACAGTTGGACAAGTTTTCTTTGAGTTGGTATGAACTCATACATTTAAGACTGTGACTTTGTTTTGTATTTTCATTCAGCAACAGCCTACAAGGCGGTAAGTTACCCGGACTTCCATAAAAGAGTTTAAATCAACTTGACTGGAGAAAGACAGAGATAAATGAGGACTTCTCCACTTGAAAAAAAGAAATTTTTCATGGACCATTTTGTCCCTTTCACTTTTTCCGTGAGTGGGGAAGATACATCTCTCTGATGGAACGACTGTCCCTTCCTTTTAAATGTGTGAGATCATCTGTCATTTTCAAGCGACGTGATATTACTCAAATAAACCCAGTGAGAAGAAAGTAGACTCTGGCCGTGAGAATGGAAAAGTGGAGTGAGGCAGGGACAAGACAAAGGACAGACGTAAATATTCCCTCTGAGCAAGGTTTAACCAGGCTGGTTCCTAATACCAGAAGGGAGTTCCACATTTCATTGCCCGTTTCACCTGTGGTGACAGGAGAGGCACCTGGCTGTACGCGATTCCGCACCCCGCGCCCGCACTGCTCCATCCTCCGGCTGCATCTTTCCAGTCGACACCCTAGATCCAGCCACTAACCTAACGTAACGATGTAATTTCTGTTTGCAGTTTCTCCAGATGTTCTAAAGTAGATTTTTGTTATCTGGTGGCACTAAAGCAGCACAATGGTTTTATTATTTGTTTCATTTCACCTGTATAAACTGTTTTTTTTCCACTTTTGTGCCAATCTCACTGTTTGCATGAAACTACCCCTGACCCCAATCCACAGGCTTTACTTTTGTCAATATTAAACTACTACAGGAACATCTGGATCCTGGAACGAGTTCCTGTTGTCCTATGTTTAATCCGAACGTTTTCCAGGAAGCTGGATGTCACCAGCTGGTGTAGTCTCCTTTGTCACGACAGTCATTTCTCGCATCAGCCAGGACATCAAAAATCCCTTTCAATTACACCAGTCAAATATGAATCACCACAGCACGTCTGCAGCCTGACTGTATTTCAGGTGTGAAATACAAGAGAGGATATGACTGTTTATTTGCTAAAAATAACACAACACTCTCTGCAACAACTGACATATTAATCTCTTTTCCTTCCCAGTAAAATTCCAGTGGGGTTATTTTCACTCCACCTACATCATCTTCCTAATTTAAATGTTTTTTATTGTTTGTCGTGTGAAGCACAGTGTTGTTGCAACTTCAAAACGGGTGCCCTGTTTACTTCTGGGAGCAGCTCTATTTCATTTGGCTGGAAATAATATAATATACAGTTTGGTTTATGTAAAATGCATTTTAAAAGCACATTGGGATCCATCCAGCCAAGACAACTATACCTTATGTTCCTCTGGAATACGTCACGACAAATCGTCACGGAGGAGGAGCACAAAGAATGACAGGAGGAGCCCATCCTAAGTATGGATGAATGCCCCAGAGGCAGCAAGGTACAACACTCCAAAGCGCCCACAAGGGGGAAAATGGCACCCTCGCTTTCTTGCGAAGGTCCTTCCATCAGAGTCGGAACACAACCATTTCTCATTTCTGTGTATTTCCACACTGACAGCACAGGAAAACATTTCCTGGACACGAAACACAGCTTTGTGGTGCTCAGGCCTCAATAGCAGTTAAGTCTAAACGGGGCGTTCATCCCTCTCCCTTTCTTGCCTAAACCGCTTTAACTCGGGCAGTGCGAGTGTCTGGCAGTCTTTCCCCCTCTTGGGTATCCTATTTTGGTCCTTCGCGCTTAACTCTTTTTAAAACCTAACTGTGTTTCATTCCAGCAACGGTTTGTGCTTGTGTAAAAAACCCCCACCAAATAGAGCGATGTCTGCAGGCATAAAAGAAGTGCTTCTCCATGGAAGACGGCAGCTAACTAGGTGACAGATAAATAACTCCTGCAGAGTCAGCACAGCTGGCAGAGAGGCAAGGCGCTATTTATTCTCAGCCCGTAGCCCGCAAATACCTAGGGCTGAAATTCCACAGATGTCATCCGAAAACAGCCAGGATTTCAGTCTTTCTATAAAGGTTTGCGTCTCCACCGCAAAAAAATGTTGAGATCTACACATTGGGAAAAAGCGTGGGAAAAGCCATCCCGCAGCCCACGGGGGCGGCGCCCCGCAGCCCGGCGGGGACAGCAGGCTCCGGGGGACGCTGCCAGCCCGGCGCGGGGCCGCGGCGGTGGGGGAGCCGCCCAAGGCAGAGGGACGGTGCCACGTCCCCGCAGCCTCGGTGAGCAGTGCCAGCACAGCCGGACCACGGCCCGCCTCCGCAGCCAGGCCTGGGGCAGAGCTCAGGGGGCGGATTCCAAACGCATTTCCACGGCGCCGTAAGGCGGGCTCCAGCGCGAGGCTGCTGAACTGCAAAGCAGTTGCCGCCACTTTGACGTCGGTGTTGTCGCCCAGAAACATCTAGTTCTCCGTCGTCTTTGTGTTTCGGACTGTTAAGCTGCCCGTCCTGTTGCATTTATTATCTTAAAAACAAAACTTCCATGCAGACTGGAGAAAATATAAAAAATAGAGTATAAAAATACTCTGACTTTCTTGTATTCAAGGATCAGAAGATAGTAATTTGAAGTTTTTCTTTGGTAAGTGCTCTGTTTGAGATTCCGATTTAATTAATTTTAATGATGGATTTATAAACCTGCTAAATGAAAAAATGTTAGAATGGAAACTTAAAACTTGTGCTGTGCAACCATCATCATTATCACCTGTTATAACTCTGCTGTTGCAAGAAGACAACTCTTGCTCAATTCCTAAACAATTTGCTTACTCTAAGCTGACGTCTGAGCTGCCCACTGCACCCGCTGAATCCTAACTGAGTTTGTGCGGCAGTCTTTTGTGCTGCAGAGGCGATGGCGAAGTGCCCGCAGTGCTCCCACAGCAGCACACCACATCTGTCCCTTTGCACTCCGGTCACGAGAAACACAGCCACTACCCAACCGACTCTCCTTCGTCCCTTAACTTGCCTGGAAACCGAAAAAAATATAAAATGTTCGTGGGCTGCTCTAAGAGAACCCCAAATACTGTTTGCAGCTGGAAAAAAAAAGAAGCCATAATATTAAAGGAAGCTCCATCAAAACGCCCACGTGGTCGCAGCACCAGATGGCACAGCTACAGTAATTCTCTGTAAAGATCCCTTTTGAAGCCGCACAAAAAGGCTGAGCGCACGGTTCAGGTGGGAGCCCGAACCCGCCGTTCTCGGCTGAATCCCCGAAGCCAGCCTCGTGCCAGTCCCCGTTCAGCCACCGTGCAATGAGGCAAATGTCCCCGGGCCTGTGCCTGCTGGCTCAGGGGTGGCCGTGCCCCGGGACCCCCGTCCCCGCGGGCAGGGAGGAACCCGGCTGCTGGGGTAGGATTCGCCACGCTGCTGGGCGAGCAGCCCCGCCGCACCGCCAGTGGGATTGCCCTTCCCTTCGGAAAGCCCTAACGCGCTCGTGTTCTGCGGTTAATGCTAAAGTGCTGTGTAAAATACCTGCACACGAAAAAAAAGGTCTGTAGATGTATTTTGAAGTTCTGAGTTCATCTCTGTGTATCCCGCGGAGCAGGGAGCTTTCATTGATAAATTTCTTACGGCTTCTACAGAATCATGAATAGAAAAAAGTCTCCCCCAAATAGGAAATTAAAATAAATAATGAACTGGGACACAGCTACGAGAAACTGTTAATAATATTTTAAAGTCTAATTTCATAGGTAATTGGCTTAAAGAAAATGGCTTAGGTAGAATTGTTAAAAATGAAGCAACAGTCAAGAATACCGCAAAGCAACTAAACTAACCCAGTAAAACAACTCAGGAGTTTTTAATAGGGCAACATCTTGCACAGGAGTTTAAGATTTGGGGGTTCACTCTCTATATGTTTTACTTGAAACCAACCGGCCAAATGGCTTATTAGTCACTGCAGTTTTGCGCAGAGGTTGACAGGTTTGGAATGAATGAACAATTATGTGGCGCTTCCACGTTATAATGTGGAATCAGTGCCGACATCTGCGTGCCCATTACTCCTGCCTATGTGCAATTACCTGTAAATTGGACACTGACTGCATTTGGCAAACGGCAACATCTTAAGACCTCTCCAGACAAAAATACTCAGCTTTTTTATCTGCATTTGGTTGTCACAGTCTGTTTTGTAAACCTGCTGCGCGTGTTTACAGCTTGCTGTACTTTTGTTCCGTGCCACCAAACAGTTTTACTGGCAGAGCGTTTCACATGCGGGAGCTTTTCTGTTTATGGGCTGTGTGTCAGCAAAGATACATGCATAGGCCTTGCAGGTCTAGAGTGACAGATAAGAAGGTAAGCAATATGGTAAGAAGGACATAGAAAATTGATGACACGATACCCACTGCTGTGCGTGGTAACCGACGGTTATTTAGCGATGGGGAGGCAGAACAGTGGTTTTGCCAAGTCTCTGGTTTAATAAAGCGTATGTGACCCTCATGCCAGGTCACAGCTCTCTGAGAGGGTATCTAGATTGGCATTACGTAGCTAGCTGAAACTGCGCGTTGAAACTCGCTGCAGAAAGATATAGAGAGGTGGAATCCCAAAGGAAGGTAAAAAGCTCACTTTAAGCGTTATTTGTTAAGGCAAACATAAGCTTAAACAGCTTGAAAGGAAATCCATGGCACGATTTGGGCTACGCCAGAGTTTGTCTGGAAATTTTGTCCCCTTCCTACTCCCGTCTCCACGTCCCTTGTGCTGCTGCTGTGGGATGGGATGGGAAAATCTGTCATTCTTTAACGCAGTATCTGCACGAGGGGAAATTCTCCCTTGATTAATGAAGGGGCTCTTGCAATCATTTACACAATCCCAGCCGGGCTTCTTAGGGCTCGCTCCTTTGAGAACTGCATCTCCAGCATCCTCCTTTACATAGCAGAAGATGGAAAAGGATTTAGTAAAAATCTTTGTGGAAACCACTTAGTAGTGAAAAGTATTGCTTTTGGTAGCAGCAATAATACTGCCAGATATTCTTGAGTGGGTTATTCATTATATTCGTGAACTAGAGAGACATTTTAGATAAAGTACTCACAAGAGGTAGACTATAATCTTTGGAGGATATAATATCAGATTTGGAGGATAATGCAAAGATAACAATTACCCAGGTCACTTGTGTGCGCACTGTTTTGGCTAACAGCTGTATTTGGGGCAGTTTATTTGGAACCACAAGTGGTCCGTATCAAAGGGATTGACGCACTGAAGATGAATTTGTCCTTGCTTTTCCTTTTCTGGTTTGGATGAGAGAAAGAGAATATTTTTAGGCTTAAAAATACACACAGTTTGATGGGTCAGGGACCAAACTCTCTTCCTCGGCTAGTTATTGAGACAGCCCCAAACACTAAAACGTACAGAAGATCTTGCGCTCTTGGCAGCCTTGACGCAATGCGTCCCAATAGCAATGTTTTGCTTTAGAATATTGTACTGGAAAGAAGCTGGGAACCCGAGAAATCAAATTCTCTTTCAGTGATAAACATATGCCAGAAATTTACCTAAGCATCGTGTTTTGGACCCCCACAACGCAGAAGAAACTATCCGTTATCGGAACGGGAAGGATAAGACTCCCCCTATAAGCACAATAGATCTTTTCCCAGGAGATATAGGGCAGGCAGTCTCTGCGTGGGCAGGGATTTCATTTTTATAACTGGGAATTGGTTTTGCTAATTTTTCACAAGCGATTTATTGAAATCGAGCTGGACTAAATAGTACAGGGAGGCTGCAGGCTGTGGCTACGTGATGTCTTGAAGTACTCACAGTGCCTGCATGGAAGCCAGCCGGGCGTTGAACTGTACGAGATGCTAATAGTCCAGCCATGTTATGCTCCTGCAGGTAACACGTGAGACAGCATATTCTCTAATGACATACTTCCTGCTGTAATAGATAAAACCAGAGGCTGAGGTTTGGATTTCTTATTTCAAGTTGTGTGGGATTTTTGCAGGGGATACCACAAACGAAGCAGTTTATTTCAGCCAGTGCACAAATCCGGATGGGGAAACTCTGAGACTACACAGAGCTATAGCGGGGGAAGATTTCCATCTCACAATTTCGCCAGTACACTTCTTGTCACCACCACCAACACCGCTACTAATCCCATTAATCTATCGTGTGTCTCACTGTCTGTGTGGATGCTCTTTTAAGCACGGACGGGCTCTTTCCTCTGCTGCAGTCACTACAGCAAGCCCTGTCGCACAGTGCTGAAACCAAGAATATCTCCCCCTTAAAGCAAGAAACCTATTCTTGTATTCATCTCACATTTCCATTATTAAGAAAAAATATGATTCATAAAATATTACCCTGTGGCAATATGCAGACTTTAATATTAATGCCATTTTATTAAAAAAAAATAACCCTCTAAACCAGAAAAGATTAAACTCAAGCATGAATAAATACCAGTATCTGCCTGGAAGCCACATCTGTGCCCTTTGTCTCCCATTTTTTGACATCTCCAGAAAGTTACAGAACATTTTCTCTTGAGCAAAAAGCCCCTCCTGGATATGGATGTGTTCAGTAGTCTTTGAGAAATGTCTGGAGGTCTTGTAATTTCTCACCCACACGGCTCCAAGCTGGCTCTGTTCCACACCCAGGTTTTACACAGTGATTAGACAGTTGCTCAAATCATTGTTCCTCTGTTCTTTTGCCTCAGAAAACATTCCTTTCGCGAGATTCTGCCTGTTCTGCTGACTGATAAGAAAATGTGCATTCAAATTGGTCCTGCTTGTAAAAACTATGGCTGACACCACCGGGCGATCGGAGAACCGTAAGCCTCAGGTCGTTCCTGGGTCCTTTTGAATGAGCATGAAACGCACTCCCGTGCTGAGACGTCCAACCCTGTAGTTCTGAGCTTCCGTTTTACTCTTGGCAATCTTATCTCTGGAAGGCAGCGCGACTGCGGCAATTGCACATCTCATTTCCGAAAAATAGAAACATTTATTTTCCATTTTAATGGTTTACTGGAAACTAGTTCACAGGGAACGAAGAGACTGATGACGAATGAAAATGAAAACCAGCAAGACCCAGTTACTCACCCGCGCTAGGCTGGTTCCAGAAGGGACTTTGTAGGGGACGTACTTCCTGTAGATGTGCCCAACTCGGGAGCACGGAACGTCAAACATGCCACCTCCGCACATCCACACCTGGGAAGGAGACAGAAAGCAAATGAAAGAATGATTCCTGGAGACAAACGGGGCAAAAAGGGCTTTTTACATCCTGGGTATGTGAGCACGACACGTGGTTCTGTACTGCCGCTGCCGGAGCCACAGCGGTGGTCCTCTCGGGATGCTGACAGCCGGCGCTAGCAACAGGGCAGACTCGCACCATGCAAAAGCAGAGTCTGTTCCAAATAAAATCATAAACCGTGTTTAGAATATCTACCAACGGTCCTCCTGCAACACAACTGAGATATTACCGTGTCTGTTGTTTAAAACATCCAGGACCGAAATTTCAAAAGAAGGTTACCCGAGTAAAGCCAACCAGCAGTCAGAGGTAATTTGTTTTTTCCATAACACCTGGCTTATATTTTGTTTTGAATACTGAATACAGAGTTCAAATACTAAGACGCTCTTCATCTTTTAAAGACAAAGGAACAAAAATCAATTTCCTTCTGATCAAATTTATGCAGGCAGAGAAGGAAGATCACGCCGCTACATCTCATCATTAATGCTTTAATACTGAAACAGGTGGGACCAACTGGAGTACACAGGTTTGGTGCTTCAGCTCTGAGCACCCAAAATGCAGTCAGCATTGATGGGAGCTGCAAGCACTTCATGGCTCTGAAAATCAAGCTGTATCCTGCCGGGCAGCAAGTGAGGAATCCTTCGGGGTTCTTCAGCTCGCGTGACCCGGTTTCACCGAGTGTCCGTGAGAGGAAGGTCGTGTGCCATGTCAGAGGAACTACGGCAGCCGTGCCAGGAACACCTGTGGGCATTGTCTTCTGTGCTCTGCCGTAGAAACGCCAGCCACCAGACTCCAAGGTGGCTATTAGGCAACTTACGTAGCATACTGACAGCATTCATAACTTTCTGAGCTCCAATAAAGCAATTTGCAAATCAGGGAAACGGAGGACAACACCCAACCCACCCCCCAACATCCCCAAGCAGAACTCTTACAGTACCCTAAAAGCAAGCGCACAGCAAGAGTTTGAAATGAATTCAGAGTGAAAACGTCGCTATTACAAAAAATATTTCCTAATCCTGGCAAAACAATTTTTTGTTGCCCACAACTTTAGAACAGAACGGCTGTTATTCCACGTCAGGGACACTTGTGGTCTCAGCTTTCAGCCTTTAGACTGAAAACAAACAACCCAACCCCCTCTCGCCCCATCTCGAAGAAAATCGCACCAAAGCTGAGAAAGAGAGAGGGCTTGTCCTTTCCACGTCTCTTTAGGTGGACATACATAAAGATGCTTCACGAACCGTCTCCATGAACCTGGATGAGAATTTAAGTCCCTGCATTACATACATGAAGGAATTTTATCTGCATTTGATGCACTCTGGAGCAAAATGGTATGAAATAAGTTTGCGACTGATGTTAAAGCAGAGCAGAACATAGCAAACCGGAAGTTTCACCAACGATTTCCATACAGAAAGGAATTAATCCAAAAGTTTGTAGGCTATGAATTAAAACAAAAGTAACCAGACCCTTAAAAAAAAGATGCCAGAAAATATGATGTGATCACAAACACTTGACGTTCTGCACGAAGCCAGCAGAGAGCAACGTGCGTCTCTACACTTTTTTACCATACATTTCTCATTCCACCTCTTTTGTCCTGCCCACCAGCTGGCTGTAGCTACTGGCTTTTTTGAAATCACAGGAAAATGAAATGATTCATTCCCTTCGTTTAAAACAATTGCGAAAATGGGCAAGAGTTTGGCCTCTTTGGCTCTGCTTGCCCGTTTGTGTTACAGCGGGTATATCTGCCTGGTCCCGGCAGCGTGGCTGTGAGCTTGGGACTAAACTTTAGCCATGTGAAGACGCAGATGCTGAACACTGCAATACGGGATAACGCGGTGCTCCAGTGGGACCTAAAGCACTTGCTGAAGGTGGCCCATGGAATTCAGCCCCCGAGACTGACTGCGCTATTCAGGCTGAGAATGGAGGAAACAGGGGGTTGAGAGCCAAGGCTTGAGTCAAAATGAGCTGGGTAATGCCATAGTTAAAAAAAAAAAGTTATTCACCTTTCTATCAATACTTTGTTTGGATGTTACATCACTTGCACCTTTTTTAGCAGGAACTTCCTCTCTGTGGCTGCCTTCAAACAACCCAGTGCACCAATGAACGTGCAGACCTATATTTACTATTTGCTCTTGGTTTTTTAAATGAAGGTGTTATTTCAAAGGACAGACAAGATATTACAGTGATTAATCAGGGTTTCTTAGCCTTTGAAGAGTGGACAGCGCAGCAGTTTGACTCAGACGAAGGTCAGCCACAGAACAAATTTAAAAGACAGGAAAGCAGATATATATATATAGAGAGAGGCCAGTATTACTCTAACTCAGACAATGAGAACTGAAGTCGACATATATCGCATTTTCTCCAAAGCAGTAGGATATCAGTAAAAAAAAATAAGAAAAGAAAAGGAGAAAAGGAATTAGAAAAAAACCTGTCAGATACGCCGAGGCAATAAGTGGGAGGAAATAACACTCTGTGTTAGGCTTATATTTAACAGATATAATACTTGAAAATGCTGTGCTGCACCTGAGGTGCGCCGTGCAGGGTAATTGAAATGAATCCTGGGCTGCCTTGAAGGACATTCAGCAGCTGTTCCTGTTTATCTTTTACCTTCAGAATGATTTTAAAAGCATTTTTTGTATTTTCCTGGGAAGATCAATTCCGGCAACTTTGTCTTTAAAACGTGCATTTTTATGTCACCTGTGCTAAATGCCAGAAATCGGAGCATGACTTCCGTGCTAACTATTACAGACCTCCAGCGTAGCATGAAAGGAATCCCAGCGGCATGGCACATTGGCAAAACCATATCTCAACGCCGATGCCTCTCTGCGTACCTAAGGAGCAAGCAATGAAACTCTCAACATCGCTAATGTCTCCTTCCTACAAAAGCAAGGAATCTGCTCTGCAGCTGAGGTATAAAAAACAAAGACAAAACCAAAACAGTGCAATTTCAGCTTGAAAGATCAAAAGAAGAGTGGTTTATGTGTCAACTATGTACCACATCACAATTTATCTTTATATAGCTCCTTCCAACTGAGTGTTGCAAAACACTTTATAGGGATGGTTGAAAGCAAACGGCAAGCATTAAGGCAGGCTTTGAAAGAGATTAAGCTGTGGTTATGTGGCTTTGCTCCTGACCGGAGCTTAGATGTCACAGTTGCATTTTTTGGCTCCTGGGTGAATCACCCTCTTTTCACATCACTTCTTTGTCTTTAAAACTGAATTCTGCTTGCTCTTGTGGTTTTTTATCCCCTGCCTAGTTTACGAGTGATCCAGCCCGGGACTATCTGGAAAATGTAAATACTGTGCACGCGAGAATGAGACTCCAATCCATATGTTACACTGTCATCGTAATTACTGCAGTAAGAGACTCGTGATTTTTCAGCAGTGGAGGATGTGTTGCTGTGGAACAGGAACATAAACATCCGTCAAATTGTGTAAAAGACTGAGGGGGGACTGAATGAATTTTGGATCGGGCTTCAAAACTAATTGAGAAATACACTGCTGCTGAGAGTCAGTAACAAGACAGGCAACAGTGGGAGAGACAGAAATGGATGGAAAAAGCAAACAAACAGTAAACTGGTGGAAGAGGAGTATGAAGTATGCCATGCAAAGCCGTCGGCTTGGTGCTCTGAGCACCGTGCAAGAAGCAGAGACTACAAACAGGAGAAATGTATTACCACAACGGGGCTGAAAAAGTTGTAGAAAATACGAATATAAAAACTTCATGGGATTTTTCAGTCACTCTTCCTGAAATATAAGCCAAAAGAACAGATTTAGCAGTTGTAGAAAAGGAGAAAGAAGAATATTTTCCTGTGAACTTTTCCACGTAGTGGGAATGTTCAGCTAAATGCAAGAAAAAATTGAAAAATCGGATCACTGGCTGCAGATCTGCAGTCAATGCGTTCACAAACAGCAAAACCATTCACTTGTGGTGCAGTGGGAATTCCTGTCAGGGGTATTAAAACCGTACTGTGGAAACCGGGAACTGACGACTGTGCATATTTCAACAATACTCACCAGCACCTCTAAAATGTTGTGAAAAGTGGCAATATTCCATGTTTGTCAGTTCCTCACATAGGTTTCAACTGCATTGACGAGCGGTAACGCTCCCCCACGCCCTATCTCCCCCCAAGACTGCCAGCAGCCGCGGGAATTAATAATGATGAGGATAATGACGATAGAGGCAGGCATTAATGAACTTGGAGGTGTGCGCTGGAAAGCGGGGGTGAAGAGAATCTGGAAGATGTGTCGGCATGGATAAGGACAAAGCAACTGTAGATACTGGTGACTGGCTGGGGCAGCACCATTGGCGTTCTTGTTCAGGTGTGATTTACGCCGCCTACGGAACGTCCCGTGTAAAGGATCTTCAGCAAACACAGGAAATGAGTACCTCTCACTGCTCTATATTTTGGAGATTACTGCGTAAACTGTGCCTTTCTAACAGGTTTAAATTTAGGATTTCCCAAATAGTGGCTTCCCTGGTTATTGAGAGGAGACGCTATTGATCTGGTCAGGCGCAGGGCTGTGCCAGCTTTCACCAGCCTGGCACGCGCCGAACGGTGTCGTCAGCAAGGTACCATACATCTTTTTAATTAAAAAATCGATCCCGAGGTTATGCTGCCAAAAAATGAAAATGCTGCACGTTATTTCTTACGTAAAAATTAATCTAAGGGACTACTGAATGAAGAGGTCACATTTTGAGACGCGGGCCGCGGCTGCCTCCCCCCGCCTTGGCCGTGCGTGCGAGTGCTCTGACTTGGGAAGAGCAGTTAATCAGCGCGGCGCCCAGCGCCACGCTTGCTGCTGCCCTCCGCGGCACTGTTTCCAAGCAGGAAAAGAACAAAAGAGAAATATGTTGGGTTTTTTTTAGTGGAGGAAATAAAGGTCAAGCAAACTTTTAAGCAGCAGGTTTTTTTTTTTTTTAAACCTGTCTCCCTGTGTTCCCGACAACTCAGCACCTGGAACAGTCATGTCTGAAGTCTGAGGAAGTTTCCCTTCCTGCTATGGCACAATTCCAAATGTCACAGAAACATTATAAAGCGCGCTGTATTTTGGAGAGACTTATTGAATTACACTGCAGTAAATTTAGGTTCACTGCAGACTCACTCTCCGTAGCGTCTCTCCTTTTCCATCGAACACCCTTCCCCCCAAACACACACAAACATCTCTTTCTGTTCACACCGCCCACCCTCTGTCCCTGTACAATGAGTCGGGAACCGCTGCCCGACCCCCCAGGTAACCCCTTCTCCTGCTAATCTCATTTTTAATCAGTCCTTGAACGCTGTCTTAGCATCTTGAACCCACAAAGCAATACGGCTTTGCTCGTTAGGGACCCCTTTGGGCCTGCCTGACGGCCCGTGACCCAGCGGCAGACCCCAGCTCGTGGCGTGGCAGGGGGCTGCAAAGCGCAGCAGCACACTGCAGACAGCGCAGCAGCGTGGCTGATGAAGTTCATGAGGAAGAGGCTAATAGCTCCTTCAGGCGGAGGACTTCAGACAAAGGATTTCACTGGGCCTGGACTAGCACAGACCTAGCCACCATACCCTTCTGACAGATCCCGCTTCTCCGACTCCCTAAGGCCACGCTTTCACTCACGGCTTCCCACCTGCCTTGTAGCAAACACTCCTGCAACTTGCGTTGTGAAGGTGACTGTGGATGTCTCTGGGACAGTAATGGAGAGGCTTTTGGTCGAGAAGATGCTTTTCCTTAATAGGGTATTGATCATCAAGCGATCTTTTCCCCTTGGCGTGCTAATGTTTCTGTGGGGTGAACTTTCATTCCAGCATCTCGGAAATTCTACTCCAAATAAAATTAGGCCAGAGAATATCAAACATATACTGTTTCTTAAATGTGATTCCACATTTGCCACCAGTGAATTTGGACATATAAACATGGTATTTGACACACACATTTATCAAAATCCCTCCTTAACATAGCCATAAGCTTACCTTTGCACCAAAAACATTAGCGGTGCTAATTAAAGACACACGCAACAGCTTGTCTATGCTACAGTGCCTGGACCTGCCGTTAAAACATTCAGCAGAAGGGTAACAGAGGTCTGTTGATCCGTGGGGTTTAAAACTTGAAGCTCACCACGAGCCGGCAATGCGCAATCGCAGCCCAGCGAGCCCCCGGCACCCCGGGCTGCATCCCCAGCAGCGTGGCCAGCAGGGCGAGGGGGGGATTGTGCCCCTCTGCTGCGCTCGGGGGAGACCCCCCTGCAGTGCTGCCTCCAGCTCGGGGGGTCCCAACAGCAGAAGGACACGGAGCTGTCGGAGCGGGGCCAGAGGAGGCCCCGGAGATGCTGGGAGGGCTGGAGCCCCTCTGCTGGGAGGACAGGCTGGGAGAGTTGGGGGGGTTCAGCCCGGAGAAGAGAAGGCTCCGGGGAGACCTTGTAGTGGCCTTCCAGTATCTGAAGGGCGCCTGCAAGAAGGCTGGAGAGGGACTTTTTACAGGGGCATGTAGTGATAGGACGAGGGGGAATGGCTTCAAAATGGCAGAGGGGACATTTAGATGAGATATTAGGAAGAAATTCTTGGCTGTGTGGGTGGTGAGCCCCTGGCGCAGGGTGCCCCGAGAAGCTGTGGCTGCCCCATCCCTGGAGGTGTTCAAGGCCAGGTTGGACGGGGCTGGGAACAACCTGAGCTGGGGGGAGGGGGCCCTGCCCAGGGCAGGGGGGTGGAACTAAATGGTCTTTAACGTCCCTTCCAACCCAAACCATTCTATGATGCTATGAAAACGCATTGCTGAGCAGAGAAGGAGAAATGGCCGGCGAGCAGTCCTCCCTCCAGCCCACGGAGCAGGGCAGCCAGTTCAGCACCAACTGGACTCCACTCCAGGGTGCACAGGGCAGCCCTGGCTCTGGCATGCACCCCCCATAACTGCATCACCGTATTCCAATTAGCCACAGGAATCCCCAGTCTGATGCGGTGAAGGCCGTGTCATCAGCGTGGTCTCTGTTTATAGTAGCTAGATTGTTTATTTATTTGCCACAGTATAGCAGCTTTTGTACAAATGAATCTCAAAGTTAAAACCAAGATGATATCTGAAGAACATAAAAGGAACACTGCGTCTGTCACCAAGGTTAAAGATCAGCCTGAAACAGTCCTCTAAACATGAACTTCCCACAATTACGAGAGATTTCAAACCAGCTGCTTTCTACAACTTTTTAATGAAAAGCAGTCATGGTTTTGCAAAATATTAGGAATTAATGGAGTCAAAGAAGAAAGGAATGAGAACAGCTAAATATCTGGTGGTTAGACGTGTTCTTGAGGCAGGATACTCCAAGTAATTATTTGCCAAGCAAAATCCCATTAACGTGAGACTTGACATCAACACAGGGTACCCATCCTACGGCATTCCCACAGGCCACAGACATGGACACTCTAAGGAAAGGTCAGATGTAGTTTCAGACCCACTCAAGCAGCCGAGGAAACTGAACCAGGCTGGTTGTCTGCCTTTTTCATTGACTTGTGAATAACAGAAAGATGGCAAGTCCACCATCTTCCCAGGTTTTATTAATAGAATCATTGAATGGTTTAGGTTGGAAGGGACCTTGAAGACCATCCAGTCCCACCCCCTTGCCCTGGGCAGGGCCCCCTCCCCCCAGCCCAGGGCGCTCCCAGCCCCGTCCAACCTGGCCTGGAACACCTCCAGGGATGGGGCAGCCACAGCTTCTTGGGGCAATTTATTGCAGCGCCTCACCACCCTCAGAGTGAAAAAATTCTTCCTAATATCTCATCTAAATGTCCCCTCTTCCAGTCTGAAGCTATTCCCCCTCACCTATCACGACATGCCCTTGTAAAAAGTCCCTCTCCAGCCTTCTTGCAGGCGCCCTTCAGATACTGGAAGGCTGCTATAGGGTCTCCCCGGAGCCTTCTCTTCTCCAGGCTGACCCCCCCCAACTCTCCCAGCCTGTCCTCCCAGCAGAGGGGCTCCAGCCCTCTGATCATCAATAAAGCTGGTAAATTGAACTGTCTGGCTAACTCGTCCCCATTTAAATAAGTTTTAAGATGACTGCATCTATAGCTGTGGTAGAAACTATCGAAGCAGAAACCTTTCCCAAGCTGATACTGGTGATTCTGATACAATAAAACCCAGTCTTTTCTGGTTCTCCCTCCCGCCTCCATGGTTTTTCTCCCATTTTTTGTCACTGCAAACAAAACAGCAGTCTTTTTAAAACTTACATCTGTTAAATTCTTCCAATAGAAAGTTGTTCCTATTTGGCAATCATTTCTAAAGAGGATTTTTTTCTTCTTTTAACACTAATAAGAAATGACAGGGACCCTAAGGTCAGTATATACTAATGAGATAAATCAGGAGATATGACTGAAATGAGACCCAATGTGACACAGCTACCTCCAAAAAAATCCATCGCTTGAGCAAAACACACTGGGACAATCTAGTATCTCAATTTCCAGTGCTGTTACCATGGTTTCTGTACAAAGACTGGAGAGCATTAGAAGTAGATTCTTTGTGATAACGAATAAAAGGAATATTTCAAATAGGATAATAAAATCTTGGGTGACCTGTCAGAGACAGTTGTGGCAGCTACTACTGACTACGTACATTTGCCTCTGGAACAACCTAAATTGACAGAATGTAAATCAATATATTCTAAATGCAGTCTAGCTATTGGGTTTCCCCTGCCCTCCTGGTTTATTTTTCTGGGGAATAATAATGATTCAGAGAAACATGAGAGTAGGACAGTTAATAGAACCCATTTTGTTGTTCTTGATAACTCCTGTGAAGACAGCCTGGCAGTCCAGCATCGGCTCATGCTGTATGTTTTTTTCAACAGAATGGCTTCAGCTCTATTGTTTTAATCACTCTTGAAACTCAGATGCAGCGAGATGTATGATATTAGTCATGGCTGACATACTAAATTTATTTACTGAGCTTTACACTGTTGGAGTTTGGAAGTAGGTTGGAAAGATCCTGAAGCTAAATGTGAATTCTAATTTCGCTTCCAAGCTTTATCCAAACAGGCTTGACTCAGTTCATCTATGTCATGAAATTCTATCAAGTCATTGAAAATCTTTGCATGTAAAGGCCATGCAGTGAAGTTCTTATGTCTTTGGGTATACTGGAACATGATAAACTCAGTTTTCGAAATTAGACATGTCAGTCCCCATCAAACTAATGCAAATACCCATTTTACATGTGGAAAGTACGAAGACTTTCAACTTGACTTGTCAAAGCCAAGTAACTGTTTTGAATAGACATCCACATAGAAGATATGAGCATATACCATGACTGGTTGAACATAACCTGAGCACTTGAAAACACCCCATATTTCATCATTACAATTATTCAAATGCAATTTAAAAATTATCCCATTTTGAAAATTTGGCGAGTAGATAGCAGCTCATAGCAGCTGAGCTGATCTAGTCATTCACTGCTACTGAAAGGGGTCCTTCTTCCTATGACTTTCCGTTTCCACTCGTTTCCCTGAGCTGACTCCAGCCAGCTGCCGGAGATGATTAAACTTTTTGATCTGGGCAGAAAATCATGCCATTTTCTTTTTTTATGGATTAGTTCTCTTTTGGTTTATTGAGCTGAGCTCAACACTTGAGCATGAAGTCAATGCAGTTTCTGAGAGAAGGATAGTGGAGAAGGCTTGATGAAAGGAACAAAGTAGAACTTCATTCTCTGACGGTGGTAAGTTACCAGACTTTCAGAGAGAACTGCATTCAGTGTGATTTTTGTGTGGCTTCTGGAGCATATGTTTATGGCATAGCTCTCTGTGAAATTAGTGGAAATCCCTAAATAAAAAAGTAGTACTGCACTAAATTAATTTTAGCTAAAAGACGAAAGCTAGTATGAATGAAAGCATCATGATCACAAAGCATATGAGAAATGAAAATCCAGAGGTGTAAGACTTTACAGAAGTATCGTATAAGGTGACTTGATGACTTACCTTGAAGGAGATTTCATACTGCTCTCCTCCCCATATTTCTAATCCTGGATCATATCCTCCCAGCTCCCAAAACCATTCCCGGTTAACGGCAAATAGACCTCCGGCCATTACGGGAGACCTGAAGGATGAGTAAAACAAAGTGTGAAAGACAGGAACCGTCACGCCATGCTTGAAAAGCTGAGATGAGCAACGTACATGGACAAGCAATAATGAAGATGTTCGGACCGTGTTTTGTGTGCCTGTGTGTGCGTGACTGTAGCTGGTCTGGCTTCCACAACTGCAAAGTTATGGAAGGCGCAGACACAGGGTACCGTAAACAATCGACATTTACCTTTATTCACCCCAGAATGGACTCTAGATGAGAAACAGGCAATGTGATAGTCAGTAGATAGATACAGAGCATGGCAGACAGTCATGCACAAACTCCTTTTTTTAAAAAAGAATTGTGTTCATTACTAAATGAACCCATATAACAGTAAAAGAAAGGGACTCTGGAAACCTGCCAAAGTATTGAATGTAGTCCTGGTACTCCACGTGAGGTAATTCACACTTAAGCCTAAGCAAAACTTTTCAGTTCACGTCAGTCTCGTAGGCGCTGGGTAGAGGAAGGCAGAAAGGACGGCTACAGAACAGCTGTTGGGCGTTAAACATCTGCTTTTCTACAGCGGCATTTAAAACTCCTAAACTTTGTCTCACAGTGGTAATTTAACTCATAGGCAAATCATTTGCTATGTTTCCCATGCTTCCATTTATTCCGTGAATAAACACGTGGAGTTTACTTGAATTAACTCAGCCCCTTCCACAGATAATATAGAAAACAAATGGGATATTTAAAGTTAGTGTTAGAGAATGTTCACGAAAAGTGCATTTTAAATTTATAAGCAGAAATTTTTGTACTGGAAACTAAGAGTTTGTTTTTGACCCTCCCC
>VZSZ01009706.1:0-34537 GCA_013398815.1 Ibidorhyncha struthersii | reverse complement strand
AACACCTCTCCTGGGCAGCTCAAGCCTGTGAACTGCCGGCGTGGCAGGAGAGCGGGGATGTACCCAACAGCCCCCACTAGCGACAGTGGCTGCTTGAGACAGCTCCTGACACATCACACAAGCTCTGCCTCACTCTGCCACTTCCCAGCGCAGAAGGCACCATTCCGCAGGATGGAGATTGGGCTAATTCACTTTGACTCGCACTGCGGCCTTCCAGTCCCTAAAGGGCTCCGGGAAAGCCGGGGGGGACACGACTCTTGATCGGGGAGTGGAATGATAGGACAAGCAGTAATGGCTTCAAACTGGGAGAGGGGACATTTAGGTGAGATATTAGGAGGAAATTGTTGCCTGTGGGGGCGGTGAGCCCCTGGCGCAGGGTGCCCCGAGAAGCTGTGGCTGCCCCATCCCTGGAGGTGTTCCAGGCCAGGTTGGACGGGGCTTGGAGCAACCCAATCCGGTGGGAGGTGACCATGCCCAGGGCAGGGGGGCTGGAACTGGATGGTCTTTAAGGTCCCTTCCAANTTTCCCCCCCCCCCCCCAAACAAACTCTAAAATATTCAGCCCGAAAGAGCACTCAACCACAGACTAGCACAAAATTACTAACTTTGCAACGGTAAGTCTCTTGCTTTTTAAGGAGTTCCATTCAAATTCTAGTCAACGTTGACAAGGAAGTCGTTCCCCTTTCCACAGCAGAGCTGCGTTCAGATTANAGGGGGGCTGGAACTGGATGGTCTTTAAGGTCCCTTCCAACCTCAACCATTACGGGATTCTATGATTTTGTAGCCTGCATCTCCACATAATCAACTGTCTCTCTAGTAAAATTGCAACAAGGCCTCATTTTGAACCCAAATGTGGCAAATTTCTTATGATCAACTGAGTTAAAAAAATTCTGATAAAAATTTTGCATTCTCATGTAGTAAGTGTTGTTGGAGATTACGAAAGTGCTACACAATCATCAGTTAGTTTCATTACATGAAACCTGTGTACGTGGCGTTGTACCCATCCCACTCACTTTAAGCTTAAAAGTAGAATTTTTTTTGTCATTTAAGCAAATATTTTTACAAGTAAAATTGCAGGGCGTTGGACTTGATGATCCTTATGGGTCCCTTCCAGCTTGAGATATTCTATGATTCTATGAAGTATGTAAAGAAAGAAAGAGGCATCAGGCTTTGTTTTTACGTAACCTGTCAACTGAAATCACATTCAAAAAGATCATTGCGCTGAAACATGCAGCGGCCAAGTTGTCTTACTTAAAATTAACTCACAAGTCCCTATATAATTACATTTAATTACTTAATTAGACATTTTTTTTTGGAGATATTAAGACAAACCCCCATTCTTCTCAAACAGCCAGCCAGAAAGTCAGCTGCAGAGAGTCAGCTATAAAGAAAGCTCTAAAAAGGCCTTGAGGTTCAGTTTATAAAATTTTCACTGTAATTTCAGCCCATGGCTTCTTTGCATATTTTGCATATTTTTCTTAGCACATTGCTAAACTTTATTGAAAAAATCATATCGTAAAAGAGCGATGAGCCCTTACGTGGGTAATGATGCTGAGGCCCATTTAGCCTTCCCTCCCCTATTTAGAAAAGTAATGAAGCTGCAGAAGAGGTGAGTCAGTTGGCTAGAGACGGAAGAGAAGGCTTCCCCTTCTCATAACTACCGCTCATAATCCGAGGGAAATCTATCTGAATTATTGCTAGAGGAGATCTCCAGGACTCAAACTAAGGAGGTGGGTCAGCAGAAGTTATCATCCTGAAGCAAAAAGAAAAGGAAAGCTGCTGGAAATGCCCTACAGGCGAAGGTGTTCAGAAGGACAAAACCGAGGAGCTAGAATGTTACGCTGCAAGTCGTACTAAGGAGATGAGTCCAGTACAAGAGCAGTCTCACAAGACGGAGGCCCCGTACTGTACAAGCAGGAAAGGGGAGCCGAGAGCAGCGCTTCGGCTGAGCCACATCTGTCTCAGGAGCAGGGATGGATCTTGGGCACGCGGAGTTCAGCTGCAGCAAGAAAACCTTCAGCCTACTAGTAGGAACTGAGTAAGAACGGCCGGGAAAAAACCCCAACCTACCTCTATGCAAAACTTGAAACAACTTTATCAGTTTACCGTACCTTGTCATATTGATGGGTACCGTTTGCATTCAGGGTTGTCCCTTGAAAACATAATCCTTGAAAATTAAATGTAAAAATAAAGATTGTTCGGAGGCAAAATATTACCAACTGTCCCTAAAACAGGAACTTACTTTAGCCCTCCTGGCTTTTGGTGAGCTTCAGTTTGAAGCATATCTAAAATTAAACACAAAAGAGATCAACTTTTTTTTTTTTTTTTTAAATAATCTTTCTCAGCTTGTCTAGAGTCTCAAGTATACCAGATTCTGCATTTAAAGTTATTTCAAGGTCAGAATCCAAACAGATAATTTGTGTTTTGCACAGCCTAAGAATTTGGTAAGTGGAAGAAGTCACTCTGTTTCTGGTTCTTGTAAAAATCCAATTATTTTGATTATGGAGGCACAATGAAACTCCTGCTATCATATTTTCCCTCTGGCTTATTAGCAAACACGAGGCTGTAATTTTAAGGCAATGCCAATACTTTAACCGGAGTGCACATCTTACTTTTAAACAGGAAAAATCCGTTCAAGCTAACAAGGAAATACGCACGTATGGAAAGTAACGCTTAGGTAAATGGACGTCTCATTTGAGATTAAGCTTCTTTTTTCAAATTAGGAGCAAGGCCAGCAGTGTATCTTTAGATTACCCATCCTGGCTGCGCAGTAACGCCATCACCACCCCCCAGGCATTAAGGAATAACAACAGTTCATCAAATCCCATCACTACGCTCCAGGATGTTCTCTCAGAGTGTACGGGGGCTGTAGCTGCCCAGAATTACTGTCCACTAACAGTGCGATCTTCCCCTCTTTAGATGCAGAGGTATAAACCAGAGAACTATCTGCCTTTCCAGTGCTGACTCTTGCTTTATTCATTTACTTAGCTCAGTATAGCATCATAAGCAAAGTTTAAACTCAAGAAATTTTTAAATTTCATTAAAGATGCTAAATGACTCCTCTTAAAACACAGCCACTGGCCCGAACGTAGGTTCCTGTTTCCGGAACAGTCCTTCAATTCAGACCTTGTCCTCCCAAGAGAGATTCCCGGGTAAGTGACGATAACAAATCCAGCCAATTAGCAGGCTGCTATTAAAAGTTACAGGTGATTATGATTAAGTTATTCGGATTACTCTATGGCTGATTTCTATAACTCTAAACCATTACGCACTTATTCCAGATTAAAGCAGATTTAAAGGCACCACAGCCCAGAAAAAAAGCTTTGTAAATAACGTGTAAAAGTGACGCCACAGCTGGGGATTACCAACGGCCCCTTTTTGCCCCATTCCCCCGTCCAGTGCCCCGAGGGGCGGAGGAGGAGGAGGAGGAGGAGGAGGGCAGCTGTCCCCAGCAGCCTTCATCAGCCATCCCCTGCCCTCCCTCCCTCCCACACGCATCCCACGGGGATGGGGACACAGCTCCCGGGGGCTTTCTGTGGGCGCTCACTCGGACAACCGTCCAGCACCGTGTGTGCACTTGCAGCAGCTGGGAAACTCTGGCAAAAGCCAGAAAAGGCAGGCCACTTACGATCACCACCATAAACTCCACACAAAACAGAAGCCTTTTTTCTCCTTCCCTGGCTCTCCTGCAGTATTTCAGACTGGAGCTTTATTCGTGCAACGCTAGATGATTCGGGTGGGCAAATGTGAAGAGTCAGTATCGAAGCCCCGCAAGGAAATAAATGGCCACAGGAGTTTCAGTGGGGTTTCTTTTTTGCTGATCCCACCGCTCACATGCCAGATCAGACTGAATAGTTGGTGAAGGCCATTTCCAGAAGATTTCTGAGTTGCAAAGATTTTAAATAAGTGGAAGTATTAATAACCAATTTCAAAAATAACAAAAAAAAGTAACAATAAGCAATTTCAAAACATTAAGTTTTAAGAAGGCAAAAAGCCCGATGCCTGAAAAGGCAAATGTGCAGCCAAAGGTGTTCCGGGATCCTGGAAACGTGCTCCTAGATGCATCATTGCTATTTATTAAAGCTCTATAATTTGCTGTTACCCTGTTATGGAGGATAATGGGCAGGCAGGCACTTAACTACAACAAAATTAGATTTCTCCTTGTCTGCGCCAGAGGCACGACAGTATTTTCTGTGAAAACTGTGAAACAGCGAGAAGAGTTTTTCAAAAATGGAACTGACAGAAAAACACAGGAAAGCACTTCACAATGAAGGATGAAGGAGCTGAAAACTGATGAGGTTGAGCACTTCATTGTCCCATGACAGCATCTGCTCTTAATATGATGTTGTTGCAAAGACGGGCAGGCAGGGCTGTGGAAACCCAGGGAAATGAACCTTCCTGTTTTATCACCATAGTAAATCACATTAAAAAAAATAATCTCCATTTGATAATAAAAATAAAGTGAAAGTCTGGTCTAGGGATAGCTCTCCACATTTGCATAAGCTCATTCACTCTGTACTAAAAGTGCATGGAAATGTGCCTTAGAATAATGAGCTAGAGAGAGAACATCTACATTGTGATCTACAGGAGATTAATATTTCTGAGGTTTTCAACAGCAAGGCAGTCAGGAATTGCAGAAGACATCCAATGGCTTATTTTCTTTTCTCAAAATAGGGTGATATCTAGTGCTTTGCTTTCAGAACTTGGATGTGAACTGATTGTTTTCAGAAACAGAGTACAGACGCTTTTCATTAACTGTTAGTAAAATGTTCTGATGGCAAGAGCTGCCGACTGCTGCTATGAATGCTCACTTCTGTTAGAAACTCTTTCGGCTATGTGAATATTTTGATATGCAGCTGAGAGGAAATGGCCTATCCCAGTTGAAATATCCCATTTTTCTTTTATTCTAAATATAAGTGCATATTTACAGGAGTGTCACAAGTACACTTATTACGCTATCTACTGATGAATGGTCACATCTAGAGGTGAAGCACTAGAAATCTGTACGGCTGAATATGTGATTCTGCTTCCAACCCATGTGTCTGCGAGCCTGCAGCTGGGTCTTCAGCTGGTTCGAGCGTGTGAAGAATGCATTGCCAGCAAAATTACGCTGCTGTGCGGGAGCTCTGGACCTGACCTTGTAGGCAAATAAGGATAATGAATTTGCCAGTGAGCTCTGCTAGTTTGTACAAGCCATAGTGCAAACTATTCCGAACACCCCATGCCGGCGCTGGAGCTGGAAACGAGAATCCCTACCTGGTGTAACTGCCCACACGCCGAAGAGCGGCTCCCTCAGCCCGACGGGCAACCTCCCTCCCCCTCGGAGCTGCACACCACCGTTCGCGCACAGCCAGAAGGAACAAGGCGTATTGCTGAGACCAGCAAGCTGGAGAGGACCTCTGGGAGCAGTTCGAAGGCGGGATGACGGCGGTTCCTCAGCAGCAAACCTGCCTCATGTGGGGCCGGGCTGGACCAGGCGCACGGGAGGCTTCTGCCAGCCTCACCCACAGACACCACAGATGCCTGGCAGGCGTCCCCTCGTGCAGCATTGTCCCCTTGTGCAGCATCGTCCCCTCGTGCAGCATCATGCCCTCGTGCGGCATCATCCCCTCACGCAGCACCGTCCCCTCGCGCAGCATCGTCCCCTCGTGCGGAATCATCCCCTTGCGCAGCATCGTCCCCTGCCTGCCACCAGACAGCGCATGGGTCGGGGGGCCACCCTAGCCTCTGCCTGTCTGTAATGAAAATACTGCAAGAAAAAAACTGAGAACTGAAGACAATAACATATAAGCACTGCAACTGCATTAACTCAGTCCCCAAGACTCCTGTCTATACTTGCTTCCAGGAAATACTATTCCTTCACATTTATCTAGACTAATGGTATACGGATAAAATAAATGATAGGGTTATTTGATGAAACATTTGAAGGGTTGGAGAAATCCGGGGCAATCGGTCACCCCTGACTCATTTCCAAAAACTTGCTAGTGAAAGCCACTTCAGAATTCAATTAGAAAGCCCACAAAAGGCACAGCAAATCCTGCACTGGCAGGAAGGTATGCTATGCTGGGCAGTCATAAGGACTCTTGCAACTGACCTATCAAGACTTTACTGTCAAGAATTTTAAAAAAAAACAAAACACCCTAACAAAAAGAAGAGAGAAGATAATCAGAAAAAGCAAGTCCTTAACAAATACAATCAGAAATGGGGATAGAAATGGGGACTACCAGCCCCAGCGAAACTGTCGTTTCACCTGATCTCCTCCGTCATGGTCACATTCACCGCCATGAACAAACGGGCTTTATACTGTCTAGATGGTTACTGACAGATAGTCTCATTAAGTAGATGATATTCATGGGATGGACTTGGTAACACTGTTATCATTTTACAGACTACACAAAGAGCGCTCAGTGCTTCCAATCCAACAGGTTTCTTAGCTCCTCGTGGAAGCACTTCAAATGCAGGTTCAGGGAGGACTGTCAGCGGCTGCTTTACGGCCCTGAGTCCACACGCTTTGAGGTATTTCCACTTGTCCCCAGCTTCTGGCCTGGCGCGCAGCGGCTGTCCTTGCAGGTGGGAACCCAGTCTCGGTGAGACCAAGTGCGGCTGTCACCCTCGCTCGGAGCCAGCCTGGCTCCACGCCTCCATCGCCCGCGCGCCCGGAGAGCCAAACCGCCCCAGCTCAGCCGCCCGCAGCCTCCTCACCACGGGACACCACTTCAGCCCCGCAGGCACTGACATCCCCCCAGTGATGTACCCCTCATCGGTGAGATTATCGTCTGTTATTTCGCGGCCATGGTTGGGGTCAGCACGGACTATGCTGCCTGAACATGAGCTGTACGCTTCTGAGGGATGGAAGTCCTCTGAGGAGAGGACTTGTGTCTGCGCTGTCACCATAACCTCCTCTCTTTTGGATCTCTCGGCCTGAGTCCCTGAGCACCCGCTCGTCCCACCCTGGCTCCCCCCGCGATCCCCGGTGGGGACTCTCTCTCTCTGCGGTGCCGCCACCGGGTCCACCGGCAGGTCTCACTCCCTCCACCTAGGGCGGGCAGTCCTTCCTTTGCTTTCTTGAGTAAAACCACTCCCTGACTACCAGCCGAACAGAAATGGGAATTATGGTGCCGTAAACAGCGGGATAATAAATTGGAATACTTTGCTAATGAATACGTTTCCAAAGCACTCGTCTCCAGCTAGCAGGAGAGAAGAGAGCCCCCAGAAACCGTAGAGAAGAACAGTAATTAGGTCAGTCTGACATTTGTTGTCCTACCTTTGTGAAAATATTTTCCTGAAAACTTCATTTATGCTACAACACATAAGCAAACTTAACACACACAGTAAATTGTTGGCTGTCGTTATCAGTAATAAGAGAGAAGAGTTATAGTTGCAAAGCAGCTGCTGTCGCATTCAGCCGTATTCTGCTGGTGAGAAAATAAAACTAATGAAAGATTTAAAGGAAGAACGTTACGCACGAGCCTTCTGAGATGCACAATTAAATACAAATTACAAAACACAAATGAGTACATTATAAAACACAGAATTGTAGGTCAAAGATTGAAATTATTAGCATTGACAGAATCACTTTTACAGCTTTCCTTCTGAAGCTATACACAGGATGCTATTCTTCTAAATGCCTGGCTTATAAATAAAGATAAACCGAAACAGGACACTGCAAATATTTTCCCCTCATAACTACACTTTAAAAGCAGAACCATGCCCCCGCTGTAACCACAGAAGATGCCGTTCCGTTAACAACTAATATTAGGAGCGAGCGGGAAAGCAAACAAGCCAAAGGGGAAAAAATCTGCTTCCAACTATTGCTAAAAGAACCCCATTCATACTTGAGTTTGCTGTTTAGCGATGAGGCTTAATCTCTCCACGGAGGCAGGAAAGCAACACAGCCCCAGCTGCGCCGTGTCTCGGGGTCAGGTGAAGTGGACTCCTGACAATATCTTTCAATCGCTTGCAGACGCAGCTACTCCTGGAGGCCACAACCTGCCCTAGCTGCAAGATACGATTTTTCTTGACAAAGAGTAATAACAAAAAAGAAAGACTGAGTACATTTTCTTAGAAGAAGAATGAGCTTCACGGACGTCAGCGTTTTGTCTTTGTTGCTCCCCTTTCCAGCGCAGGGACGGCAGCTTCAAGCAAATCGGGCCCAGCACGCTCTGCTCTCGCGGCTTTCTCCCCTCGTACATCACCCTGTCTGCACCAACACCCCGCCGCCACCTCCCCGTTAGCCTGGGAGGGTTCACGCACCCGCATTTCCCAGGGAGGAAACTCAGCCCAGTCCAACTCCCCACGCAGAAGCAACACCCAAACCCGTCCTCGCCCTGCGCCACGGGAGGGATTCACCTGGACGCTGACTCCCCTTCCCGCGGGATTTGTTCAGTCAGGGAGCAATGAAGCAAGAGATGCACCGTCTGCTCCGGGTTCAGTTTTTAAAGACGACCGCTGCAGGACACAGACTCTCATTGCCGACTGTACAGGTGCCATCTGAAGTAATGACTAAGAAGAAAATTAAGAAATAGCCACAAAAGTCTTCCTTTTTTTGGTTTCTGGAACTTGAGGAACTCTGAAAGTACACAGCAGATGCCAGCAAAGGATCCACGTATGCACTCCTGGTAGTTCTTCAAGACCAACGCATTATTTTCTGTGTGCTAATAATAAAGATGGGTGCCAGGCAAAACTCCAGATGAATAATATCCGCCCCCCCAACTCCCGCTGCCGTGAGCAATGGTGTCCACATGACAAACACCATGCAACCCAGCCGACAGTCCTACAATAGATCTCCACATCCCTCTGGAATAATGAAGTTCACTCCGCTGTCAAGACGCATTCAGCGCGCGCGTGTATTTCATTATCAAGACAAAAGCCAACAGCCAAGTATTCAGCAAGAAATACATATCATATTCTTGACAAATAGTGTATGTAATAAAAAGCTCCTGTTTCAGAGAAAGGAATATAGTCAAGAACATTTTTCTTCTTGCATGAAAGATTTTGAGTTTAGTTTTCAGCTACAGAGTTTTATCGATGAAGCACAGCTAATTTGTACTCCAGGTGGAGATTAATGTAAGATCTTTTAAATATATTTTCTAATAAGAAGTCAGCAGGCAATCTATTGCAGTAAGTAGCAAAACAGAAAAATAATCCATTTGCAGGAAGTGCATGACTTGTCTGCTGATGTAAATAATCCTCTGAAATATCAATTCTTGCAAAAAGGTGTTTGTTTAGAAACGGGTACGTGAGGAGGGCTTTCCTCAGCCACCAAACCGCTCCAGCGGGGCCCGTCTCCTACAGCCTCAGTGCAACGACACGTCCTGCACTCCTGCCAGCCCAGTCGGCTGCCGGAAACACCTTATTTTAAGAAGCGTTATCTTTAAGAATTAAAAGAATTAAAATAAGAATTAAAATACTGACCTATTACATTAGATACCCTGAATACCAAATAAAATGTTTTCAGGGCCACTATGCTGGAAGCTACATTTAAAAAAATCCTTTAAAATATGGTTTCACATGTGCCCCCGATGTTAACTTTGAATATAGTGTTTGAATTTTTGCTGTAATTGCTTTTCAGTACTATAACTCTTGATCTGCAAATCAAAACTTTTTAAAATTAAACATTTCCTCTTATCGTAAGCCTCGCAAACGGACTTTACCACGAAATATTTAACTACTATGTTTTATTTCCCTCTTAGGAATCAAACATACAAATGAAGTACTTCAGTGTATCAAGAATGCTCCTTCTCACATCTCAGTTCCTAAATTAAGCCCCTTGATGGAGCTGAAGAGTTCACCAAATCACTAAGCACTGTTCTTCATCTGTGGAAATACAGTTTCATAGCAAAACAAATAGTTGTGCACGAGGAAACCACCACCACTGCAGTTTTGTACAGCACTCCTTAAAATACTAAGGGCTGATGAACCAAAATGCTAAACGTCAGTAAATAAACGAAGGGGGGACAATGCTACAACTTTTTGAAAAAATTCCCACAGTCTCCCTGGAGACAATTAATCACTATCCCCTATTTAACGACCTTTTTCATATCAGAAAACAAGTATTATGTCCTCCCTCTCCGTCCTCCCTGCTCTAGATTAAACAGCTGAAGTTCAACTGGAGTCCCCAAACGACTCCCGCGTGGTTCCAGCTGTGGTGACCACACCTGGACACAGCATGTAGTCACCTGCGGTTTCTTAGGATGTGAACACACTGCACAATGAAAACTGAACCTTGCTGTTTATTTAATGTAACTCTCTCTTTCCTGCCACAGTGCTGCCTGACTAGCTATTTGCATTTATACTTGAAATTTCTCCTCAGCTGGGGCACTCAATGCTTTTCATGCCGAATCTCATGGTATTTTCTTCTAATCATTTCTTCTATTTGCCAGGACAAACTTGCATTCTGACCCCATCTTCCCGAGGACTTGTAAACCCCTGCCGATGCCAGCTTGCTCAGTTTTTGAAAACTCACTGCCTATCTCTTATTCAGACAATTAATGAAGACACTGAACAGAGCTAGCACGTGGGGTTCTGCAGAGACATTCGCCTCAGGGACCTGCATCACTATTTGAGACAATCTTTAGCATCAAACCATTCACATTCTTTGACACCGATTTCTTCCCTGTTGCGTAGCCATCTGATGAACATCAAAGACGCATCCACATTCTACCAACTTTATGAGAAAGCAACACTGGCAACACCAAAAGCCTTGGAAGGACGATCACGTTCACGGCCTCCCTAGTCTTCTAAGTAGGCGAGTTCCTGATATGGCTTAACACCCCCAACGACTCGCTGCTACCAAAGGGGCAGGACTCCCTCCCCGCTCACCCCGCCAACCCTCCCCGCAGCAGCTGGCAGGTGTGTGGTCTCCTCCCCATGGAACAGCTTTCTCCTCCTCAAACTGCTTAATTCACTCAAATGCTAGAAAACTAGACTTTTTCTTTTCCCCGAGTGAGTTTTTCTTGCCATTCCAAGGAGTTTACGCGGCTGCTGGAGGGGGCACTAAGTCCGCAGTGTGGCAGACTGCCCCACAGCAGGAGCGCCCTCTCCCCAGCCTGGTGGCAGGGAGCTGGTCGTGTTCTCCCTGTGTCTCGGGGCACCACATCCTCTGTCAAAGAAGGAAATTAAAATTCTGTGACAGGATCAGTTCCTGACAAGCACATATTAATAATTTTGTTATCTTTTAGATGATGGCAAGTGGATTATTTTCCTACTTTTTGATCCATGCTCAAAGAGAGCCTCATTCACGTCTTCCTTCTGATCAGGTGGCCTGTAATAGCCTCCAAACACAGGTTAGGTATGCTATAATATCTACCATCATCCTTTCCTTTTCCTTTCTTCCCTCGTCCAGAATCATTCCACAAACCGGCCTCTCACCTGTCCCGAAATTTCATAGCAAGCATATGTAATCTCGTATACCACACAAACCCTCCTCCTCCTCGCTCTCTAGGTCAGGTTTGCAAGTCACTGGGGAGACCCCCACGTCTGCCGTACCTGATAGAGCACTCCTGGGAGCGTCCTGAACTCGAGGGTGGTTCTGAGACCCAGACCAGTACGCGCAGCAGTACCGCTGCACCCAGCAGTATCATCTGCGCCTGCAGTGATGCCCCAAACCTGCAGGTTGCTGGGCGCTTGAAATCAGAACGGCAGAATCTCTCCAGTTTTGGAAGAACCTGGGGAAGCCACAACCTCCGCCTCGAACAGCTCTTCCCCGGCTCCCCTCCTGTGCTGGCTGTTGCTGTTCCCAGCGCGCTGAGCCTACCTCCAGGGCAGGAAAGCCTCTCCGCACGGCGCGCTCAGGCTGAGGCCGTCCAGCATCTTCCCTGGAGAAGTCCAGCTGGAGCATCCCTGGAGCCAGCTCTCACACCGCGCCTGCAGGGAGCTAACACGGGCAGATGGCTAATTTAGCTCGAAGCCTGTCCTCCAAGATGTTCTACTCCCTAATGAAGCTTACTTCTGGTAATGATAAAACATAACAATTCTAACACAGCATTCGTTTTTATACCACCATTTCTGATTCTTCTCATTTATTTTCCGTAACATTGACATTTGCATTCAGAAATCTCAAATTCAAAACATTTTCCTTGTTGAAATCAGCTTCTTTTTAGGCTTATAAAATACTGCACTTTTCTCCGAGTATCTTTGTCACTCAAAATTATTCCATTAATAATATTTTGAAATTCATCTTCATGGATCAAAAGTTCCGTACTCTGAGCTGTATTTGTTGTGACCAGTCAACCGAGTCACCTGGTACGATACTGCTCCCTCCTCGCCTCAGTGTAAACACACAGCTGCCCACTTGCTTTCCAATAAGACCTGTACCCAGAAAGCTGAAATATAATTTCCATGCATTTTTGAGATAATAAAGCTATGCATGCATCAACTGAAGACAAACTGAAAGGGGTTGTAGCTGACATTAAGTATTTTTCTGTTACTTTCTTAAATTTGTACACGACAGCTAAATGTCCAGAAATATTCGAGGAAATACCTGTTTTTTTTTTTTTTTTTTTACTTCCAAAGAGCTAATTAACCAGTTAATTTAAATTAGTTAAATGATAAAGAAAGTTAACTGCTGGAGAAAATAGGAGAAGAAGGCCTAAGATGTGGTAGCAAAATTTGGCCTCAATAGTCCTCTGTGGACACTTGTGTTTGACCTCAACACTTCAGCACCGTAGCGTACTGACTTCAGTATGAGGTAGTTTATAGACAGTTGGATGGTTGACAAATTCTTGACAAATTCAAACGCAGACAGCTGCAAATGTGTACGCACTACCAGCGACATCCAGCAATGAGCAGGAGCACAGCCCCTCAAGCGCCATATTCCCGTGGGACGGTGCTGTTTCTTCCCTGAAGAGCCTAGGTGTAATAACGGTAAAATGACCCAAACCCGTAATGTCTAATTCTTTTGCCAAGACAGGGAGGAGATATTTGCGATAGCCACACTGAATCTTTCTCTGTCCCTAGCTTCACCACATGCCTCTCCAGTAAGCGCCTTGTTCTGTGCTTCATCCACTCAATTAAATACTACTGTCTTTCTGCTTCACTGGGATGCTTTGGTGACACATTCACTAGAGCTCCTGATGCAAACAAAAACTTTTAAGAACGATCTCTTTAAAAGCTCCCAGCGAAAGGTCAAAGAAACAAAAAGTAACTTCTTTAAGTGCTCGTGGAATTAACAAAATAATTTTCTCATTTCATTTCTTAAAACTTTGTTCCACTCCCAAGAAGAAGTGTGTCCATTGTCTCTCAGAGACTTTCGAGGGTTCATTTTAGCCAGTGGCCACCTGACACAAACATCTGTCTCCCAAAGGAAGAGCCAAAGTGGGTTCCCTTGGCACTGACCAAGGCACCGGCAGTGCAGCCTGTCCCTCCCGCACGCCTCCGTCACGGCAAAGACAGAGCTCATGCGTTCTGCATACCTGACGCTTCATTTTGCCACAGAGTAGAGATGTGCGATGATTGCCAACAACAACAATGCTTTTTAAGCTAAACCTGCCTGTTCATGTTGAAAGGGCACCGACCGGGAGTACCCTGACTTACCATGAGAGAAATATTGAAGCACCGATGTTCCTAACCCAAAGCTCACCAAGCTCCCCACCCCGAAATGCCATTCCTTTTTTAGCAAAACATAGCTCCAGCAATAAAAGCAGTGGGTCAAGCACTAGCTAAATGTTCTCGTCATTATCTTGGTGAGAAGTAAATTAATTTCAATTTCCAAAAAAGGTGAGGCATGGAAAAAGAACAACCAAAGCATTTAGCACATTGAGAAAGGGACCGTCCTTCCGTTTCTCTTAACAGTGTGACAGATGTAGGAGAGGTCACATTTCAGCGTTAGTTTAGGTCTATCTGTTTTTACGTATCCTGAGAGGTTTAACTTTTGCCCCGTTTTACACAATAGGAGTTTCGTTATTAACTCGACTGAGACGAGGACATTTTTTCTAGAGTTTCCCAGCCCTGCCTTGCAGGTTCCTGCCAACTATAGTTGGTATTTTAAACTGCTATTCAAGTAGTCACAAAGCAATGAATATATAATTGGGACATTTCTTTTTTCCTGTTTTTAACCGTTGCTTAGCTAATTATGCTCCAGAGACACTATCTGACCTAGCAGAAGCAATGCTGAATAACTCAGAAATAAGGAATATCGAATGTGCAGAACGGCGAGCTGTGGGGCCAGTCCCCGGGGGTCTGCTTCAGCTCACAAATCCGCCAGCGCGTCGCTCGCCAGCCCTGCCTCTGGCTCCGCGACGAGCTCCAGCTGTTCTTATCAGCTGCAGATTTGTTGAGTCCCAACAAGAGAATCTCCAAAGCAGCACATTCTTCAGACCGAAATACCTAACTTTGAAAAATGGATTAAGGACACCAAAGTTTACTTTTCCCATTACTGTCATATCTCTGGAAGGATGTGCGTGCTCTTACCATTACTCTTAGAGGGACAGAAACCAGAGAGAGACCAAAAAAAGGCTCCGAAAGGCAGAATTCTCCAAAGTAAATATTAACAGACTCTGACCTCATGGCTAACACCAAGACTATTTAAGCAGACAGCAAATATACAAGCCACCAGAAGTCTCAAGGTGTATTTTGAATATCAAAATGCTAATCCAGCTGGCAAAACTTACCTGCTAAACTCTTGCTCACCAGTAATATACACTCGTCTATGGCTTTCAGAAATTTCGGAATAACTAACTGCTATAATCCTTCCCTTAAAAACGTGGGGGTTTTCCCATGTATTACGCATGCAAATCACAATAAGAAAATTAAATCACAAAAAGCAAATTAACGTGTTGACTTGAGCTTTTTAAGAAAACAACACCTGTGTTAAGGTAAAGTGATGCTTCCAAGAGTTCAGAGTCAAAATAGCTTTGAACTTAGATTAACTTCAACTACAAAGAGTAGTTTAAACGTAGCGATATTAAATATTAGTTATATCAGGAAAGGTCAAATAACTCAGAACATTCCTCCTCCCACACGCAGGGCCTATCCAAAATGCTTTGCACTTCTGCCTCCAGCGTCACGAGAGCTGCGCCCAGCGCCATGCTCTTACTGCCAACGATGTTGTTGCAAAAAAGAAAGTAAACAAAAAAGCTATGTTAACTTCAGGCTTTGTTAGAAATGGAAGTGAAAAAACATCAACGCCTATTGAAGGGAAACGGACTCAAGTACTGGAAAAGCAACATCAAAGTTGTCAGGGAATCTTTCAAACACATCTCACCTTGCTGCTCTCCCGTCCGTCCTCTGCCCGCTGCCTCATCAGAACCACGACTGGGTCACTCGGGCTCCTGCAAGAATAGCTGTTCCACACACCTGAGAGACGCAAGGTCAGACCGCTCAGGAAGGGATGAAGCAAGTATCAGATAAGCTTTGGAAAGGGCAAACGCAACTTTAAGATCTATTAGTAGAGATCTTTCCAGCAGATATAGATCAATAGCACTGCCAAGGATGGCACGCGGTATGATGCCGCATACAAATCTGGCCTGCTATTTTCAAAAACGGAGAGATGAAACTAAACTTAGAGCTGTGCCAGAACAACCAGGGGAATTATGGATCCGGAATTTTATGAGAAGAGGCTGCAGAGGGCCATTGAAGTGAAGACTGAAACAGGATGTGATTTCTCTTTAGCAACAGACCAGGACTTATCTGAAAGATCAAATATTTTTAAACAGCCTGGCTGCTTAGGTGTGTTCAATTCATTTCCAGAAAGAGCAGCATCTTCAGAGATCTGAGGCATCATCTCTGCTGCTGTCAAGTTGCTGGAAGCCCTCCAGAGTCCTGCCGGTGTGCGGCTTTACAGGTCGAACTCCACATCCTTCTGCTTCAGTCCTGCTCGTGGGGTGTTTTGGATTCTCTATTAGATCCAGAATGTCACAACAGGCAGAAATTTACAAATTCATTTAATAAAAATTCACAACTAAATTTCTCTAAGTCAAATGAAACCATTCAAAAATCAGCTGTCTTGAGAACTACAGCCGTTGTCTCGCTAGGTAACAAATATTTCTGCCGGTGCCTACTGTTTACAGGTACAGAGCAAAGCGCCTTTCAAGCTCCTTTCGGTTATCTTCCACATTTCTGGAAAATTTCTTTTCCAGCTGGGTAATAGCTGTTTTTCCATTCAGGGCACGCTCCTATTTTGTGTTATTTCTGTAACTATTTGAAGAAATTGCTCAGAGAAAAAAAAAAAACATAGAAGAAACCTACTTCATTTAGCACCTGAATTCTAGCACTGTTGAACACGAACTTGTGCAGGAATGAAACTTANAAGAATCAGGTTTCTAGTTTCACCATGGGCTGTACTGTATGTGTTCTTTATACGACTACTAGGGAAATTGTGTACTTAATATTCCTCACAATTGTTAAGATTTTACCAATGTATCTTTAGTAGGAAGCTTCCTGAAGCCAGAAACTTGCTAATTAAGCAGAAATTAAGTAGAAATGTCAGTCAAAAGACTTGAAGGTGCAGGTGGAGAGGACACGACATCAGCTCTCACAGGTGAAAGCCCCGCCATAAAGCATGAGAAAGCAAAATCTTCGGAGAAAATCAAGGTATATAAAAAAGCCCTATGCTGTAATTTCGTGTCTATTTATTCTGTGTTCTCCCCGTCTCCCTGGGGACATGAGGGAGGGGTTGTAGTGCCTAAAAGACAACAGAAGCAGGGCAGATTCCACCTGAAGCGGAGCGGAGATGATATCCTGACTCGCGAGGAAGAAGAGTCGGGGGCAGCTGAGACCCTGAACTGTGCTGTGGCCACGCAGGGCCAGGGGCTGCAGCAAAGCAAGCTCCAGGACTGCGGTTGCCCTTTGCACAGCTCTTAGCCCACGGGAGAGTCATCAGCTGATCATCAGCTTTCCAAACAGCATTTCTCTTCCTCTGCTGTTACCAGTGGATTGAGTCTCTTCTGAAAGAAATTCTCATTATCGGTCCGCTCTGCCTTTGAACATTTTATCACTAAATTTTAGCCTCTTCTCTTTGCTAACCTCTGAACTGCTATTGGGATTTTTTTGGGTTGGGTTTTTTTCCTTTTCTTTCCTGCTGGATGCCAACACGGATAATCGCCCTGTGTGTCAGCTGCCTGAGTTCTTTGCTACAACAGATTTTTCTGTTTCTTTTTTTAAAAAATTATTTCTCTAGTGACATAATTCTTGTCAGGCTATTAAGCTTTATTGAGTTACATAGGAATAACTTTCTGCAGGTCGGCTGTGTTCTCGGCTCTTGGATGTGCTCATGCATTCCCACTGAAAGGACCTGTAGGTGGGTTTAAACACATTTTTTTTTTCTGATTTAAAAATCTTGTCATATTTTCTTTATTAAGACCTAGGCTAATACGCACAGGTCAACGAGTCTGAAGTCAGTGGCTTCATCATATATGTGGCCAAAAAACTTTGAACAAACTTCCCTTGAAAAACGTAGCTGTAAATGATTTCAATAGCATAAGAAAAGCTTTTACAGGCAAAACACCACTTGGATTTCATTTAAACGAACATTTGACTGGGACTTCGCCCCATCAGCCAGTAGGTGGAGATGCAGGTCCAGTAATTACTGCCGACAGCAGCTATTTGGCAGAGTCCTTGGTACTGTTGAAGGTTTGTAGAATACAGTTTAAGCGAGGTTAGGTTCCTTAATAAGCATTAGATGAGACAGATGAAATCTGTCTGCAGTTAAGGCCCATCCATCAGCCCTCCTTGCCACAGACGTTCTTACAGCCTACGGTCCGCTCTGCCCGCCGAGCTCAGGAAACTTTCACGTTCAACAAACTGTTAATGAATGTCAAAATGTAAAAAGTTAACGAGGTGGTCAAAAGACGTATTTTCTAACACCTGACCACGTGTTGTCAAGTATTGTAAAAAAGCTTGATCAGTATTCTGTTATACCACATTAAAAAAAAAGGTATAAAAAATGTATCATTTCACTCATTCCAAGACCCCCATTTTGACAAGTTTTGAGTCCTTTCAGGCCTACAGAAATTATAAGCATGTTATTACCTTCCAGTAAATATATGAATGTTCTTAAAGTATTACCACTTCCACTGAGACAGTCACAATATTCTGTTTTGGTATTAAAAATTTATGAATCTATTAAATTATCATTATAGGAACTCACACTGGAAATTGGCTGCAATAGCAATACTATCTTGTGATTTACGAAAATGCAATCATGTCTCAACATCACTCTGCTACAGCATAATAGTAATAATAATATCCCTATTTAGCAGAAATAGAATTGCAAACAATTACAGTAATGCAAGATAAAGTGTAAAAATTGAGGCAATATAGTTGGACATTTATAATAATTTCTTTGTTTTGGTTATGCCGCTTGATTTAAGGTCAAATGAGAACACCCCTGAAATAACAGGGCCTGTATGATTTAGCTGTATCAACTGATTATATATATTGCAACTACAACTAACAAAGGACTGCTCTTCTTCCCTGAATGCCCTTCGAACAAGCCAGGAACAAAGCAAGATGGTGGTCTGAACAGTTTTGCTGTTTGAACTGTCATTCCGTCAAAAAGAATCTCTACCGCACGGGCTCGGCATTAAAACCTCCCGCAACGCCGCGAGCTGGGGACCTGCCGCCTTTCCGTGGGCTGCCAGCTCCGGAGGTTTGCTCTCCGTCACCGCCTTCTGGGAGTCTCTTTGAAACCACTGCCCCGAGGTCCACCCAGACAGTGGCCTGAAAATACTGCTCCAAACGACTTTCTTCCCCGCTGTTCCCCTTTTCCTCGGGTACTCCGAGAGGTCTTTTGCATGTCGGCAATGCTTTGAAAGAGAAAAATGTTGTTACTGTTCTCCCACTGTGCTCCTGGCTTACCACCATCTCTTCCGCTCCGAATTCACTGCATGTCCACAGGTCATTTGTAGTCATGGGGAAAGAGAGCGGCTATTTGCCCCAGCACAGAAAAGCCAGGGAGGTTCTGCAGAGCCAGCTAAACTTTCTGCTGGAGAACCAGGAGAGCGGAGGGCGCGGGGTCTCCTCGCTGCTCGCAGGCACCTCGTTCTCTGTAGGGGGTAAAGGCACTTGTGTAATTTAATGCCCACAGCGCATCTCCACCACTGAAAATAACACTGACACACCAACTTAACAACAGAAAACATCAGTGGGGTTGATTTTCCCACTAATTCACCTGAAGAGACAGCTATACGCTGTTTTCCCACAAAGGAAATGGGTAGTTTTAGAAATCATGCCTAACAAATTTGGTGGCCTTCTACGACAGGGTTACAGCGTTGGTGGATAAGGGAAGAGCAACCGACATCATCTACCTGGACTTGTGCAAAGTGTTTGACGCTGTCCCACAGGACATCCTGGTCTCTAAATTGGAGAGACATGGATTTGACAGATGGACTGCTCGGTGGATAAGGAACTGGCTGGCTGGTCCCACTCAAAGAGTTGTGCTCAATGGCTCTGTGTCCAACTGAAGACCAGTGACGAGAGGCGTTCCTCAGGGGTCGGTACTGGGACCGGCACCGTACCAGTTTATAAAGGTTTGCTTGGCAGGAAGCAAGGCTTCCAAATCTGACAAATCTTCCAGGGCCACAGAAGTGGTACATGCTGCATTTTTGGCTGGGAAAATGGAGGAACCACTGGATATCTTGCTGGAAAGCCAGAGACTTTGCATATCTTGATTTCTGGCACGGACAAAACAGACATTCTTACAGTCAGGATTTAGAACAGAGTTTGCCATTTGCATGGACCTCAAATAGAGCTCAAATAATATTGCAATAGGCTGTAAAAATTGGAGGGTCAATCAGAATTCAAAAAAATCTTAGCAAAATTGGAGAAGTGAAGTAAACAAAGGCAAAAAAGACAAAATTCAAGATGCTCAGCTACAAAGCATCACACTGATCTAGGGATAATGAAGACAGATCACCTTTTTGGACATGGCACTTCAAACAGATACGAAGACAAATGCCTTGCCTTCAAACACATACAATCTGAATTACAAAAGGAGAATGATGAACACTTGGCTAGATACCAGTTCTGCAGAAAATGATGTGGAGCTACACCACAGCACAAGCCTGGCACGAATCAACAGCGTCAAGGAAATACAAAGAGGAACATAGCCTCTGAGACAGGCAAAGTCACCCGCCTATTCTAGCGGGCAATAATACGGCTTTGGCTGGAAACAGTCTGGAAATAGTCCAGAGGAGAGCAAAGATAATAATCAGAGATCTAGAAAACACAACTTATTAACAGAGACTGAAAAAAATAAGATAATTTACTTGAAAATGAACAATGAACCAATCTGACATGAGTCCTCAAGTACTTAAAAGGTCTTCTGCCAGTGTATGTGACAAAATATAAAGGGGTTAAAGCCGTGGCAAGAAACTTTCTGATTAGATAAGAATAGTACTGAAACACTGGCTACACATAAATTTCTCCCCAGCCCCTTCTTTTCACGCCTCCAGCACACTTTGCATTGGCAGCTTAATTTCTTCAGAGTGGAAGCCAGAAAAATCTCTTCACCCCAGGGCTAAGGGGGACCTACGCCGATAGCTGGACAGTCAGAATTACTCTACGTAGAAGAACAATCAGAAGGTATACAGGGGCAGGTGAAGATGCTTCTGTGCCACGCCTGGTTAGTCGCTGCCTGTAAAAGAGCCATGGTGACTGGCGTGGAAAGGAAGCAAAGCCCTGTGCTGCTGGGGGGTATCTGGCAGACCCTGCAGAGTGAGGGGGAAATGACCCCCCAACCCCAGCTGCTCGTACTGGACAGACGCCAAAGAGTCCAGGGTGAACTGGAGCCAACGAGCACGTATGGAACTTGCATCAACGTACACATTTGGAAGCGGTTTGGCACACAGGGGTCTGACAAAATCAGCGGCTTTCATCTTTGTTCTCCTAGGTCCTCTCTTGGAAGCAACTGTAGCACGAGGTTGAGGCTCTAGATAGGAACAGGTCATTCTTTAAAAAAACCACCACAACAACCAAACAGAAATGGAAGTGGACGCAGAGGTCACTCCCAACTTCATGCCGGTGAACACCATGAAATGTAAGTGAAGGGTGTTGGGTTTCTGTTTCTTAGTACCAATAGGTGTCACCAAATTCTGCATGAAAGTTCCAGAGAAAATGGCTTGAAAATACAAAATTAAAAATAGAAATAATTATTTTAAAAGGCTGATTTCTTTTTCTTCATGGAAAATTGATCAGACATGATTTTATAATTTTGAAAGCCAAGTCATCTGTATCAATGGCATGTTGATAGCGTTAAATAGCCCACCTGTATGCACTGAGCAACATAGCTCTGTCTTCCTCCTGGCCACCATCCCAGTGTTTTTTTATGTAAAGAGATATTAAATTTGTGTCCAGAAACTACTTAGTTTTCTAATTACTAGTAGTTTTGGTGACCCACTCTAGGAATCTGCCCCAGCATATGGGCACATAGACTATCAAGCTCTACAGTTAATATTTGTGCGAAGTAGCAGGCTAACAGCTCTAGAAATGTTATATTCAAAATGTTTACAATTTTATGCTAACCATGAAGCTCCAAGTGTGAAAGAAAATTGGAAATATGAGTTTCCACAGAAGTAGAAAAACATAGCTACTTTGGCACTGCAGCATCAAGGCATTATGAACAAAATGAGTTCCCTTTTGTCTCAGGAGGCGTGAGCCACCAGCAGCACTCAAGTAAAAAGTTGTGTATCAAACCCAAATCTACCCAATTCGCTGAGCATGCAGGACTTGACTAATTCCTTGAGTGACGCTTGTGAGGTTGTAGAAATTATACCAGCAGCAGCTTTTTATCCTTGATGGTTTTGGGCTTGGTTTGCGTTTTTTTTTTGTTTGTTTGTTTGTTCTGACAGGTTACAGTCTGTAGAGTAAACGCGCTGGTTTACAGAACCTCCACACTGAAATCCCACCAAAGGCAGGAGAAAATGATTGAATATGCATTTCTTCACTCACAAACGGTGTGGCAGAGTAAGCATTTTTCACTGAAAAAAGTTCTGAGATTTCCATGGGGCCATGGGTGGACAGCAGTTTGTAAAAGCTATTGTTATCTCCACTAACAGCCTTCTATAGACCATAGCTTGTCAAAACAATAAATCAAGACCTTAAATTACACAAACTCACACTGGTTGGAGACTGCTTCTCTCTAGAATAATGCCTTTGCATCAAACATTCCCGTAGCACAGTTCAAAACAGTAGATTATACTCAGGCTTTAAAAAAATAGACAATTGTTTCTGGTTGCGAGAGGTTTTATGAATATGTTTATAGGCAGAAATCAGCCATAAAAGACACAGACTATAAAGCACTGGAGCTATAGAACAGAAATCACTGTCCAAACACTTTCTAAACTTCAGAAAATGATCATAAAGCTGTAAAAGTACTTGTCAGATTTGAAATGCAGCCTTAGCAAAGACTTTCTTTGCACCAACACGTTGTAAAAAGTATATATAAATACTGAAACTAAGGAGCTGCAGAAAAAGAGAGTATTTCTGAGACTATGTCAAATTCAAATAAAAAAGCACACTGACAACAGCTTGCATAATAATAATATGATGTTAGATACGCAATTCAACAGAAAGTGCCAAGCAATCTTCCAAGCTAACACACAACTGGCTGCATTAAGGCCATACATTACATCCAAGGTTGAGAGACTGTGATGCGAGTGAAGAGAAAAACGTACTCATCACCCAGTTCCATCCCCTGAGCGTGTCCAAAATTTTACCAAAAAGTACACCCATAAACCATAAGCAGCCCCTACTGCGTTGAGACCTCAGTCCTGTAACCTTTGCCAGACTCATGCCCAGAGCAGCCTTGCGAAGGTGGAGTGATTCTACTCCTATTTTATAAACAGGAACTGAGTACAGGAACTAAAATGCCTTGGTAGGAGGTCACAAAGTTGCTTCTACTTCCTTGGCTAGCCCGCTATTTGCCAAACTATTGTTCTGGTCCTTTGCTAGAATTATATGATTCTTCAGCTTTGTTCCCCTTCAGGGAGGTCTGGGGACGACAGCTCTCCATCAGACGGCAAACAAGGAACTCTTGGAGAGTAAGGAGTGGTCATATACCAAAACACTACTAACTTGCCCGGACAGGTGCTAGAAGTCTTGGCACCCAGTAAGTAGCACACCACATCTCTCATCGGTTAGGATTTCCATCCTGAGTGGCAACTCAACAGCAATGCTGTTAGGTCTCACCCGCACCCTTCCCTCCCTCCTGTATCGTAAAGTTACACCACCATAAAACTGCTCCGAGGACCTGTGCAGCCCTTTCCTACCCTAACCGATCTGTGCTATATTAATCCTTTGGATTAGTTTGTGGTTTTCCCAAATAGTTTTTTAGTCGAATTGTGGATGGTTAAGAATACGTCGCTGCTGGCACGAACGGACACCGATGCCCATTTCCAGATCGGGCAAGTGATAACATGAATTGATGTAACGTAAGTGCTGCCAGAACATAAGGAGCAGTCATCCCCAGCAGGCTTGAGCATACCAAACCTCTGCTTTAAACTTCCACAGAGCTTTTAGTCCCGACAGACTATTAAATCATATAAACTGACATGCTGTGTATCACAGCCCGTTATAGTAACAGGTTACCTTATCAGTTTAAGCGGCAATAGCTTGGGGTAGGCAAACTCCTCCGGAGACGAGAACGCTTGCACCGCTGAAAGAAACAGCCACACAAGAGCATGCTCTTATGTCCCGAACCCACAAGTCCCATAAGGGCACACTCCAAACCTCTGCTGTGGCAGAAGAACAAAGCAGTGAGAGATAATAAGCCGAGGTCATCCTTGTCACAAAGGAGGTAAACATCTCTGGTCCTCCCTGCTTATAGACTAGAAGAAAATTTCCCAAGTCTTCTCAAATTCAGCTGAATGATCGTTGACCCTGGGATGAAGACAGTGAGCATCATCATGGATGATGATGATTTCACGATTGACTGACAATTTCGCACAATACATCAGCCCACCAATTTGCTGTGTCGTTTACACAACCCTGAATGCACCAGAGGAAAAATCCCTACAGCCAAGTGCGATGAGCTGCAAGTGTGGCAGCTCAGTTGAGTGCAGTACAAAACCTCGGTTGTTCCCGTGGCACATGAAAATGGGAAATCAACAAAGAGTTCACAGCTTTAGTCTCTTGGATGGGAAGGCAACATTATTAGCGGTGAAGTCCAATTTCCATGCCTCTAAGGACCCAATGTATCCTGAAAAACCCCAACAGAGATCTTTCAGAAAAATAGCTAATCTTAAAGGCTACATGCGATCCATTTATGGGATAGCTGTTAAACTTTCCTAAACACTACAATGAGCATAGAGCAATAACCAGTAATTCACACAGGAGCGTTGACTGAAAATACATTTTATATGGCTATAGCACGGTTCACTGAAACCTTCGGGAAACGTGGCGTGGCCAGTGACAAACTGCACGGGAACCAAAACAACAAATTTTGTAGACGAATGCAGCCCGACCCAAATGGAGTTATCAATTTGCCATGTGACTCCCAGGTTGGTGCTAGTACGTCATCGGTACCTGTGTCTGACACCGGGCAGGCTGGAAGCTTCTGAGAGTGTTATACAGTCCTAAAGCCACAAACGTCAAGCCAAATCTTGGTGTGAAGCTACTTGTGAACGACGGCAGAGGGCCCGAGAATGGGCGTGGGGTACACCAGGAAAAGCTGGGGTCTGGAAGGAAGCTCCAAGTGCTGTCACAGCGAAGGGCGGAGATGCTGCCTGAGCAGCACCGCAGGCGCAGGAACAATCACCCGTGCCCACGCTTACAGCACGAATGGATGAGAACGCCTAGATTCCTCACAAGAAGGATTCCGAACTGAAAGACCGTGTCCAGGAGATGGTGACCAACAGGAGAGTACCTGTCAAACACCGACCATAGTGGAGTACAGGCGGAAAAAAAAAAAGTGGGGAAAAATTAGTTCCAGAAACACTAGCTGAGCTGGCATTGGAGGTCAGTAAGCTCCATGCTACTGTCACACCAAAAGCCTTCCTGACAACCCTTCAGCTTGTTGTGCCAACAGCAAACACTGCTGATGGCTGCCGCAGCAGTATTTTGATCATGTGTGGCTGCAAAGTAAACGTATCGTTCAGATAATACAATGACTGCTCTTGGTCTTGTGTAGTTCGATCTGCTTTTACGTACATTATTTCTTCGGCTGATGCGACCTTTTCTGGTTAACACACACACTGATTTGGCATTTTAAGCGAGGGGAAAAAACTCATCAGCACAATTTTTGCATCACGTACCCATTATTTGCTGGTATTTTACTAAAAACTCTGGCAATTTTCCAGTTCATTAAGGATCAGCTCAGATCTGATGCTGCTGGCAAGAAATAAAGCTATTAGGATACCAATAGTAAAATATTTAACCTAAATAATAATAATAAAATCCCTACTGCTTACAAAATAGTAGCATAATAATTATGGCGCTGGCTGAAACCATTTCTAGTTTTAGTGTATATGCACCTAAAGGAAAACCGTTCTGTCTCTTTAATTCTATAGAAGCTGTCTTGGTCAGTTAAGTTACTGATATCTAAACCGGTTTGTAACGTGTACGGTACTTGTTGTAAGCAAGGTATTAAAAGCTGGAGGTGTCAACAGAGAAGGCCCTGGGAGAAAAGCCAAACTGGCTTTGAATTAGAAAATAATTCCTCCTCTAAGCAAAATTCATCCTGGTTATTTCGAACACTTCCACCCCCTCGCCAGGCTGGGCGGAGGGTGGTTCCGAGCAGAGCTGCTGCCCGAGGCCAGCCAGCCCCCCGTCCTGCCGCCAGCGGCGGGGAGGGACACGGTGGCTCCACCTGCAATGCCGCTTTCCCGCTGCGTCGCCCCGGTGCGCGTCCTCTGCTGGGGAAAACAAGGACTCCCGCTGATCTAACAACTGGGAAGCTTTTCCACCTTTCTGGGGAGACGCCGACGCAGACTGCAAGGGATTTACGGGTTGCGTTGTCCTGTATGTTGCTGCTCGTGAAGCCCCTCATCTGTCTCACGAACGCAGGCAGGGCGAGGTGGGCGCCAGCTGCCGCCATGCGGATCGTCAGGGCAGCTCGCGCAGAACCCACTCATCTGTTCTGCACCGCACAAAGCCTCCTCTGCTCTAGGAAGTCTCCTACGAGCGCCACCTCTCTCTCCAGGCCTCTCCTGTCTTCCAGAGGTGCGTGCTACAAGCCCCAGTGTGCCGAACGGCTGATAAGCAACCCCGGCTACGCGGGCAAGAGAGGGGTTTTACTTATACACAGACTTTGACTGCTGAACCAAACCGTATGATGCGCTAGGCGACTTTCAGTAAGCGGCAAGAAATTACAGCGGCTCCGAGGACCAGGAAGACTTATGGAAGAGCAATGGAGCAACTCCGGAGCCTTAAGTGATTGCACGGGCTGCCTCTGTGTTGTGGAGCGGTCGCACTGGCAGCTGACGGAAAGTACTTCATCAGCACTTACACCAATGCAAGATGAAGACTGATGGGCCTAGGTGGAGATAAGTAAAAAGGAACAAGCAGAATGATGAAAATAAGCCCACCGAATGCCGCAGTTACCTACTTCTCCCTATACAGAGCTGGTCATTCCCTGGATATAAGGGTCAATTTCTGCATGAATCAGATCCATTACTTCAAGACAGCGCAGAGTGTGGGCCAGAGACACAGGTTGTCTGGTGCTATTGTTTCCAGCTTTTGTGTCAGGGAGGGGAAAATGCTGAGTTTTTAAACTGCCAAAACGTGCAGCGTGGAGATCCAGCCAGGGCTACAGACAGCACCAGCGCCCGCCCTGGGACAGACCCGGAGACTCCGCCACGCTGAAGCACGTCTGTCTGTCTGCCCTCTCTCTGCTCACGCGGATTAATCCTAGCTGATCCTTAGGTGAGAATAATTAAAAGAAAGGAAAAAGGATCTACCTTTGTGAAAAGCAGAAGATCATTCCCGTGAATGAGCTGATCTATACAACGCTGCGATCAGAAGTTGGCTTATCACAAATTATTTACAAATCAGCTGACACTGTTCAGGTTTGCCAGCCCTGTGTTTAAGTTACAGCAATACGTATACAGTAGCAATATCACCAGTCATAAACAAAGCATCTACCGGCGGAATATGGACTCGGCCATTCCATCACTCCCCAGCATTAAACTACAGTCTGTTCAGGAAGCGCTCTGTGGAATAAACAGAGTAACTGTAGTCCCATTCGCTCCTTGTCCCATGCCAATACCTTCTCTTAAATCCAGGTATGTGCCTGTTTCTTTTATGTACAACCACAGGGCCAGAAAAGATAGGGGAAGGTTGGTGTTTCCGGGCACAGCTTGCGAATTCTGCAACTTGTTGACGGGGCTGGGAGCACCCTGGGCTGGGGGGAGGTGGCCCTGCCCGGGGCAGGGGGTGGGACCAGACGGTCTTCAAGGTCCCTTCCAACCCGAACCATTCTGGGATTCTACGATTGTTGCCCTGATCTTTTCCCTAGTTTTGAGGTTTTATAAGCCTGTATAGATGCTCTTTGCTTCTCCTACCATTCAGTAGTACAAAGTGGCCTACATGGAAATTTCTAGGCTTGGATTCCTCTGCTACAGTTGCCTTCTTTGCTTGCTCTGCGTCATGTTCCCACTCTCCCCTTTATTGCTACTTACTCAAAGGGGTCGCTGGGATCAGCTCGCTGGAGCTCTGGAGGAATCGGGATTCTTTTGTAGTACATTTCCCAGTCAAAAGCTCCTCGCATGGCATCCCCCGCCTGTGCCTCGTAGCCAAAGTGATTGTGGTCAATGACATCGATCATAGGACACACGATGGTTTTGTGGTTTAGTGCAATCTGGTCTGAAAAATGAAAGTAGAAAATAGGAAACGGCATGTCTAGTCAAGCCATCTATCATAGCACTGCAAAGTGAATCCCACAGGTTTTTTGATGTTTGAAGATTGCTTGCTTTGTTCCCTATGGCCTCCAAATCATTTCATTTTTCAAATCTGTATCAAACCTTTATCTAAAGTGGACTTAATGCAGTTGGGCAATGATTAGAAGCATTTACAGTTCTTTAAAGGGAGGCATATCCCTGTGAGACCCACAGGAGTCCAGTCATCTTTATCTCTGTCACTTTGCTACTCTGAGCTGTCCCCAATCTGTCAGCTACGGAACGAGCCAGCAAGCAAAATGTAAAAACACTCCTTCAGCTGCGGGGAGTGTGTATGGCAAGCTCCGGCGAGAGAGATTTGTGTTTCTAAATGTGAATCTCAGCCCTCGCAACCCTTCAGCCACTGTTCCCGCGGCTCTGGTGTGCATCAGCTTTGAGATCAAACCCTACAAATTAAAGGCGAACTCCAACACCAAGAACAAAACAGGGCTTGCGTCCTTTTTTTGTACCAATCTTTGAGATAGAAAGAAGGCCCTACAGTATTATTCTTCCTCACCTGTTTTCTAAAGAAAGGAGTTTCTTCTTGCTTTAAAAAAAAAAATCAGAACTGTGAGACTAAATCAAATTCCCATCTCTAGTATAAGGGCAGGGTGGGCCTGAGTCTGCTTTGGAGGATCCTATTGCTCAGTCCCACAGAGCTCCTCAGAAAAGAAAGAAAAGCAAAGAAGATATTCCAAATGCAAGAACTAGGCAGAAGAATAACGGTTTGAAACGAGGAAGTACAGGGAAAATTTGTAGCTGTGTTGGCATGAAAGGACAGTAGAAGAACTATTAATAATACAGATTCTTTTTTCTAGCTTCTGAAGGACTGAAATGAAGAAAAAAGATTATTTTAGCAAAACATCTGTAATTTTCGTATTTATTCTCAGTTGTTGCTTAGAGACTGTCCAAATGGGGGAACAACACTGACCGCTAGTGAGAGATTCAGCAGGTTTTTACATCCTTATCCTTTAACAGTGAAATAAATTTAAAGCACAGGCTCTCACAAAATTCTAGGAAACTCGTATCAGACATAATGGCTGCATCACTGTTGCTATTGCCAAATATAATTACATTCACTGGTATTCTGTGTGGTGTTATCTGTAATCATTATGTAAAGTCATTTTTACATAATCTCTTTCCAGTGATGGTTCTGCTAACAGTTATAGGGCTTATAATAATCTGTCTCTGATCCCCCCCTTCTAAATTGATTGGAGGAGAGAAACTAAATGGGATTGATTTGGCTGGAGCAGGTCAAAGGTAGACTCATAATACATTAGCATCCTTCTCTTGATCTTTAAAAGCCACTGCCTCAAAATAGACTGAAGGATTGGAAATCTCCAGGTCACATACAGAGGTAGCCAGGGAGAAAATTATTTGAGCAATGCTCAAACTCAGTCCCAGTTTTCCTTTCTACAACTCTGCAAGAATTTTGCAAGTAAGATGATGCTTACCTGCCTGTTCTTGTCTGCATCTGCAGAACTTCTCAGCCCCAAAAATGTTTTAGAGATGATGAGGAACCACAGGAAGATCTTGACTTTTGAAGAAACCAGGGTGTTTGTAGTTGTGCATACCAAAAGGCAGAGCAATCAAACTTGCAGCCTCAATGCCTAAAATAATGTAGTTTCACACACACTTCTTAGGCTTAAATGTAGCCCCAATATAAATTTAGGAAACCGGAAAAAGGGCTGCAGGGCTGGCTTACATTTCACAAGAGTGCTTGCGTCACGGCTTTACAGATGTGAAGACGCTGCTGCCTTTGCCGGCCACTGCTCTTCATCCCACCTAACGCAAGAGTCTGAAAGTCCCAGCTGAAATGCTCTACAGTTTCTTTCCCATTGCCTTTACTCATCATCCTCTCACAAATTCCCACTGATCTGGAAATTTCCATGCATTATTTCAACGCGCACATGCTGCAGATGAAGGGAAGCACAGACAGATAAGCATCGCTGTACATGTAAAAATCTTGCAGATTTGAGGGAAAGCATGGGATCAAGAGGGAGCATTGCTCAGAGCCTTCTCCTTATCAAATTTAAGCAATATATACATACATACTTGAATTTAGCACTTTTACTATCAAGCAGAGTGTGCACATGTGATAATAAACAGAAGTTCTCAGTATTAGATAAGTCACTGTCTCAAAAATGTAGGTTTTATCTTTTAGAGAAAGATACATCCCGTTAATTTCAAGTGCTTGTTTCAAATTGGCCTGGTTAAAGTAACAAGGCCACACTGCAAATACGCCTTTTTTCCTACTTAAATCCTACTTACAGATGGTGAAAACATTTGAGTGGCTCAGCAAATTATCTCTTGTTATCTGAGCTGTCGTAAGTACTTGTACTCTCAGTCTCCCCACCGGCAAGCAAAGCATCATACGAGTGCTGTGGAGACGGACAGCTGTAGCTAGCAGGTGTCTTGATAACTTGCTAAGCATGATCTAACCATGATAGAGTTCTAAGTCGTGGTCAGGAAAAAAATCTGTCTTGAGAAACCTGGTTCTGGCAGCCTATGGCACTACTGATCTCTCGCCCATCTCCCCCTTGCTGCTCCGCAGCAGCAGCAGAAGGAAAGCTGCGCCTGCATCTTTCAGCCGGTTTCTTACCTGCAATACCCGGGACTTCCCACGACACCAGGCTCAGCCAGAGCCCAAGCCACATCTTCCCTTCTGCTGACTTTACGCCGCCGCGGCGGGGGAACAAACGGCTGCGTTTGGCAGCGTTTGTACATGACTACAGCTGCCCGCTCCGCGAACCTCGGGCAAAACTCTCTGGCATCTCAGAGTGGCTTGTCTCAGTTTAGAAACACAAAGCTTAAAGAAAATAAAGAAAAGCCATTTTGCACCTGTTTTCAAGAAAACAAAACAAAGGACTGTAACTGAAAACAGCTGTGGCTCAGCTCCGCAGGGCTGTTTAGATACCAAACACCACTGAAATAACTCACTCTGCCTTTCGTCTGCAAAATAATAGTCAGTTCTGAAAATATAAGTTAGATACCTACCAAACTCTGCGAACTGCCTTTGTGTGATTGCTCTTGGTTTTCTCACCACCTCCCTGTCCTCTAACTTTCAAGGTCTCGTTTGGAACAAAACCTGGTTTGGAGGAGCGGAATCGGCGGCCGCTCTCAGCGAGGACTGGCAGCCTTCCCTCCTGCGCAGGGCTCGACTGCGCTTGGCGAGCACTTGTCACGGCACGCGGCAGACACAACCAGAGCTAAAACAGGGCAGCTTCAATAAATACCCAATACATCCTCTGTTGGGGTTTCCTTGAATGACATTGTCACATGCAGTGCTGAGTGAATCACCAGATAGGTCTTTAGACAAACGTCTGCAAAAATAGATTACTTTACTATTATTAGTAGCCGGGTGTCATCTGATTGCAGTATAGTAAATATTTGCCACCTAATGGTTATGAGAAAGTTCTCTCACCCCTTTCGAAAACAAGGCATCCTTAAATACACTCGCTGTGTGCTCATTCTCTGTTTGCTCTTCTTCAGGTAATGCTCTACTTCTTCTTTCGAAGTAAAGCCTATTGATTCTGGGCTCCAGTATTTCTCAGATTAATTTCCAGCCCCTCTGGTCAGTTAGCTATGGGTACTTCTACTGTATGTAGAACGAGAACTACACCTGAGAACTAAGGAGAACTGGGACTCGGTCCCTGATGAAGTTTCTCTCATCCTTCCAGTTTTCTGGCTCGAGGCTGAGGATTGCGATCATCAGTTCAATACCCAACTGCAGCCTAACTGCAATTATGAATCCTTTGTGACCTATTCTGTTTATTTTTCAGTTTTTATAGGGTGAAACCTAGGGATGCACCTTCATTTCAGACAAAAAAGCGAGAAAAGGAACTGGTTTTGCAACTTGCAATTTTCCCGTGTCTAAGTTAGCAAAATAGAAGGCTTACGTCTCGTCGGCAGTAACCTAGCAAAAGATTTCAGAGGGTAAGAATGAGAATCTTCCTGAGACTTTTTTCATTAGTGGCAATGTATTATGCGCAGTGGGGCAAAATCAGAAAGCAGAGGAGAAGTGGCTGTATGTATATGTAGAGTACTCCAGAGTGTTTAACAGCTGCTTGTTGGGGCTGCTTGTGGAAGGCTCGTTGAAACTTGTACTTCCCTCTGCTCCTTCATGCCATTTGGGCTTCACATGAAGGCACAGAGGTTATTTTTAAAAATGCTGATGTTGCGATTAAGGGCAAAATGGTAACAAGGGGAAAGACTGTATGCGTAATTTGAAACGGAAGGTAGAAAGCATATAGATTTGGAATTTTGTCCGTTATCTTGTTATTCCTCTGAAGAAAAACTAGTTACTAGTATACTTTTTTTTTTCGGTCTCAAGTGATAGTTCATTAGCAGAACAGCATCTCGTCTTGGCTGCAAATGCTTTATCAGCTTATCCTGTGGCCAAACAGTCCTAGCAACAAAATTCAAGAAACAATAACCATTAATCGGTGAAACCTTAACCTGTCATGGACTTATGACATACTCTTTTAATTAATACAAATTTCTTTAATAGTAAACTGAGGAATGTTCTTTGGTTTCACCAGCCAAAAAGCCCCCACTTTGCAAGGCACGCGCCCTTTGCATGTAGTCAGGTGCGTGGAAAAGGGGACATCGTTTCCTGGAGTGAAATCCGAGACTACAACAATTGATTCTTTCCCTTCCTTTGACTAATGGAGCTTTGCCAGCTGCAGCTGGAATCCAGCAAAGCAGTCAATAGCAAATCATTCTTTCTGAGCTTCCTATTATGGATGCAGTTGTTACTGGATTTAGCTCTGAGGTCTTGGATAAATTTACAGCAAAAGCTCTTTTAATGGAATGTGAAAGACTAGGGAGGAGTACAATACCTGCATAACAAAAGTTTTCAGGTGTATAGTAAGGGCATAGTATAATGCTAGATTTAGCAGTGTCTTTAGTAGTAGTAATAATAAAATAAATCGTAACTCTAATAATAGGCGAAAGCGATACTTTGAAATTTTACCAGTTCTTTAGTCGCAAGAACCATAAAATGGAGCTGCTTGCATCTCTCTGAGTTCTCTCTCATACTGACTCTTCAGACACTGCAGCACAGCTCCAAACACTTCTACAGAGCGTGTGTCCTGCTTGTCGGGGGACACGGCTTCGATTGCTTAGGCTATGCTGTATGCTCTGGTTTCGACAGCTGAGGAACGCTCACACACTTACTAAGCAAGGGAGGCAGCCAATTCACGTTGACTTCGCAATGGGAATCCAGAAATGTCAAGACTTCTCCTCTAGCCAGCGAGGCTCCTAGCAGTCTGGTCCGAATGAGCCCTTCGCGTTTCTTGGTACGTACAATCCTCACTTTGGCAAAACGGACCATGTATTCCTCCAGCTTCTCTTTTAAATGTTCTAGAAAGAAGGGCAAAAAAAGCGTCAGTGGTGCCAGGCCTGGAGGAGCCAACAGAAGGACAGGTTGGCATACAACCTGCAAGCAGCTTATCAACTTCCATCTCCTGTCACTTCAAGTCCTCCAAAATCTGCCGCAAATCCTCTCTGAGATGGTTCAGAAAGTGCAAATGCTCTCTGTTTTATCACACAGAGGAAGACACTGACACTCTGGACCTTTTACCGCAGTTGCTGCTGGCAACCTGCCATCCACGAAATAATCATGGCCAAAACAACTGCCGGATATTCATCCATCCTCTGGCTCCTGCAGCCCAGGGCCAGATAAACATTCTGGCATGCCGTTTTATAAACAGTGGCCTTTCCAAGGGGGTTTCCTATATCAGCTAATTATGAAGAACTATGCGTGGAAAGCAATTTTTTAAAAGTAAGCATTAAACTACCATGTTTAGATGGTCCTTGCAATGGGAAGGGAAACAGACATGAAGGAAGATCTTAATAGTTGGACACTGGCATGAAGCAAACGGACAGCTGATTTCCTAACAAAATTAAGCTGCAGATATAGAGCAGTTGATAGATTCTCTTATCTGCATAACCTGCCTCTGTTTGTATCAGAAAACAGCACCTTTGGGAACTTTTATTCATCTGACTAGAAACACATACTAAGAATACTAAAAAAACCCGAAAAACAAAAAACACCCTGTAGTTTTGCCTCTTCCTAAATACAGCTACAACAGAAATACTGATCTTTTGTCTTTGGTATAACAGCTCAGCTTGTCAGACTCATTACTTTGAAAAAATCTGATAATTTCATTTGGCAGAAAAAAGGAGAGAGAGAAGCTTAGTCTCCAATAATTAAAACTGGTGATAAGCCACATTTAGCAATGCTAGGTGTTGCAAGCTAAGTCTCACTGAAAGAGCTCTGCCAAGTCAATTGCTTCTTCCACCAGCCTGTAATTCCTCGGACTTGTGTGGTCAGTACAAGGCTCGATCCAGACCTTGCATCATGACAGACTGCAAGAAGACACAGACCCGCGGTGTGCGACCAGGGAAGGGCTTGTGGGGGATGTGACGGTTGGAGGCTGTCATGGGAACAGTGATCACGAAACGATAAGAGTTTTTGGTTCTGGGAGAAGCGAGGAGGAGGGTCAGCAGAACTGCTCCCTTGGACTTCCGGAGGGCAGACTTTGGGCTTTTCAGGAGCCTGGCTGACAAAGTCCCTTGGGAGGCCGTCCTCCAGGGCAAAGGAGCCCAGGAAGCCTGGATGTTTCTCAAGGAGGAGGTCTTAAAGGCACAGGAGCAGGCTGTCCCCATGTGCCGAAAGACACGCCGTCGGGGAAAAAGACCGGCCTGGCTGAACAGAGAGGTGGGGTT
>VZSZ01009704.1:151983-302367 GCA_013398815.1 Ibidorhyncha struthersii | reverse complement strand
GCATCTGGAATACTGCGTCCAGTTCTGGGCTCCCCAGTTCAAGAAGGACAGGGATCTGCTGGAGAGGGTCCAGCAAAGGGCTACAAAGATGATTAGGGGATTGGAACATCTTTCATATGAGGAGAGGCTGAGGGATTTGGGTCTCTTTAGTCTGGAGAAAAGAAGATTGAGGGGGGATCTTGTTAATGCTTTCAAATACTTGAAGGGAGGATGCCAGGGGGATGGGAGCAGTCTTTTTTCAGTGGTGCCCATTGATAGGACGAGGGGTAATGGGCACAAGCTTGAACATAGGAAGTTCCATCTTAACATGAGGAGGAAGTTCTTTACTTTGAGGGTGGTGGAGCACTGGAACAGGCTGCCCAGAGAGGTTGTGGAGTCTCCCACTCTGAAGACATTCAAAACCCGCCTGGACGCTGTCCTGTGCAACCTGTTGTAGGTGACCCTGCTCTGGCAGGGGGGTTGGACTAGATGATCTCCAGAAGTCCCTTCCAACCCTGACCATTCTGTGATTCTGTGATTCTGTGATTCACTGTAAAAAAATTCTTTATTATGTTGAGATGAAACCTCTCCCAGTGCAACTTGTACCCATCGTCTCTTGTGTTCTACATCTGGCTCCTTGTGAAGAGAGACCCGCCCTCCCCTTTTTAGCTGCCCTTTAAGTAGTGGAATATTGCAATGAGATTCCCCCTGAACCTTCTCTTTTCCATGGAGAAAAGGTCTAACTCCTTCAGTCTTTCCTCATACGGCAGGTTCTCCAGCCCTTTGATCATGTTTGTGGCCCTCCTTAGGACCTTCTCCAGTCTGTGTGCATCTTTGTTGAAATGTGGGGACCAGAACTGGACATCGTTCTCCTGGTGCAGCTTGACAAGCACTGAATTTAGTAGGATCATAGAATCATAGAATGGTTTAGGTTAGAAGGGACCTTAAAGATCATCCAGTTCCAAACCCCCTGCCACGCGCAGGGACGCCTCCCACTAGACCAGGTTGCTCAAAGCCCCATCATACCTGGTCTTGAACACTTCCAGGGATGGGGCATCTACAACTTCCCTGGGCAACCTGTCCCAGTGCCTCAATAGTGAAAAATTTCTTCCCAACGTCTAATCTAAATCTACACTCTTCTGTTTTAAAGCCATTCCCCCTTGTCCTATCAGTATGATCATGTCTCTATTCTGCTAGCAATGCCCCTGCAGACGCAGCTCAGGAGCCGATTTGCCTTCATGGCCGCAGTGGTGCACTGCTGACTCATGCTCAGCTTGTTGTTCACCAGGACCCCCAGATCCCTGTCAGCAAGATGCTCCCCAGCCACAGATCCTAGCCTGTACTGGGCTCTTTGGTTATTTTTTCTCAGGTACATGACTTTGCACTTGTCTTTGTTAAACTTCATACAGTTCTTGCTAGCCTACTCTTCCAGCCTGCCCAGGTGTCTGTGTAAGATGGCTCTCCCTTCTGATGTGTTCACTTCACTACCCATCTTGGCATCATCAGCAAACTTGGTGAAGGTGCAGCAGACTGCCAAGAAGCTGCTTATTATAATGCCTGAATTTTCAGATTTTTATTTCTAGTCGATGCCACGTATTTTCTAACATACAAATGTCTCCAGAATCTGCCTCTTCTGTTCACCAGTGCAAAATCTTTCAATAACAGTGGGCAGATTGGAAAAAGTGGGGCATCCTGGGCAACCCAGGAGCATCCTGGGGTTACACAGGCGACAGCTGTAGCACCTGCACTCTGTGTACAACAAGGATAGCTGAATGCAGATGCTGATCATTATTTTCACTTTATTTCTATACCATATGTCTTCATTAGCTGTATAAAAATTGTTTCTTTTTTTTTTTTTTCAAGTAGAAGAGGGTACTTGCTCCTTATGATGTTCTTCAGCCATTCCAAATCTCCTGCTTTTCACATGCCTGTGATCCTTCCTTCCACCTTATCTTCCTGGTCCTCAAGAATGTGCAACAGTTAGTCAAACGAGCGGACACTGTTCTTAACAGTTTTTCTCCTTTTTTATCCTCTGTTGTTTTTTTTTTTTTCCTTTCACACTGGAGCCCAATATCATGTTTAATCTTCTCTTTAGTCTTCCTGAATCTTTGGTCCTAGCTTTTCACATTCCTTTCTGCCTTCCATGTATCAGCATTATATGGTGAATAAAAGTATTTTATGCAGATACAAATCCGCCCAACTATTTAGCTTCAGATGCTGTAGTGCAGGTAGTATACAGTTATTAAATCATGTGTTATTCTGCAACTCAACTGAATGTTCTTATTTTTTTCTATTCAATATTGTTTAAGATTTCACAGAGTCACAGAATGGTAGGGGTTGGAAGGGACCTTCAGAGATCCTCCAGTCCAAACACCCTGACAAAGCAGGTTCACCTAGAGCAGGTTGGACAGGAAAAAATTTTCTTCAGTCAAGAGGAAACTTATGTGAGAACAAAAATGAGAAGAGATTTTGAACACACAAGTGACATACGCATCATATATTGTAAACAGAAATCTGTTAAGTATAACCATCATATACAAATCATCAAACTTAATAAGCACAGTAGATGCGCATGTTTTTGGTACATAAATTATACTGGCATTCAGCCATAGGGAATTTCATTTTCCCACATTATTATCACTTTATTTATTGTAAAGTGCTGTTGGTGCTGGTATGTGACTATAGCAGGCAAAGGGCTGAATAACTCCAGAAAACAGGCTGCCAGGAAGACAGCTGCAGATGCTTTTCATCAGTGTGTATTCAGGAAGCGGGAGTCCTAGGTGGCCCATGGGGACATGCATGATATAGGGCACCTGGGCACATTGCAAAGGAGAAATCAGAAACTGAATGCTGTATCTTAATATATTGAGGCATTAAACATATGAAGGCAATCTGCTCTTCATGTGAAAGGTGGCAGGACTCAAGGGANGAAGGGAAGGGAAGGGAAGGGAAGGGAAGGGAAGGGAAGGGGCTTCTGACCGAAGTAGAAAACAATGGGAAATTTGTCTTCAGTTTTAAGGGAGCCAGAATGTTTTACTGCCTAAAATAACTGAGTTTGAGGAGGTCACAGTATGGCTGTTAAAATTACTAGCAACATTTACTAGTTGCATCTTTAATGCTATTATAACAGTATTTGTATAACTCTCTACATCAGACTTTACAGCATGCGCACCCTCAGATTTGTATGTTTCTGTTATAGCATCATTTATGGTCCCAGTTTCTGTATTTGCTGGGTGTGCAGGTATTTCTTGATGTGGGGATGTGGAACTGGCAAAGTAAGAGCAAAAGCTCTGTCCTCATTACCAGGGCACGAGTGTTTGCCAAGGGCTGTGAAAGTTGCCAGCTTGCCCACTTCTCCCAACGCTGTCCGTCTCTGGATGGCTCCTGATGCCTGTGCAGCGGCTGGAGCCTGGGAGGCACGCTCAACACTTCTGCCATCACCGCCTCTCTCAACAGTGATCGTCTGCAGGGGACATAGTGAGCTGGAAATCCATCCTTCTTCCAGACTCAAAGCCACAGGCAAGGTAGGATTTGAAATGAGACCTGGTGCCCAGCTGCTGTGCTAAGTCCCAAATATATTTTTGCTGGGAAAATCTCACTCAGTGCTTATTAAATCCATCTGTTGATCAATTGGTGTTTCTATTTCCACTTCTTCTTGGCAGCTCAGACACATTGTGACCGACTGGTTTAGACAGCTAGGTCAGAACAAATTGTACTAATTGCATGCAACCATTTTACTTCTAAACTTTTGCCTGTGCAAGAGTTTCCCTAATTAAACACAGGTGACTGCATGTTAGAATATTGACTTCAAAAAACATTTTATTGGGGGGTGAGGGGGTAATGACTTGTCACCAACCGTTCCCCCACTCACAGGGTGCTCTGGAGGCTGCTTTATCATGTGCGCTTCAGGCTGCCTTCTCCAGCAGCATCAGTGGAGTCAGCATCATTTAGCATCTTTGCCAGGTGCTCTCAGTCCTGCCCCAGGACAAGGAAGAGACAGCAGTGAGCTGAGCAAGGCTTTGTGCTTTCTGTATTATGCGCTTTTCCCTGGGGAGGGCAGGGGAATGGAGAAAGGACAGGTAGCAGCAGACCAAGGCACCCGCTCCTGTTTTTCTGAGTCGACTTGCTGGGGGACCTGTCTGGCACAGTGGGCCCAGCGCCTCGCCGCTCCCAGGAGCAACGTCATTAACGGATTACCAAACCACACAGTCTGCCTATCTTGTGGCTGGATTTATTAACAATGTCATTTTGAGTGTGCTGAAGATCGGTCCTGTGCTCTCTCAGGAACACCTTGCATGGCTGTACAGGAAAATAAAAAAACCAAACACCTTTCCATTAAGAAAGCTATTAAGTGACAGCTGTAAGACAATGCATTAAGCTACCTAATTTGGAAGCCTTTCCAGGAACAGTCCCTCCCCTCTGGCTTCTGTTGAATATGTTATTGGCAGGGAGGCAGAAACTCTTGCAGTTGTGGTGCTGAAAAAATTAATAGCTTCCTGAAGGAGCTGTGACATTTTGAAAAGCCAGGGCTCTGACATCCTGCAGAGCAGCATGTTCTGGAGAGCCCAAAGCTGGCCCTGTCTCCAGACTTTCACGGCTGCAGAACACACCAATGGCAGAGTTGCTTCTCCCGATTTGGGTATAAAAATTGCTCCCTTAATTCCAAATAATTAGAGATCACTCAAGAACATTACGAGAACTGGCTCATGAAAGCAACATTTGGGGCCAGCTCGGTGGTCAGCAGGAATAGTTACTTCCTGGGATGGCTCCTGTGACTTAGTAGTCACAGAGGAAAACCCAGAGGGATTCCTCGTCCAGTCTTTTGAAGTTTACATGCACGCTACAAGTCTTGAGTCTCTGAGCTTCCTGACTGCGCATTGAGACGTAAAAGTATCACCAAATAAAACAATATATCCTTGAAGAACACAATTTAAAATAAAACCACTGACAGAGCTTTGACTGTAGAGGTATGAAGAATGTAATGGTAATCATAAACTTGAGCCTCAAAAATAAATTGCATAAACTAGATGTTGCAATTTGTGTGGTTGAACCATTATAAAGTAATTCTGCATTCTGCACTGTGGTGATCAAAGAACACTAAATCTGGAATATGTTATTTTCTAGCAAAGTCATTTAACCTGTAAAATCCTGCGTCTTTAACATACTGCAAGAATTTGATTAGTATAAAACCTCAAAGGTTAAAAAATGCCACATGTCATATTAAAAACTCCTCAAATTATTAGAAACCAAAGGTCACCATGTTAGTTGGAGACTGAGAGTTTCACAGTTCAGTTTCCTCCCCGTTTTGCAGAGGGCTTCTCTTCTGTACAACAGAAGTCGTTCCTTTCCTAAAGGTTAATTTGTGAGCCTAGGTTTGATTCAGCGCTTTCCATGGATTAACTGCCTTCTAATTCAAGAGTAATATCAATACTGAGCCCTTCTGCTCCAGTGATACGCAGGCACTTTATTAGGAGTGGAGGTACAGCTCTGGGCTCTGTCTTCAGTTGTGCTATAAGTTGCAGCTCTTCTGTAAATTAATGGTGTTACTGGTACTTGCCAGTACATCTGCAATTCATCCTCTCTTGTTACAGCCCGTTGGTATTTAACATCACAGCACACCACTTGAGATAAACGTGTAGGCTCCTCCTCTAATCAGGGGAGGTGGGTAGGTTCCAGTGTGCATTGTTATATGGGATGTAAAGTGGCTCCTAAATGTCTGTATTTCTCTATTTGCCAAAGAACGACTCTAAATGACTAAGCTGGATGGTATTCATCCTGCCTCTTTGTGTTTCTAGCCAAATTTTTCTGCAGCTAGGCTCCTGCAGTAAGTTTGTGGTCTCCTTACAGATTTCAGATTACAGATGTGGTATTCCCCTACAGGTTTCCTTCCTCATGGAAGATGACAGTAATTAAAATCCAGGAAAGAAAGTTCTTGTCATGGATAGGAAAGAGGAACACAAAAAAGAAATATTTGTGAGATGCTCAGATACTGAGGTGAGTATGGGCAAGTTAAGAGACCAGATAATAAATCCAGGGGTTTTTGTTTGTTTGGTTGGGTTTTTTTTTACTAGAATGGTCTTCCTAGGAAAAAAAAAAATCCGTTCTGCTAATGTAAGAATGTTTTATAGGAAAATGTTGATTTTTGCAAACATTTTACTGGGAAAATGTTGAACATTTTACTTTCAAGATTTTTTCTTTTCTTTTTGTGGCAATAACAAGCTTATATTATGTTGTGTATATATATAACTTCTTATATGCTTATTTCACTATTATTCAAATATTGAGGTTAAAAAAATTCTGAAGACCACAACTGAAATATGGCATTTTGAGAGTCTTTGAGATTTTTGGAAGTCTCAGATTGATCCCCGCCCCCCCCATCTTAATTTTCTCTGAGATTCTGATGATCTTTTAGTTTCAGGGAAGAATTTTTTAACAATCTAGTGGATGGAATTATGTGTGAATTGTCATTGTTTTCAATCAGCCCTAAGACTTACATTACATTACCTAACTTTCCCCTTCTCAAGTGGTGGTCCTAGCCTGTGCCCTTACCTAGCAGTAGTCCATGCATTTGTATGCCTGTTTCCTTCTAACTAGCAGTTTTGTCTTTAAGGATAAAGTATGCATAGGTGAACAGAACTATACAAACACAGGTGCATCCTATAACATTAAATGCCTTGTTGATTACTTAAATTAAGACCAATTTCAGAACACAGCTGCTTGGTACACTGACACTTCTCCCTTAACTATTGTTTTTAACAAGTTGGGAAACCTGCTTAAGGAGTTCTTTGTCACATCTGCTAGTAAATACTAAGCATGTGATAGAGCAGTTGTATGCAGACTAATAAGAAGTTTTGTTAAAAATATCCAAATTTCACAATGAAATCTTTTTTTTTTTATTTAATAGAAGAGGGCTTTGAGCTTGGCTAGTAGATGTTCTTGGATTCAGCAGTAAGGATATTTAACATATACATGTACTTCCAAACCACACTCTGAAAGCAACGATCTAATGATTAGTAATTTCCAATATACAAATATTTATAGAGTAGAAAAGAACAGAGTAGGTGGTGGTGGGGTTTCCTTTTGTTAAAATCTGTCATTTGATATACAGATTCATAAATCATTAGGATGGAGGACTGGAGAACCATTAAGTTATACCTAACTTAGCCACCAGGATCTCATTGACCCCTAGTTTTTAAAGAGTGCCAGGGATCAATGGGGCTGATGCCTAACCTCCACCCAGGGGAAATTAATACAAAATACATAAGGGTCAGAAATAGTGGACATTTTCAATAAGTCCCATCTACTTCAGAATCATTGATGTGGCCTTGGTAAGGAGAGGTTTTGCCTTATAGGTAAGTGCTGAAGTTCCTTCGGGGATACAATGGGAAAGAGCATGTGATGGTCTAGTTGAAAGACCCCGTTTGAAGTACTGAAAGGTTTTCAACAGTTTCTCTCACAAAAAACCTTTAAGGAAACTAAGTCATGGAATAAAAAAGGCAGTCCTTGTATTACTGACTGATTGTTTGAAAGTTATGAAGTGGAAAGTTGAAGTAAATGGTTGGAGGAAGTGAGGGAGTTGGAGGGAGGTCACCAGTGGATTTCTGTCAAGGTCTGTGTGGGTACTTGGGCTGTTCAACATATTCACAAAAAATCTGAAGGAAGGGATGAACAATGGCATGACAAAGGTTGCTGGTGATGCAAAATTATTCATAACAGGACTAAGAACAAGGGCAAGGGCTGAATACAAAGACTGGCAGAAAGAGCTTACAAGATTGGACAATAAAAGAGCAGGTGAAATTCAGTGTAGATAAATGAAAGCAATGCATAGAGGAAAAAACCCTAACTTTGCATATGGAATGATGGCCTTTATCTGACCATTTCCTCTCAAGAATAAGATCTTAAGGTTTTAATAAATATTTCCATGAAAATGTCAGTCTCAGTGCTCAGTAGTGGTCAATGAAGCAGATGCAAATGTTAAGGATCATTAGGAGAAAATAGAGAACAAACCAGAAAATGTCATAATGCCATTGTATAAATTCATGGTTTGCCCACATCATAAGTATTGCATAAAGCACAGCTCCTCTTATTTTCAAAAGGAGATGGTAGAGCCAAAAAAGGTTCGGTGAAGGGCAAAAAAAAATGATTATAGGTATTGAATAACTTCCGCGCGAGCACCAACTAAATCAACCAAGGCTCTTCAGTACTGGAAAAGAAGCCCATACAGGAAGGGTTAAGACAGAGGCACAAAATATCATGAGCTGTATGAAGCAGCAGATAGGGGTTGATATATTCACCATTTCTTCCAATGTAAGTATAGAGACATTTAACAAAGATTATACGGTGCCATTAAAAACAAATAAAAAGAGATGCATTTCACCCTGTGGGTAGTTGGCCTGTGAACAAGGTCCATATGTCTATTGTGGTTGCTAAAGCCACAGGCTTAGAGGGGAGACTGGACGAGTCCATGGAAGAGAAATACACTGACAATTCCTAAATACCCACCACATCCAGCTCATGGAGCTCCTGAGGTGAAAACAGGTGGAGGCTGGGGTTGCGTTAGATGAAGGCATCACCTTATGCCAAAGAACCTGTTACCACTGTTTAGTACACTTCTATCAATTAAAACATATTTTCCATAAAGGCATCTAGTCTCCATTAGAGTAGATCTAGGGAGTGGAAAAAGGACCATGTCCCAGCAGAAGTGGTACCGTGCTGAGGGTGTGCCAGTGCAGTGGTGAAGGAAATGAAGCAATACATATCTTTGAAGGAAACACTGGGAGACAGCAAGAAACAGGGGTTAAAAAAAATATGTAAGGTTGTTGGGGAGGAAATAAATTATTTAAAAGCTAAGGTGGGTGTGGGTGGGACAGAAGGAGTTAGATCTGTTGGAGTGCAAGGGCAGGCAGGACTGATTTGTAATTTGCAGAGGACTGTTAAATACAGGGCTGATGTGAAGACTCCTGTTTTTCAAGCTACTTTTAAGCAGTGGAATGATATCCCATGGCTCTCCTTGAATTTTCCTATCTACATCTTCTAGGAAGTTTTTAATTCTCCTTTCCTGTTATTCTGTTCCTGCTAAGGTACACCAATAAAAATCAACCTGGGCATGTCTATTTTGCCTAACATACACATAGCAGGGTCAGAAGCAAGGGACAGAATATCCAAAGAGCATGACTTCTATATTCCTCCAAATATCTTTTACTTTGGGAAAGGAAATAGCTCAACATTATATGCTCACAAAACTAAACACTTCTTTTCCACAGTAACAAAATGAAATCTAGAGATCTAAGGACTTCAGTAGGTCTACCTGTGTCGATGAAATAAGTAAAATTTGGTCCGTAATGCGATAGAGAATTGCTAGGCCACCTTAATATACTCAAGCTACTTTAAAAGTACTAATTTTCCCAAACAAGCAAAATACTTTTTGTCATCATTAATGTTTGCTTAAGATGTATACCTTTCACTGCCGTCAACTGGAATTTTTTATGGTTGATAAGAAGCATTTCCACTGGTTCAGGCTGTCAAAGCTACTATTACATGAAAAAAGAATCAGAGAAGTTACAGTAGATATTTGGAATGCAACAGTGAGGAGGTTTCCCTATTATTTGACATTCAATTAAGTGGTCTTATGTGCTGAAAAGCAGAAAAGTGACAGCACTGGGGAATATTGCAAGTCATATTTTTGGCCTAATTGGTTCAAACCTTATATCTGCTTCTGTGGACAACCCCCAACCCCACCTCCCCCAATAATTACAGAGGCTAAAATCTCTGCCACATCTAGAAGGCAACATAAAGATAGGTGGCAGCAAGGACCCCAAACCTAGGAGAATTGTTGCCACCACTGGTAAAATGTCTCAGCAAGTATTTTTTTTATTCTTGCCACAGAGGGCACCTACAAATTAACAAAACACCCCCTGTTGTTTATTCGTTTACATCATCAAGTGTTTGTTCTGCATACTATGGAATAAATAAAAAGACACAGATTTCTTCAGGACATCTTAAAGGCTAAGAACAAAGGGAGAAGTTGAGATGGTTACAAAAGATTGTGAGTTCAGAGTTTGTGATAGGATAAAGGCACTGTGTGACCACAGTGAAGTGGCGCCTTGGCCAAAAGGGGCCACAGTCTTCTCCTGGTATTTGATTTGTAACTTCAGGAAGAGACAAATAGACTTTTCCCCCACCACGTTAGATCGGTGATTTGCAGTTCAAAGATGGGCCCAGCTCTACTGTTGCTGGTGGAGGCTGATGTAATCTTTCACCTTTGGTCCTGAGTATTTCAAGGGCCTGAAGGACAATGCTGTTTCTCTGGCAGGTACCTTCCTTGCTAATTAATATAAAGCATTTTTTGTCATGAAGTGTTATTGAACTGACTAGTAGGTTCATATATATTTCATCTTCCTTCTGATAAGCCAGTGTGGAGAGCTGCAAAGACCTGGAGCAAGAAGGGAACCACTTGGGTGCCGCTGTTTTTACAAGTCAGACCATTAGCAATGCAAAATACAGAACGTGCAGCAACAAAGTATTCTTGAGAGGAGAGTCTTACAGACCTCTGGGGAAGAGTAAAGAGTGAGGCAAAAAAAAACCCAAAGAAAAAAAAAATCTGTGAAAAGCTCTGGGATTATGATATCACCTAAGACCTGTAAAGTCAGGCAGAAAGCTTTTTCTATTCTACCAAACATGATGAGACATTGTCTGGGCAAAACGTTAATGCCTGCAGATCTCAAGAAGGAAAATGAAGAGACAAAAGTGTAGGATGAGAAAGATTCTAAAGGAACAAGAAGAAGCATCAGACTTGTATTCTTCCGAGAGACACAATCAAACTTCAGTAACTTGCTGGCTTCTTGTGAGGTTACATTCTTCTTTTTAGACTTTAAACATAAATATGTAATTAAAGGGTTTGGTGCATTTATAATAATTTGGTAACACTTCCTGTTTATTGGTAATAATTTTTTCTGTGCTTGCTTATGAGCCTCATTCCTTCCAGAAAAAGGAATCATCCACTGCTTAGTTTCACTGTTCCTCTCCATCTCTCTGAGTCTCGGAGGATCTTTGTGAGGAAAAATAGCTTCAGAAATTATCTCCATGTAGTGCAGTCAGTAGTGATATAAAGAAGCACTATTTTAGCTAAGGTACTTGGAAATATTGCACTCTAATAAGATTAATGAGAGCTTGAATGGCCATATATTCACTGTTCTGAATAACTGTGCTTATTTCCCTTGCCGATGTGCCCACCCTTTGTTGCTTGGTGGCTTGACAAGCCAAGAAACCTTGCAACAGTGTCCTTGCAGCAGCCCCAGTGCTTGCTGTGCAGCCTGCCCAGAGCAGCCCTGGGGATACGGAGAGGCCACCCCATGAAGCCCACGGGAGGTCAGGAGCTGGTCAGTACAAGAAAATGGGGAGGACACCTGTGTTTGTATCACTGAGTGATGATGATGCTTGTTTTCCATGTACGCTGCTCTTGCAAAGTTAAATCTAAACCCAGAGATGTTGCTGAAATTCCTCTAAAGCATGGGAAAGTCCAAGGGAACAAAACAGAGGATAAGCTGTACTCTCATGGCATACGTTTGAAGAAGTTGAGAATAAAAAAGGACACAATTGCTGAGAGATCTGAGTTCTGCTTTACTCTAGGAAACTTTGACTTTCCTCTCACTGTTTCACAGTAAGCCCCATTGTATATTTTCTTTCCCTTAAATTTTCAAATTGTTTGATAGCAGGAAGATGTTCAAGTTTCCTTGGAATTTTTATCTCTTAGAGCTTTGAAGAAAGTCTGGATGTTAAGATGTTAAAAGCTGAAAATACAAAAAACTTACAAAACCAAAAATCAACATTTTAAAAATCAGTGTCTTAGCATTTCTAAGACAATTGCCTCGTTTTTAATCCTGACGATGGTTTTGAACACATGGCATCAGCTGTAATGATTTCCTCATCTGTAAAATTGGGATAAATATAATTATTTGCCTCAAAGCAGTGCTGGAAAGTTAATCACTTGGAAGAACATATGAGATGGAAGTTACTATATGCCTGTAAAGTATTAGTGTTATTAGTTATGATATCTTGGGCAATTAAAATATAAATTTTGCTAAACTCAGGCTTTTAACTAACAACAGAGCATAAAGTATGTTTTCTCTTTATGTGAAATACCCTGGAGGAAAGCTTAAATCTATATTTACTGTCCAACAGAAGGGATGAGTTGGCTTGTTCAAGGCAAATTGCATTAAGTGTAGAGATCCAACAAAAACGTCAATTACTGTGTTAGCCCTTATGTACTCAGCTAGAGGTTGTTGACCAACCATGTGGGAACAATTATCTTTATGGATTATTGATTATATTCAATCCTCAGGCAGCTATGGGCCTCATAAGGCACTTATGAGTGGTTGCAGAAAGGGTAAAATTTGTAGGCTCTTTCAAGAGCCTTCCTGAATAATGTGAGAATGTATTAATCAACCTTAAGGGTCAGTTACCACCAATAATCAGACTAGATGGATAATTTGATTAATTAGGGATTCTCTAGGACAGAAATAGGTACAGTAATAACATTAGGTAAACTACAAATACACGAAGTTCTAATTCATGTATAAATAAGGAAAGCAAATTGTAAATATGTTGGGACTAGTGGTTGGAAACAGCCATTGTTTCTCCAGGGATTGCCAGAGGGAAGGAAAGGGCGGCACATTTTTCTCCAGATGATTGTCTCAGTGGAGCATACCAACAGCAGCTTCTTTAGTTGTTTCTGAACAACAGAGGTCGTCTTTTTTTCCGAGGATGAACTGACTCAAAATAAGAGGATTTGAGGCAAACCCCACCAAAGTCAACAGAAACTCTTCTGTTTTGAATGCTACTGTACTGATACAGGACTCTTTTTTAACTGCGAGATGCTTGGCTCCTGTTTTACAGGCAAGTCTTGTGTTTCCAGTTTGCTGTTATTTGATCTTTAAGGGTATTTTTCTCACTTTTTTAGGGAAATATTTTTCTCTGAATACTGATAATACAGCTGTGCTTTGTTTAGCATGCCCACTGTAAAAAAATCAGCATTGTTTTTTTCTGCCTACCATATACACTTTTTTCATTTAATCTTCTCTCTTTTTTTTTTTTGTTTTTATTTTTGGTTTTGCTCTCATGGCATTTTATACTACTACACTCCAGTCCAGAGGAGACAGGATTGTAAATACTTAATTCCAGCAAATCCTTCCAGGAGAGCTCTATGGGACAGGACTGCCCAGGAACCCGAGATAAAATATGTCTTCTCAAGTCCTTGGTAGTTTAATGTCAATGGAAAGTTCTCTCCAGTTTTCAAATTGGTGTTTTCCCACTTGCTCCTCAAAGGAGTGTCAAGATGTGTTTGGTACATGTGCCACTGTTCAGGAATCAGCCTGGCTGGGTTTCACTGGTGATGCAGATCTTGCTGCCAGCTGCAGGTTGCCAAATGAGTTGGAAATAATGAGGACTGAATTATGGCTTAAGCCATACCCTCGAAAATCCCTGCATAATTGCAGGCTGGACTCAAGTATCTATACATTTCTGCTATTTACAAAAGATCTTTTTCTCTCACCCTAAAAACATAAACAGTACCAGTCATATTTTAGGCAACTTATAGTTCAGTGGCTTATACACCTCTGCAGACAAGCAAGGTTTCAAAAATTTGTGGTTTGGGCTATGGAGGCAATAAGCACTAGGAAGCCCATATGAATGCAGGTCCCTTCTCTTTCTAGGTGATATCTCCTGCAAGTGATATATTTACAGAATAGAAGGCAAAAGTGCATGGACAAAATACGTATGCCTTTGCACAGTTGTGTTACTAAGTACAGGCCTAACAATTAGATGAATGAAACTGCAGAATAATGAATAACCATAAAGCTAGATTTAGCGTCTTAGATTTTTTTTAACAAGACTAATTTTGTCTCAGCATGTTTTTGTTAGACAGAAGACCATACCTTGCATATCAGATTTCAGCATTCCTGTTTCAGAGAAATTCATATCTGAAAACACATCTGTGGCTCATTCTTAATTAAAAGTTACAGAAAATGTAAGCTGAATCCCTAATGTTGTACGAAGCATATGATCAAAAATATGTGTTAATGTAAAACCAGTTTAATACTCCTGATACGTTATGCCTTGAACCAGAACCTCACCCAGTATGTGTGAGACCTTATCCATGAGACAAATGTGTCCAGCGTATTTATGTTCCTGTAATTTCTGGACATTTGCAAATGGATTTGCTTTGTATATTTAAAAAAGAAACAGAAAGAATGACAAGTTCTTATATGGTGTAGCTCTACACTTTTGCGAGACATTTATTGCTAATAGAAACATAGAAAACATATTGTTTTACAAAAAAAAAAAAATCAACAGGGGGAGGAAAATGTTTATGAAGATGGAGATTTAGAGGAAAATGTTCTCCTGTCCTTTGGGAAACTCTTTCCTAAACATCTGTGAGAGAGGGGCACTTGGGCTTTTTATTTGACTGTCGACTGTATATCATAGCAGTGAAATTCCTGGAAGGTACTAAATTCTCCTTTGCTAGGTATTAGTACCTTGAGGTATACCAAAGTGATGTGAGACAGTAGTTTATACTTACAGTCCCATTGCTTTTACCTTAATATGGAAGGAGGAAAGCAGGCAATAAATAATAATGAAGTAGCTGCTTTTGATCATGCTTCAGCAAAAGTCTCAACAGGATTAAGGAAGGGCCCTGATCTGGGGCTGGCACAGGCAGGGCTGCAAGGTGACAGGGGTTGCATCTCTGGATGGGTCCCACAGCTGAGCCTGAGCTGAAAATGGCTTCCAGGGGCACGGGCTGGCCCTGGCGGCGGTGTCAGCCATGCATCAGCGAATGTCACCCAAGTAGCTGATGCTGTACGTCTGCAAAGAGAGGTATAGAGGAGGTCTACTAATATGGAGACCAAGTGACATCATGGAAATCTTACAGCTGCTCTGTATTGCAATGAGCTGAAATTCGTCCTGAGGTCAGGGCAGCTCGTGAGCAGTTTGTGTAGCCCAGCATCTTCTGTCCAGAAGTAGCCAATAACACTTGTCCAGAAGGGAGTGTAAAAGCAGGGCAAGTGTGCAGGATGCATCTTCAGAGATGTGTCACACAGGAGCTTGCTTAAACCAGGGGCTGATATTGCTCTACACAATGGCTGTAAAGGAAAGAAGAAAAATATTATAGTGTGGGGTGAGGGAAAGAAGGAAAAGTGTCCCTATGCTGAGCAAACCATGACCCTGTGGGCAGCCTGAGGGGTTCTCTGGCTGGGGGAAATTTTAAAAGCATATGTTTTCCATGTACCTTTCGTGTGAGCTGGTGCAACTTTCTAAATTAACAGATATTTTCCTCCATTAGGTTTGTACTGCCTAAGTTTGCCATCTCAGAAGCTGTGCACCTGTCAGACCTTCTGCTTGTTATCTAGCACGTGTTCCTGGACTTCTTTCTTTTATGGAGCTGTATTTGAACTCTCAAGAAGATCAAGTGTCCTCCCTTACCTATTTCTTCTTCTTCCCCATGAAAGCCAGGCTGTTAGCATGTGTGGGGGCAGTGCATCTCAATTGCATCCTGCCACGACCCTGATAAATCCTGCAGCATGTGGCAGTGAAGTGTTGGCAGACCTCAAAGATAAGTAAGATAAATGCTGTGCACTTTTCCATGAAGATCCTCATAAAAATATGAAGTCACCGAGGCTGTGATCTGGGCCTCCTCTTTCAGAGAGCTGCTGTATTTTCCCATCTGCTGCATAAGGGCAAGGATTATTTGTAAAACTTGAGAGTTTGGGGAAGGGAGAGAGGAGATCTTGTAGTATCTATTGTAAAAGCAGTAAGAGTACTGCTAATAAAAATTACCGTTACAAGTGGTGGTGAGCCTGGCTTAATCTACTTCTTGTAAGGATGCCAGCTGTCCAGAGAAGGCTTAAGTGAGCTCCAAGTAGCATAGCTCTCATTTTGTCCCAAACCCTCCACAGAAACACTCGTGCAGTGTTGGAGCCACCACTGCTATGCCGGGAAAAAGGAAATAAAAGGGAAATCAGCAATCAGCATACAGCTCCGGCTTCAGTCCGCAGTACTGCTTGTGCCGGTCAAGCACCAGGTTATTCAAATTTTTCAGGGGAGGGGAGCAAAGTGCAGAAAGATCTTTTTTTTCCTAAGTCATTTTTGGTGGATGGCCTGCCCTGGTTGTGGGGCGTGTGCCTAGATGTCTGCCCAGGGAAATATACTGGTACCAATGCTGAGGCTGCTGGGAAATTTAACCTAAGGCTTAGTGTCTCGGTTTTAACAATGTAACTCAGTATTGAGTGTGGATGCCTGCAAGCCTGGGCTGGTATCAGCTGTGCTAGTAACAGTGATAGCTGCTATTTATAGAAAAGACAGGTCTGTGGTTGCCCCGGCTTACATAGAGTGCCAGAAAAATGACTGTCACCTTTGCCTTCTGCTGCCTGACCTGTCCTGTTCGATGCTGTGCATCTATGCTGCACTGCGCTATGCTACACTATCCGTGCCATGCTGTACATTCTTGGGACCCCCCCCCAACAACTAAGATACTGTGAAAGGGACTCTGCCATTTTCTGAATCACAGTGGTAGGGGAACATAGAGAAGACTAAGACCTGATGTCTTCAATCCACCACAGGTGGATTCTGCAGCAGGTAGACAATTTCATTCTCTAAGGCTGCCAGTATTTTCACGGACACTAAGTTTTACATAAGGAGCTGAAGAAAATTAATTAAACTGAAGTAGAGAATTGAAGGTGGGCTGAAGATACATCATTTTGTGTTTGTTACATCTGTTCAGGCAGTGTTTTAAACAAATCATGCCCTCTTTGCCAGATAGATTTTCAGTAAATGCTTTATCTACTGGTCTGTGTAATTTTAACATTTCATTTTGTAACTCACATTACTATTTAACAAAATTATAACAGTGCTTCAGTGAAAAGATGCCAACTTCTTATTGCAGTGGTTTAAGCTCCAATTCATTTGAAAAAAAAAAGCATTTCAAAATTATATATGATTGATGCCCTTCAGCTACAAAATAGGTAGAGACACAATTCTCCTCTTTCACTATTAAACTTATTTGAAATACAAGGTAAAGTACATTAGTTAACCTATTACTTAAAGACCATAAAACTGTCATCTTTCTGGTACTATAGAAAGTGACTCCAGATTGTGAACGAATGCCTGTTTTTTCCAGCTGTGATCTGTGCTTTAATTTTACTGGCATGTTATTATGCTATCCTGTGTGCTAGCTCTTTACACATTCCAGGGACCATGAAATAGTGTAACAGGGTTTGCTTTTCTTCTGCTTACTAAGAGAAATACGGCCTCCCAGTGACTCTCAGAGTTGCATAGGCATTTCCCAGGCTTGTTTTCCAAAGAAAAAGCTGTCAGAAGCCCACAAAGCCTGTTGTTGAGTCGTTTATTATGTTTGAACTATGGTTGAGTTTGGAGCCCCTAGCTGAGATCAAGACTCCATCAATCTAGGCAACGTATAGCTGTGCTGTAAAAGGCAGTCTTTACCTAATGATTGGGCAGAGTGGGCAGAAAATACAGCATTTCAGGGGCGTGCTATACCTCCACTATCAACTAGCCCTGGGAGGAGTCCACTGTTGAGATGTAGCAGGCACTTCCAGACTGAAGGTGGGCTGCTCCCTCACCCAGCTCCCAGCCTCCCGTCATCGTGACAGCATAGGGAGACTGCGTCCCCCTTCCCTGTGCTGAGCCCACCAAGCTGTCGCAGAGAAGAAGGACATGGGGTACAGAGTAGGGGATGCATCCCAAGCTGCGCTGCTGGACCTGCTGTATTTCAGGTAGGTGAGATTTACAGATGACTCAAGGTTTGGCTGTGGTCTTAACAGCAAATTTCCCCCAAAGAAACTGTCTCTTGTAGCACAGCCCTGGGCACCAGGAGATAGTACAGTGTGTCCAGAGCCACCGGGTAAGGCCACTTGCTGCTGTCAGCATGGCATAAGGCTTCCTCTTGTCAGGTGGTAAGGAGAGTTTCACATCCCCATGCCGTAACAGCCCTTCTGAGGAGCTTTGCCTGGCACAGCCAGACTCATTGTCCACAGCCCTGGCACAGCAGAGTGGAGACAAAAGGGACCATCAAATGGTACTATCTGGCCTGTGTAGTGAGTAATGACAAAAGCCAGGAATTTGTGGGGAGCAAAGCAGTTATGTCCCTGGACATGGAAACTGAGCTCAAGGAGCAGAGAGGACATTGTCCTGGGTGCCTCCTTCATACCTGTCCTTTGAGTGGGAGAAGGAATTAGGCTTTCTCAACTGTAGCCCCAAAAGCAAGTCACCATGCCCTCCAGTACAAACTAATCGGCCATGTACCCAGCTTGGTTGTTTGGGTGGATCAGTAATGGCTTGTGGCATCTATACAAGGACAAAAAGGAAAAGTACTGTCTTTCATTATATGCAGAGGTTGTGCCTGAGTAATTATGTTGAGGAAATGGTATTATAATGGAACTATCTCATAAGGGCTTCTTCACTTTTCCAAATCATATTATCTTTTCCCCACCGTGTTTACCATTTGAAAGTGTGTTTCTGCAATTGTAATCCAATTTTCCATATGAGGGATGTGAAATGTGAAGCCTTGATACCTTCAGTTCAGTCTTTGATAGATCTGAATTTTCTACTTGGAGATGAAGTTGCTAACATTTACAGCTAGGTTTGACCTGAATCTATGAAGGTCAGAGATAGCCCTTTAGAGTTTCCATTTTAATCTATATGTTTCGCCAGCTGTGGTATAACATGCTTTATTCTATAAAAAAAGACAATGAATGAAATATTTTTGCTAGTTAACAGTGACCTTGGAAGTAATTCACAAATGTTGAGCACAGTTACACAGCTGCATGGGCAGACTCTGTAAAACTATAGCCACTAAGCAAAAAAAAAATCTCAAAAATAAACCATGCACTGAGACATTGTGGTCAGACATATGCAAAATAATAAATTTTTTAAAAAATCCCGCCAATAGCAGGGAAATTCTTCATGATTGGTGGGCTTTGCCTGTGTCCCAGCTGATTATAAGTCAATAGTCATGCGGTCGTGCTGTACTGTATATCATCTAAAAGGCAATTTTCCCTCCATTTGCAGGAAAGCTTCAGATTTGATTGATTATATTGCTTTTTGCTTGAATTTTACCTGTAGAGATTGATGACTACCATACTATACATGTAGTACCTGAGCAAATAAACTAATTTCACTATCATTTTATTTATGGAGCACCTTCAAGGGATATTTACAGTCTTTATATAATATTTACATTGTGATACATTTGGTTATGACAAATGGCTTTCCTTCAGGATGTTTACTCAGTTGCGTGGCTTGGCAAACATGATTTCAGTAAGCAAGGAGTAATTTTGGTGTTTTACCCCAGGCTGGTTCGTTTGCCAATCAAACGAAGGCCTCACATGAAAGGACAGCTGCTGTCTGATGGAGTATGACCAACAATTTACGAGTCAGAAGTGGAAAACTATGCCAGAGTTGACATAATATCTTCTTTTTACTGTCTTACACCCAGTTTGAGTTAACTGACTTAGAGTAAGTTGTACCATGTCTGCACTGCTGCAAGGGGACACCCTGACCTGTAGCACCTCTTTTCCTGACTTGTTTGCTGGGATGGAGCATCAGAGAAGGATACAGATGCCCCTACAGGTAGGAGGTAAGTCAGGAAAGAATGTATTTCTGAACCCTCCACTAGAAATCATCTGTTCCATCAGCCACCTGAGAACTTTTAGGAATTTAAAGCTTTATACTGTAATTTCCCAAAGATGAACCAAAGGCTTAGTTAATCACCTGGGGTTGAAAGTTAGAGTCAAGCAAATAAATAAGATGGCTGCGAGTTAGATAACATCATAGTTTCAAGCTAAGCAGTGGCATTTTGGGATGACCCAGGTTTTGCTGGTGGCTGTTGAGCATGCTCTGAGGATGCAGAGCAGCGCAAATAGCTGGAGTCAGGCAGAGGGTACCAAACCAGTGTAGGCACTGTGTTTGCAGATAGGATACTAGGGAATCTGATCGCCTCACAGTAGTAGCTGACGCAAATCCAAACGGTCTGTGTGGAGGAGCTTTCTGGGTATGAAAAGAAGGAGCTGTGCTACATACACGGCTAGGGAGCCCTGGTAACTCTTAATAAGTAGGACTAAGCGTATAACCTGGGACTTTGGATTTTGTCTGTGTGTCTGTGGTTCACTTGTTTTTCTGTTTTGCATTAGATTTGCTATTGTGGTTTTGGGTGTGTTTTTTTTTTGTTTTTTAAGGTGAAAAGGTCACTCAGGGAATATGAGAAGCAGCTACTGAAACGGGGTTTTACCTTGTGGGGAAGCATTCAGCATCAGTACTTTTCTCGTTTTTAGGTAGTGCACCATCAAGGTGGGAAGAAAGTGGCAGAGGTGCTTAGGAAGCCCTAAAGTTTCCCTGAAGATCCTTCAAGAAGTCTGGCTCCACAGCTACCGCACAATCAGATCCTTGAGCCCCACTTACTGATGTTGCTCTGAGCAATGCTTTTATTTTCTTGCCACGTTTGTTCGGAGAGCGAGGATGGAGGAGCAGGAATTACAGCCCCCCTTCCACTGCTGGTACGTGCTTTTTGTGACAGTCCCACCGGCAGCACGAGGCTGCATTCTTCCTTGGCAAATCTTCCTCAGAGTCCTCAGAAACATTCATATCGCAAGGGTTTTACTGGCTGATGCTTCAGAATAAATCAAGCTTTTATTTTATCTTTAAGTAAAAATTTGAAATAAATGTGCTTGAGAATGTAGAACAGTATAAATAAGAACCAAAAGCTGAACGTCCCACCTAGTATATCCCAATTAGCATTGAATTATTAGTCAGCTGGAGTGCCAGCCTAGAAGTAGCAGGCTGCTTTGTAACACAGCTGGGCAACTTGTTAATTGCTTTTATTAATGAAGAGAGCTTCCCTTCCTCAGCTATTTCTTAATGAAATTGTGGGTTTTTCCTTAGTTGGTAAATCAAATCAAACCACATTTCCACACATTTTTTGTGACCAGCATATTGCAGTTTGGGTAAGAACATCTGAGTTTCAAATACAGCTCATAGATAATTATTACCATTGAATATGCATTTATTAAAATTATTAACATATGAAGTACTGTATCTGACTGAGACAGATTTGTTATGTTAAGAATACTGGATCCAATACAGAAAGAGAAATATTAGGAAGTAACCTTTGACATCAACTTAGATTGTATTTATCTTACAAAAAAAGATTTGTGGTTCGTATAAATATTTCAACAGCTCTTTATGGAATGATGTGATGTAATTTGTAATAAGTGTGTGACACACCAAAGTGCTAGTAAGAGACTGTTATTTCTTGCCCCAGTCACTTGATGCAGGTGATTGTTTTGTCAGATTAATACTCCTGTCACATAACACTTGCCTCTGTCTAGTCTTAGATCTTCCCCTTTATTGTGTCTGTGAATCAAATGCAAATAAAATTACGGTGCCAACTAAATTTGACAAGAATAAGATAGCATCCTTAGTCAACTTTGTGATGCTTCTGAAAGGCCAACAGGGATTTTCTTTTTCCATTTCACTCATCCTATTTAGTGATGGAATGCAAAATCCTTCCCTCACAAGGTCCTGGGCTGGGTAGGGCTGGCGCAGGCAGCGGCCTCTCCTGCTCTGCTCTTCAGGCTGCCAGTTCTGCGCTGTGGTGATGCAGGTGTACTGCAGTAAACCTGCAGCCTCCAAACAAAGAGTATGTGTCCATTTCTGGTTTTTAACATTTCCTTTTGGTAACAGGGAAGGCTGTGAACCGTGCACTAAATTAAGACTGTTGGTCCCTCAGGTACACACTTTGAAATCCATGGTAATCGGGACACTGGGTCATGAGAGTGCTGACAATTGGGACAACCTTTCCAAATGTAAGTAAGAGTATGAAACAGTATGTAGGATCCCATCCTGTGTTATTACAGTGCTCTGGCACTGAAGTACGAGGGATTGTGGAAAGCTGTCACTGGTCCCATGACCTACTGCCCCACTCACGTGCACTCAAAGAATGCACTCCACAAGCTGATGCAGTACTCAGATTATAGCACGCACCACATTGCTACAGCGGTCTGTCACCCCTGACTCTCTGCTAAGCCCTGTCACTGATCCCCTTTCCCTTTCACCTTTCCTGTCAAAATTGCTCATATGCTGCCTTCTCTGGGGTGCTGGAGAAGCAGCTGTCTACAAGGAGAAATTCATAAAGGAGAACAAATAATGAAAAGGCATTGAGAAGATAGGGAGAAGAGGGAATTCCCGAAGGTCGCTCTAGGGTCAGAGTGTGAGGATCTCATTTTCTGACAAGAAGACAGCTTGTTATTTCAGTCCACGATAGCTCTAACAAGAGGAGCTGATTTTTTTCAAGGACTATATTCCTTGAAAAATGCAGTTATCTTGAGACAATTTGTGTGAGATTTTTAGCAGGAAGGGAGGTGATGGGGACGGAAAACTCCCAGGAGGAAGTATTGCTACCTTCCCTCTCACCCATACCTTATCCACAACGATGGGGACACTCTGTGAGGAGACCCAGATTCAATGCAACACTTACGTCCTCTTTGGTGACATAATGCTGGACTTCAATCCAAATGCCTGGGGGCTCGCACGGCCAGAGCAACTTTAGCAGGCGGGAGTGAGAGGCAAGGAGTATTTTGCAGGATGAGGACCTGAGGAAGGTAAGATGCTGATAGTGCTATTTTCTTTCTATTTTGAGTGCATGTCTGCCCACATCTACGTCAAACAACACGCTGTTTTCCTGACTGCTCCCATGAGTAAAAGACCGTTTAGTTGTTTGTAAGTCTGCCTTGTGACTTCTCTGCTTTTTTTTTTTCTACTTCTACCCTGGGCCAAAGTTTCAAAGGAGAAAGCATATGGCTAAGCAAAGAAGATCTGTTAGCAACCAGTGACTTGTTCTTGGTGATAACTTGGGAAATGGTGTCACCAAATCAGCCAAGAAACTGCTTTTCTATGGGTTGAACTCCAATTAAAGTGATTGGGGAGAAACAACAAAGGCACTCATCTCCAGATGGAGAGACCTCGAGATCCACTATGTCCTGGGTCCTCATGAGGAGGTCCTGGAAGCTGCTAGAGGGCAAGATCCCTTTTGACAGAGATCATAGGTAGGACTTCTCTGTGCTGATCTCAGTCCTTTTAGCCTCAGGTTTGCCTGTCTCTGATCTAGCTATGCCTACATGGGTTTGGACCTTCCAGACACACAGTGGATAATTTGCATATACCCTCATGTGTTTCTGCAGGTGTCAACTCTAACAGAGTGGGGTCTTTTTTGGGAAAGATTACCTTGGTTACTGCAGCAAGAGTGGGGGCGGGGGGAAGGAAGGTGTTCCGCACTGATCCTAGGACAGCTGAGCACGGGGATGCTGTCCTTTAGGACAGGCCCAGTTATCATCTGAGGCCAGGGAGGACGACCACTCTGACCCGAGCCATGTGTGGCCAGAGGATATAAGGGCAGGTAGCCTTTCTAAAGAAGAGTTTAGCCTGGATGGTAGCTGTTGTACTGAGTGAGGATATGCAAAAATCTTGTGCAAGTTTTTAACATTTGCAAAACAGAGCATGTTTCTCAAGCAGAATGTCTCTCCCATCAACTGATGCTTGAAGTGGGGAAGATTCGATGTACCATTTTTTCCAAATGTACAATAAATGAAATGCCAGCTGCTGCTAGAAAAGGCTGAAAAAAAGTTCTCTTAAAATAGTTATCTAACCTGTACCTTTTCCTTTCAGCTGCTATAATTTCTCTGCCACTCAGCAGCCCAGAGAGCAATGCTCAGCATGTTTTACAAGCACTTTATGTAACTTGCGGAGAAGAATAAAAAGGTCATCTTTCTAATGCTGTGTAATCCTGCACACTATCAAGTACCAAAGGTACTTCTCTTTTGTACCAATTGTACTGAAAAAACAAGAGTGGAAGTCACGAGCATTTAGAAAGTGTTCCATTGGGCATATATATGATCAAAGCCAGAAACAGTCCTTCGCTGAGAGAGACATACTATACATTTCCAAGTTGTAGCGCTTCTTTAATCTTGCCCAAGTGTTATAGCATATATCCTCAGCTGTGTCCAGTGGAGCTATGCAATGGATTTGCCTTCATTTCCATATGTCTACTGTGTGTATTGATTATCTGAGCAAATGATGCTAAAGCAGCTAAGTGATGTTTACCCAAATTGAAAAGATAATTGGCCAGATTCATCCCTGATGTAACTGTTCCAATCAGTGCAGTTCTGTCAAGGACAAATTTGTCTCAAGAGAATGAGAATTCCCCACGACGTGCCTGTTAAACCAAAGCAGTTGCCAAAAATAAATTAGGAAAAATAAAGCAGCTCTCCCAGAAAAAGCAGATCTTAGCCAAATCTATGCTTCCCTGCTGGGATCCAAAAACGTCGTTGTTGGAGGATGACTTCTTACAGCAGGGTGCTGCTGCAGGGCTCTTGTGCCCAGTCTTTGCCCAAGTGGTTGGGCTGCAGAGACTGCTCTGATCAGGTACCCGAAACACTTGGCCTGGGTCTCTTCCCTGACAGGTCTCCATCATGGGGTGGGGACAGACAAGTGGAGGGGGGGGCTGGTGGAGACCTGTATAACTCTTCTGCAGCTATACCTCTAAATAAAGCAGGAGCGCACATCTGGGCCTGATAGCCCCAGCGGGCTTGTGTCCACCGTGCCTGTGGCTAGTACCGCTTAGAGAGAATGTGAATGGGAGACAGCTAGTTGGCCAGGTCAAAACAGAGCCCGTTTTATTTATCAGCATAAACATCCCCGAGGGGCTGGATTAAATGTTTGCATGCTGGGGAAAACAGACTGTGCCAGCAGAAAGGATGAATCAGTCCGAAAGACAGATGCATCTTACATTCAGCTTCTGCGTCTGCCAAACTGACCTGCACCGTATTATTACCGGCGAGGCTCAAGCCTGTAGTGTGATTTACTAGTACTAGTGGATATTTTTAGTCAAGTTTTCTCTCACGTTCACTCTCCTTAAATGCTACCCATTAATGCAATGCACATTCTCATTGTGGCATTTTGTGCTTAGAGTCTCCTGGATGGATGGATTGTTCTGTAATGCAGGTAACCCTAATGAATAAATAAATGTCAACTCGATATTTCATAAAGTAAAATACTATAGCTGTTCTCAGTAATACGCTAAAGTAATTTTACCTTTACAGCAATTCTGATCTCAATTTCAGTGTGTTTTCAAATCTGTCCAATATAAATCTGAATGAACAATTCATTATGAATAATTTATGCAGCAGATTTGACCCACTTTTCTGTTTGCAAATTACTGTAATTCCTCTGTAATGGTTATGTTTTCCCCTCCAGTTTTTGCCCTCCAAACCTAGATTGAGGCCAAGCAAGACTATTCTAAAATAAATGGTAATTTAACTCTACCTACTGCTTGCTTCCAGACTGGGGATGCAACACTTCTATGAGCAAATATGATATCAAAACCACACTGTGATTATTTAAATTTTGTATTATTCCTTGTTGAAGAGAAAGGATAAAGGTAATTGGCTGTTTGCTGAGAGTTTTATGCAGTTATCACTAGAAATTTATAAAATTTTCATCTTGTGACTGCTCATCTCTGTATTACTATAGTTGCTAATTAGTTAATAAAATTAATTTTGCAAAGAATCCCTGAAAATAATCAGTAATGGCCATAGAAAGATCAGTAGAAACTGCAGAATATTGTATTTTCCTCCTCTTCCCAGAGCTTTGTCTTTGAGCCTCAGTTCTAAAAAAATTTGGCTTCTTTCCTGATTGATGAAAGACAAAGACATGGCAAGCACATTTATCTGTGCCTGTTCAGAAGACTTTACATTCTTCTTTTTTCCTGACATACTTTAAACAATGAAATTGCATTTGCACAGTCTTTCTCATGAACTATGTAGTAATAATTTTTCCTCTTTCTGTTTTTGATTAATTATTATAGCTCTTAAGTACTGTCCTGAGACATTGGGGAGCTCGTGCGTGTTGTGCTCTATATACAGTTCAGAAAAGGAGTTTCTAATTGCACATGGGGGAATGAAGCCGTATGCATTTAGCTGTAATAATGTCAGTGGTTCTGATAAAGAGAGATGTTTTATCTGCCAAACAGCTCTTTTGAAATCTTACAGCTCTTCAATTTGTTCTTTTGTTTGCTTTTAAGAATACAGTGTGGCAGCCAGCCTGTATTTCAGCCTCAATAAAGTACAGCATTTGGCACTCATCCTCTTTAAAAGGATTCTTATCCCTTTATAAAGATGGATAGCTTGGTCACAGAAAGCAGAATATAGCCTCTGAAAGAAATGGGAACAGTGTACAAATGAGGCAGTAAAAATAAATGACACATTAGATTCACTAGCCAAGCAAGATGTTACAGTCTACATAAAGGCAAAGATGCTGACTTCAGAGGACCCTATGAGCAGAGATTCTGTAGGCAGCAGCAATTTACAATTACTGGTACATTAATGATGGTATGTGTTAAGTGAATTACTGGGACGTTGGTAAATGCTATTCTCATTAAAAGTCAACCTAATGTTAGCACTAAACTCATAGTTTTCAGAGATGCCTACATATTGAACCATAAAAAAAAAAAAAAAAGGCATTCTGAGCTATCATCTGGCAAGAAGAGTCTCAGCTGAGGAGTCAAACCTTATTTGAGTAGGTGCTATAGAGGAAATCCTTTTAAGCCATTGAAAATCCATATATGTGTAAGATATTGGAAGACACCTTTCAATTAATTTCCTGCAGAAAGGCAGAGGAAGTAGGTTAATGATCTTTGAGTTACAGTTTCATCAAAGCTGTCAAAGTGTGGCTAATTTTGAAAAATGAAGAAATGCCCTGGCAAGAAGGTTTGGGGCATTTTATATTTCAGTTGTTGGAAAGAGATTCCTAAAATCTCTCCAGAATCTGACTCGCTCTGTCATGGAGTGGATTGCCTTTTAGCTATTATCTCTACGGTGTTCTTGGTTACTTATATCCAAGTTGGTAAATGGGTTTAGTTTTCCATTTGCTTTAGGTCACCTGGCAATGGTTGCTGGGGGGAGTATCTTTCTAAAAGAGCATAGGGAAAGGGACTGATAGGATGACTCCCTTAGAAGATACTGAGCTAGCAAAAATGTGGGGAAAATGGGGAAATATCTGTAAATGGGAATGGTTGAGCTTCCCTCCTCACATTCAGCTGGAGCGCAAGGCATGTACTCCTAGATTTTTTGTATTTTTAGACAATTGTGTGGAAGGTTACTGTACTTATTCTCAAGAGGTCCAGTCTAGGAAGTCCAATTAGGCAAGTAGGCCACTTAGTTTTTGAAGGTTGTAGCTGAACGAGGATTCTAAGATGGGGTGACCCTTGGAAAGCATTCTCCAATCAAATGATGGATCAAAATGTATTCTGTTTGACTTCTTGCTTATGCATGCGCCTGCCAGTGAAGGTTTGTCTCAGCAATTTGACCGGAGCGCTAAATCTCTATGAAATGCGATGGGTCCCCGGGAGATGTGAATAAGAACACTAAGATATATACATCCCAGAAAAGGGATTTGTGACTGGGGAACAGACCAGTGGGACGTGCAGAACAACAGGAAAGAAGACTTTGCTGGGTCAGCCAAGAGGTTCCATTCACGTTATTCTGGCTATTTTGTTCTTAGTCATTAAGGTCCATAGATAGCAAACATCATTAGCCTCATTCAACCTTAGTCTTGCTTACTCTGTCTCTTAAATAACTATGGGCTGGGATAATATCCCTGTTTCCTCACTGGTTATTTCATATTTGCATGACTGTTTTCTTATTATGTGGCTCTTGGGACACATGACATTTTTGGGTAAAGACCCTTTCTGACTACCAAATTGATCTGAACTAAGATCAGACCTGACTGAAGGGAAATTGTTAGTGTGATACAGTAAAGCACTGCTGCTTCAGAAGGCTACTAGCTGCACAAGCGTTTCTGAGAAACTCACACGCCCAAGAAAGGGAAGTACAATAGTATTTGTATGACTGCAATCTTGAGGTGATGTGTAAATGCATTACATTCCTTAGGGCATTATACTAAAGAAATAGGTGCTGTGCCTCTGCTGAAAGGCTGTAAAAAGAGGCTCTGGTACTGCTCGAGTTTCAGTGTCTTATCATGAAGTTGACTAGACCTAAAGGCTTCCTCCTGTACTGCCATTTGGAAAACATACCCTCAGCGAAGTGTATGCTCATTCAGGATTTTAGCAAGCTCCTCAGGGGGCCTTTTCTTCCTGGAATAATTTCCATCTTCTTGGATTATTCTTCAATCACGCTTTCTGCAATAGACTCATGTTTCTCATTGACATGTTGACATAATTGTAGTAAACTATCATGTAAAGAGGTACTGCACACAGATTGAAAGCACTGGATGTCTTGTGATTCTTCAAGAATCTCTTAGGAATGTTAATGAATCCCATTGTCACTCATTCCATCAACAGCCTTTGTTTTGCTTTTTTTTATTAAGAAAAAGATGAAGTGCAAAATGTTATAAAATGCTTATTGTAAAGTGCTGAAAGTAGAGCCTTAAAGTAAGAACAATACTCTTCTCTTTCCCATGAAAGTTTAAAAGAGAAAAGGTAGTTTGAAATGCAATTTCAGTTTTCTTACACTTAATGCTTATTCTGAACTCATGTTAGAATCAAATGGATTTTCCTCCACCATGTGCAATGGAACTACTGTATCTTTGCTGATATCACCATTCACATTTTTAGTGCTCATATTGCAGAGGAACCATATTGCCCACCAAGTGTGATACAAAAATATTGGAAGTTGGAAGATATGTTTCATCCCCAAGGCTCTATGTTTTATCCCATGTAACAGGGTAGATTAAATTAAAATTTGATTTAGGGTTTTTGAATGGCACATCTCTCAAATCAAGAAAAAAATGTGTTGTTCTGTATTTGAAAGGTGGTCTTACGTGTTTTTAAACAATAATATGATAATCTGGAACTTAAAATAATGGGAAATGGAATGGGAAAATAAATTATTCTTAATTCATATATTATACATGAACATATACAACATTTCTTAATACTTTATTTGTACATATATATACACACACAAAAATGTGCAATATGCTTTATACATGATTAGACTTCAAAGACATATTTCAGGAATCAGTTTGACAACTGGTTAAATAATAGTTGGTATATTGATGAGTATTCATTCGTATTTAAGCTTGTTAGATGAGTTTTTAATTTCATATGGCCTAAGAAGACTTTTGACTCACTTCCTTTGGCAGGAACCTTAAGTCTGTCCCTCTGGCTTTTAAACAGAAAACTACTTAAACTCATTTCTTGTTTTTAAAACATAAAATTTAAAGCACAAGTCTCTGAAGGTACATATATGTTTTCCCATTGAGGCACAACTGGGTTTCATTCCCGATCCTCATCTGCTTGCAAGATGTTGCACGTTTGGAAGTTGTCATGTGGAGCACACTTACCGCTCACTAGTATGAGCTGATCTGAAGAGTGTGTGTGTGGTTTCAACCCAGTATTTCCTGCCCACAAAGAGATCTCCAAAGGTACCCTTGCGATCTCTCCAGCCCTTGTACCACTTATCCTCTTCCCTCTTTACATACCTGTTGTATCCTTAACTATAGACTGTTAAAAGCTGTTTCTGATGGAGAGCCATCAATGGCCTCTGCTTTCAGACTTCCTGCAGTCCTGGACCTAAAAGCAGTAAGCGGCCAGGGTGAAGTCCAGAAAGCCCGAGAGCACATGTAGTGTATGCAAAGTTGCTTTAGCAGCAATAACCTCAACTTCTGGCCCAGGTCCAGGAGGACACCATTAGCTATTGGTTCACACCTAGCATAAAACCCATGCTATGAGTTGTGCCAGCAGAGGAATCAGTAGGTGCTTTGGGTAGCTGTTTTGGAGGGGATTGGATTGAAACCTCAAACATAGCATTTTGCTGTTTGTTGCTTTCTTTTTTTTTTAAGAGGCCTTTTTCATCAAAAGTAAAAAGCTTCACAGAAATAAAATGTGTTCTACTAAACTGTGGAAGTTGTTCAGCTTCTGTACATGCTCTTCCTCCTTGCCCTTTTGTCATGGGGACCAGAACAGGTCAACTGCACTCACAGCGGTAACCTGGCATGGTCACCCCACTGGGCCAGGCTGGTAGAGGTCCCTAGTGGAGCCGTGAGCTGTGTGGGGCTAAGCCAGAGCCAGTACAGCAGGGAAAGATTCAAGGACCGGCCACTTGCCTTTCAGAGTGTATTGCAGCTTGCCTTTATGCAGTAAACCACATGCTGCATTGAGAACATTCCCTCACTCTTAAGTGTGCCTACTGCCCACAGTGGTGTCAGGCTGGAGAACCATCCAGAGGCTCCTTTTTTGCTGTGCCAAAAAAAAGTATTTCCAGAAGCCGTGATTCAAAGCACGACTATTCTGACAGCACTTGGGATGCCCTCAGTGTCAGCACCGAGGGTACCTATCTTGATGACAGCCACTCAAAAGTACATATGTTCCTTCATTAAATAGTTGGTGCTGAAGCTATTACTCAACTTGTTATGGCAAATACTGTGTGATCTCAGTCAGCAGGAGGTAGGTACTATCACCTATAGTGCAGATGGAAAAAGATGTTTAGTGTTTCTTTCCAGTGATAAAGAGAGGGTGCCAACCTACACACCCAGGTGCTGTGAGCGCACTCCCTGGGTCTGGTCACAGTGCCCGTGGAGTGGTCTCTGGATAGCAATAATCTGCCTAATGACAAGGTGATAAGTTGTTCCTTCTGGTTCCTGCCTGCAGTAAGTCTTGTACACGGAGGAGGATGATTAACTTATGTCTCTGTCAAGGAAACCGTATCATAAAAAACTCTGTAATGATGATCAAGCAGAGAAGAAGAATGTTTTAGATGATTTCACATACTTGTTTGAATGGAGCACAACAAGCGTACATCCAGGTGCTTTGAAAGACAACTAAAACTTCTCTTCAGTAGCTGTCAGCAGGTATGTTCCTGAGTTTACAAACTCGCATGCACATATGTGTGGGTCTTCGTGAAAGATCCTGTAATTTTAACTCCACATAACTGTGATGGCCTCTTCAGTGTTTCACCAACACCATCTGAGTAATGATAACAGTGGTTAAACTCGTAGCTTTCCATGTGTTCTCTTTACATATTTTCCTCATGCCCTATCTTTTTTATACTGTGTCTTCAGATAGTATTTTCTAGCTTACCTCATAAAATTTCCCTGTCAGTACAGGAAATGAATAAGTGCTTTTGTAAACCACATGTCATATAAGACAGCATTTGACTTTTTCTGTAGTGAAAAGAAAAGGTGTAGGAGAGAAAAGACATGGAGTGGATGCTTTGATCCCAGAGTGGAAGCCGAAAGGTGTATGCAGCACACCCTATGCATACCCTCAGTGGTGTCTGGGGACTTAAAACCTCACACTGAGCGGAACACTGTCTAGAGCTAGCCAACAAGAAACACTAAGAAGAGCTGAGTCAAAACTCTTGTCCATCTCCAGATGCCAGAAACTGAAGTGAGGGTTGCAAAGAAGTACTGTTATTCACTGTGCCTGCAAAACCTATTCCTGAATGTATGTTACTGTAAGTATTCTTCTGAAGGACCAAAACTCATTCAAGTGGATAATAGATGTGCAACACAATACCTTTTATACAACAGTCTAAATGCTGGCACCCACCCATGGAGCTGGAGACCTGGGACCAAGTTGTTCTTTGCCTTGAGGGAGCTCCATGATATCCTGTCTCACAACAGAGGGTCTTCACTCTGTCCAAGCCTGCGGAAAGCTGGACAAATGAATCTCACATTCCTCCTTGTTATTTCCCTGGTTTCAGAGGGTGGTGCAGAAAGTGATCCTATCCCAGGGTTTGGGTTCTTTCCTAGGATGGTGAGTTTGAACCCTCCCACGCTGCAGGGAACCTAGGACATTTCCTTGGTGAACAGAATGTCTATTTCATTTATTTCTGTACAAGGTATGAACAATACTGCCTTAGATTATATGACAAGGCAGTCATCATATGGCTTATATGACTCATCAGTCATATTTTAAGAGAAAGCATGGTTTTCACAATAATTTTAGACTCTAAAACCAATTCTTAAAAAAGTCTGTAAGTTAAAAATGCAAATAGAGGCTCATAGAACCATAGAATCATTTAGGTTGGAAAGGATCATCAAGTCTGTTAACCTGACACTGCCAAGTCCATCACTAAAGCCTGTCCAGAAGCACATCATCTACATGTCTTTTAAATACCTCCAAGGATGGTGATTCAACCACTTCCCTGAGCAGCCTGTTCCAATGTTTGATAACCCTTTCAGTGAAGAGATTTTTCCCAATATCCAATCTAAACCTCCCCTGGCACAGCTTAAAGCCATTTCCTTGTGTCCTATCTCTTGCTACCTGGGAGAAGAGACTGACCCCCACCTTGCTACAACCTCCTTTCTGGTAGTTGTAGAGAGCAATAAGGTCTCCCCTGAGCATCCTTTTCTCCAGGCTAAAACCCCAGTTCCCTCAGCTGCTCCTTGGAAGACTTGTGCTGTAGGTACCTTAAAGGCAAAAGGACAAGATTTCAGGCACTCTGTTTCTACGTTTCCTTCTGGTTGGACTGGATGTCCTGCACACAGTGTGCTAGCTTCCGTGATTCCTTTTAAAATCTGATTATCATACAGGAATTTGGATTTTTAACTCAGATTTGTGATTAACTTTTTCACACCTGGATGCTTCAGTAGCTATAGTTGGAGTGAAAACAGGACTGAGGGGAAGTGACATCTCCCAGGGGGTAGGTCATCACTGATGACAAATGTGGCCTGGTATCATCCTTTGCTTACTGTATTACCTGTGGAGGAAACTTAGAGTGAGATTTGCAGTGGAGTATCTTGGTATCTATCTTATTTACACTGGGAATGTAAGAAAAACAGAAAAAAATAAAGTTCCTCACTTTATCCCTTGGCATCGCTGCTCTGATGTTGCCTTTATACTGCAGCTTTCATGCGGCTTCCAGTGGGACTGACCACAACCAGGAGGAGAACAGAGAAGTGTTCTTTTTACAAACGAGAAACATCTGCTTAATGCTGTCAACAGCTCTGCCATGTGAAAGCTTCACTTTTTACCAGCTGCTGCCTCCACAGCCTCTGCCTCTCTCCTGAAAGTGTTCCGGTTCTGGGGATCAAATGGCCAATACTGTGTGGTAGCCACAGGCTCCCTGACAAATCAGTTAGATCAGAGTACAGACCCAGTGATGCCAGTTTTAGACACTGAAGTAGCTGAACATTTTGGATAGACTAAAGCAAAGTTGCCAGTAAGATCAGACATCATGGTCTGGCCTCTCATTGTCCGGGAAAGCAGAACAGCCCCTTGTCAACCAGGAAAGCAAGATCTGACAGGCTCTGGAATGGGTTTAGGAAGGAGCTGCCAACTCTAGAGGAGATTTAAAACAACCATAGCCAAATTAGTAATTAGAGAAACAAGATCCTTGGGATTCGCTGTGACACCCTCTGACCTCCAGATATCTTAAGTCCTTGAGATAAATGAGCCTATTGAGCATTTGCAGTAACTCAGTTTCAGTAGGCACAAATACTTTATGATTAAATCCAGCAGCACAGAGTGCCAGGAGATGGATCATATAGAGCTTAACACAATCAAAAAATTGTATCTATTAAACACACTTTCTGGCCAGCTCAGCCATTAACAGTTAAACTATAAAAGCATGGGCCTGAAATGCTGAATCCAAACAAAGCACAGGAGATGAAACACATTACTTTATGGGATTATTATAGTCCTAAATCTAAGACCGTGGAGCCAAATCTCTAAGTTTCTTCTCCCTTAGTGATTTGCTGCTCAAGGAAAGGAAGGGTTCCAGAACACTGACCGAAGGTAATACTTTAAGTACATTGACCACACCAGCTACTGAAAATAATGATGATTTACAGCTTACATGATAGCAGCATACTTCCTCCATTGCTTGTTTTAATTCAAACTGATAGAGTCATAGAACTGGCTGAATTTTGCATAAATCGTCACTAGTAATACTCTTTCAAGGGTAATCACAACATTAATATCCCAGACAGGGCAAGAAATAATTAAAATGTAGTAGATTCCATATAGAGGTTTCCAATATTAATGCGAAGCACCTTTAGTCAATAAAAATGAACAGTAGCTTTAGTTCATAGAAATGAATATTTAAAAACAATACCACAGTGCCTTTGCTTTCAATTTCTTTTTTTTCCTTGCAATCTTCATTCTTCTTGGTAATAATGACTTTTTTTTTCTTCAACTAATACCTTTCATTTTTCTTTTGTAAGAGCTGAAATGATGGCACATCCCTCCCTCATCCCTGTGCAGCAATATATAGCTCCATAGATACATCTCAGATGTATTGGGCAGCAGATTGCTCTTTCCACAAAAAAAATCTGATTTTAAACCCTTTTATTATGGGCCCAGATCAGCTGTCCCTGTTTATGCTGAAGAGTTTCTATAAGAAAACTGAGACTCCCTGCAGAAGGTGGTGTCATGCCCAACTCACGAGAGAGGGTGGGAAGTGACTCAGATTTGCAAATCCCCAACAGTGTGGACTAAGGTGAGACAACTCTCAAGGTCCATACAAAAACATTTATTAGATTCCCGCAGTGATTAGTATGTGTGCTAACTAGGTTCAAGATAATTGGTTAGGTATACAACAAATTATGGCAAATGGTAAAACAAAGTATGGCAAGTGGTAAAGTACACCTTGCATTACTTAGCTGCAGATATACAACAAATTATACCATGAATTATGGTGAGTGGTAAGGTATGCCTTGTGTTACATACTTAACTTTAAAAGAAAAAGAGAAAAGAAAGAGAAACAGAGGGATAGAGAAAAAGAAGAGAGAGTGATAAAGAGATCACCGGCCCTGGTTCCAACATTGGTCCAGCCAGCGGGGGTCTCTGGTTTGTAGAAGTGCTCCTCTGTGAATCTCCAGGGAGAAAAGTCTTTTTTAGGGGCACTATTTTTCCCCTTTTGTGTTCGCGATATCAGTACGACCTGCCCTGCTGTTACAATGCTCAGGTTTCTTTCCCCCCCCAAGGTGATGTGTAGCATGATTTGGGTGGAAAGATGAGTCCTATAGTCACGTGTGTTTAGCATGACCTCGATACTCTTCGTTAGCATATGCAGGGTGTGAGCTTTAATATGCATTTCGTGGATAAGGAGGCAAAGGTCATTCATCGGACATGATGGCCCTGAAAACAGAGAAACTAACAAGCTTCACAAGTTGAGCAGAAAGCCCTGTCTTCACAAGACTTCCCCCCTACAGGAGCATCCGCAGCTGTCCAGAGGAGTTTTCTCTCCTGGGTCACACAAGAGATAAGCAGGTGTTAACCTTGTCAGTTCTCTGAGCGCAAGGCCTACATTGTCCAGGGCTACAAGCATATCTCAGCGTCCTTGCGAGTGTTTGAGACATTCCTCAGTGAGGCTCAGAGGGCCTCTTTTGTCTCTCACCATTTGTTTCAGGGAATTTACCAGTCTTCTCTTACAGGTGGCAAGCTCTGGTACATGTCTGCAGCTGTCGAATACAGCAGCACTTCAGAGAAATGCTTCCATATCCTCCAAGACTTTTTTTTTCCTAATTAACTTCGATATATAGCCATCTCTGAGCCTGACCCTATGAATGCACAAGTTACCATTACATTTCTGTACTGTTTACAGTCATCCACAATAGATTTGCAAACACAAAAGCAGACTAGGGTGAGCTCTCTGAGTTCCTTCCAGACAGATATTTGGATTCAATAACAGGATTAGTGATTTTAGATTACCAAGGAAGTAGCTAATTAACTATATATTATTTGATCTCTCCTAGAATGAAAAAATAAAGATGGAATTACAGATTCTTGGCCACTTCTTTCGGTGGCTAGAAAATGGCTATTTTGCAAATAATTGAATTGAATGCAGGGAGACAGTGAATCTAACTCAACAGCTTTACCATTTTAAAATAAGTAATGGACTGCTCATGAATAAGCCAATGGCACAGTCAAGTGCCAGTGTTGGAGAGTTACAGTCAAAGCCAGGCTTTGACATCTGGCCCCTGTGACTGCCAAGTTTATTCAATGAGTGATTGCAATGGATGACTGCATTAAAAAAAAAAAACAGACAGCTGAGAAAGGATGCAAAATGACCACCTTTCCCTCCCATCTCTCCTCCTCCTCCACCCCCATATGTAACAGTGTTCGTGAAAAGAATGATATCCTGCCAAATTAGCGGTTCAATCCCATGTCTGCGACAATATTTTTGGAACGCGAAAGCTGTTCTAAAACCTAAGCTTGTATTAAAGTCTAATCTGTGACCTGCAGGACAGGATGTGTTTGGAGAAAAGCTCAGCTAACTGGCCTTTTCAAGCCCTACAGAATCAGGTCATCCAAATTCAGTGTGGTTATGCTGCTTTAAAAATTGTATTTTCCACCGCTCTGTTATTGCACGACAACGCGTTGTGTCAGCAGACCATTGGTGAAGCATGGCGTGCCTAATGATACTGGCCATCATTACTAGATGATTGAGAACTGCTACATTTCATTTTGTGGCTCTCCACCAACTGAAGTGGACTCTTGTATTTTTTAAAGCGTATTCTTAATCTGTTCTTAAGGGCTTATGCACTATACCAAATAACTCCCATTTAGAGACTGTCTACATTTTGATGCTGAGGGAAAATGATCTGAACTAAACATAGCGATTTTGAAATTGATTATTGAAGTTACATTAATCCCCCATGCCAGTGGAAACTATTATGCAAAATGAAACTTTCAGGCACTATAATTTACTTCCCTTTGGACTTTAGAAATGATGTAAATGAAATTGGATTTAGCCTTGTTTCTTTCTGAATAAAAGTGTCCATATAAAAGGTTTAGTCTGGTTTTGCAGCTATTTATTAACTTTACTGAGAAAGATGATATAAATTACATGGGAGAATGCAGAGACTAGAGATAAGCCCTTTAGAGTAGGTAGATTCTTCCTTGTTTCCAAACCCTTATTTCAGCCTTTCAGCAGAAACTGCAGACTCAGTGTCCATTTTCTGTAATTAAATTGTCATGGGAATATTGAAATAACTTGCAGTGTAGGTCTTAATCACACTAAAAAAAGTGCACATATGCACTTTTTCCTTTGAAATCAGTAGATTACTCAAAGTATGGCAGCCAAACACCTGTGCTAATGTTCACAAGATACTGGCCTTGAAGTGCAAAGTAGGAAATGGCCGAAGGAGAGGCCTAATAACTCCGTTGCTTATCCACTTCTGAGCTCATAAGGGTGTAAAGAACAACAAATTTTTTTCACCTTCACCCAGGAATGCATGCCGCAATTTCCCTACTGTGGACTTCAGTGTAAAGCTGTAGACATCTACAGGGTGGACATTTGTATGTGAGTTTACCATCTAGAGCTTCTTTATGGTCAACGGAAAGAAACAAAAGCTTCTAAGGTGCTCTTCATCTCATCCAGAAGTAGCTTCCAAGTCATGCCCTAAAATGATCTATTTTCCTCCTTACCAAAGGAGCTCTCAGCTAAGTCAGCATCTGATGGTGTCTGTGGCTTATATAACTAGAATTAGGAGAGATCAGTTTGTCTTCACGGAGACTCAGAGGATATCACAGTGAAGTTCCTGTCTTCTGGTAATGCAAATGCTTTCTCTGTCCAAGATGGACAGGAGTATTTCTGAGAAAAGTCACACAAAAGAATGTGCTGTTGCTTTCAGTTAAGTATGTTAATGACCAATGTCACATTTAGGGAAATCTGGGTAACTTGCTATCCTTTCCAGGAAAAGGGAAGATGAGGAGAGAGAAAGGAGGTTTCATTCATGCCTGTTCGCTGTTTGCTATCTCAGTACAAACTACCTCAGGAACTTTAATATTCTGGTGAAGACAACTTTACTTTCACAGACCCAAGGTAAATGGTTTTTCTCCAGCTGCTTGATTAATAAAATGTACTGAGCAGATTTCTCCATTCAGTAGATCATTATAATTCATCATTTGGTTCTAAGCTTTATTTATAACCATTTTATTCTTTCATCAGAAACTCATTTAAAATCATTTTACTTTGCATATAAAATTAGTAGAATGAACAATAACAGGTATTTTAAAACTAGTTTATTCCAGCTAGCCACTTAAATGTGTTTCACTCACCTGTTTTAACAGTCTTTGTGAGGTACGCAGACCAGGCTGTCTCCCACTGGCCATATCAGAGGGTTGTTTAAGGAGATCTTCATATTAATCTGTCTCTTTTCCACATTTTTTTTTTGTGAAGAGCTTTGCAGAAGACAGCTGTAATGGTCTTGCTCCTTGCTTGTGGAGGATTGTGGAAAATCCCATATGTAAGAGCCTCTACTGCCCAATTATTCCAGTTGCCCTAGAAATGATGCATGCACTCCTACTGAATGAGCAGGAATTCCACCATGCATCAACCAGCCCTTGGTTTTATGGGAAGAAAAAGGATAGTGCCATGGTCTGGATCACCCCCTTTTTTTCCTCTCTTTTTTTAAAAGAATTGGAACAAAATGCAAGGTGCTCTCTTCTTCCATAAAGCAGGTAGGAATTTGGTTAGCTCCAAGCAGTGCCTGGAGCTGACGTCAAGTGTGTGCTGCCAGTTCGGGCCTTGACCCTTCCAAAAATGAAAGCCCGTTCTCCAAGCTGCTCAATCAGTAACAGACTACTGCACAAACCCTAAGTGAAGCCATTCAGTCTGGTATCTCTGCCAGACCCAAGGACAGCTCTGAGATCAACGGGGTGACAAATTTGAGTAACTGCCCACGTGTTCACCTTCTGCATTGTACAAAGATGCAAGATTTCAAATAGACTTTTGTATGTGCTCAGTAGCAGTGAACTTTTGGCCCTGGAGCAATTTATTAAGCTTGTCATGGTGTTATCATGTGGTATATCATTAAGTGGAACTGTTCAGAGACCATGCGGGGATTCCCGCTCTGAAAATGTAGTACTACAGCATTTTGAAGAGCATCCTAGTCCCTTCAAAGGAGAAAGGTGCCAGATACAGTTCTTCAAGGAGCATCGCTGCCAGACAGTCTGGCAGTCTAGCCTGACCTCCTGAGTGTAGTTCAACTGTTGCAGTGACAGCCAGAAGAGGAACTGGACTCAGGGCCAAAACTAGAGCCATCTGGAGAAAATAAAAGTATAGTGAAGGTAGGGCAGCAAGCAAAGAATCACCTCTATAGCTCTACACTCAGCTCCAGATTTAAAACATTTTATTGCATTACCAATATCACACTTTTATTCTGTGCAAGTAACCAGCCAGCCAGATTTCATGCAGTAACTAAAGAGCTGTTGTCCCCATATCCAGATGTGCTCATGTGTCACTAGATTGGAAACACCTGGAACCAGTATGAGCTGCATCCATATATTCCAGAAGCTGATGGCTGATGATCGCAGCCTGGGATGAATTTTTTGTGACCTTCCTGCTAGGGATTTGTCTCATCAGAATTCAGTCTGGATCTGGAACAGGATGTCACTGTGTAAAACAGGATCAAGGCACAGTTGAGAAATTTGTGAACAGTGATTGCAAAAGTCTCACGCTGCTGCTCTCTGCCCAGTTTCACTTTCAAGGACTTTGAGAACAAAACAGTATTTAAGAGCTTTGGATGCAGGTTACGTGTAATTTGGTACAAGAGAGCACTTCTTGCCCTCCCCATGGTGCCTAGCTTGCTGAAGCAGCTGAAAGACCTGAGTTTTAGTGACAAAATGTTCCCAAGTGCCCAAAGTTATGCTCCAGTGCAAGGCTGGAAATGTTACCACTTAGTCTGAACTGAGCATCCAGCTGTTTATTTCTCCCAGAAAACTCGACAATTTACTTTCAAACATACAGCTGACGAAGGAGATACCCCTCTGCACAGTGACATCTGGCACAGCCTCTCAGGAGACCAGGGACCCCAGCGATCCCATTCAGCAAGTTTGGCTCTACCTCAACTCCAACAGAGTACTGTGTGGCTCTGCAGGTGCTGGGCAAGGACATTGTGCCAGGACCTGTAGGGACAAAAATGCAAGCTTCATGAGCCAGGACAGGAACAAGGATCAGTCTTATTCTGTAATGATGATAGCTTCTGGAGGGCAAGGCAGACGTGGTGCCAGTTATCTGGCTGTTTACTCATTTGGATAAAACCCCAGAAAAGATCCTGGATATTAATAGCAGAGTATGAGTCTTCTGTTTTGCAGGTAAGTGCCCTGACTACCACACTTTCTGAAATACGCATGCTCTCTGATTTTGCACAGAGAGTGAAGAGCTTTGCTATGTAGTGTGATCATGTTAAGAAGAGGCACGGACGCCAACCGCATCCAGATTAAGCTTCTTGCCTGTAGACTTAGAAGAAGCTACTAGAAGGTGTTGTTTGCAACCACACAAGCTGTAGAAGAACGTGGTCTTGGTTTCCTACTTTTTGCATCACCACCTTAGCACCTCCATCTCTGCTTACTGCAAAGAAGACACAGTCTTCATCCTTGAAAAGACTGACTGTAACTTTCTGTCCAGTGAGCGGGACACTGCGTTGTGGATCGAGACTCTATGCATACATATATATTTGTGTGTGGATGCATGTATGTATATGAAAATATGCATAAAGGTATATTCCTAAAGTCTTGGCTCAGTTAAACTCTATTGAGGGACAGGTTTAAGACCTTCCATTGTGCTTAGTGTTTTCTAATGACAAGACTTAGATGGCTGCTACTGAAGGTATCACAACTCTTTTATAGCTGCCCTTTTGAAGCTGAATCTCAGCTTTGGATTTCACCCCAAGAACCAGGAGCCCTGGCGGAGGCCTCGCAGAGCTTTATTTTCAAGTACCCGTATCTTTTATTGGATCCAGACCTCAGATATCAAAACAGATTTTTTGTCTGCTTCTCTGGTAGCTTGGCACTATGAAGAACATGAAGTTAATTCATGTATAATGTGACACAGGTAAGCAGTAATATACCAAATGGGGTTGAAGAGCACAAAAGGTCAAAGGAAAGATGTGTTTAAAATTTTGCACAGTGTTATTGTGTGCACATGCATTTTGGGGGGAAAGGGGATTAAATTTTTCTCACAGTTGGGCTACATTCTTTCCATGATTATTTAAGCATTACTCAAAGCAGATTCTAGCTCACACCAATATCCGATTAGTGCAGCTAAGACTGGCATGGAGCAGGCGTTCAGTGTGTGAGGTCAGATTTGTTTTGCTGGAATCAAATGTGCTTATGAAAAACATTCTGGTATGGCAGGGGAAGGCTGAGGTACTTTGATTCCTTTCTTGGATTTTTTTCTTGGTTCAGAGTGTTGTAGACTTCACAGAGTTTATGAAATGTCTGAATGAAAAATTCTTGCTGAAGTAGCTACATTAGTGAGGAGTGTGGAAAATGCAATCTCTGCAGGCAGTTTATTCTGGTAAAAGTTGCCAATATAAACGTTGGTGCTTAGAAATATGGTGTAATGCTGCCTATAATATAGTTACTCTTTCAGGTGAGAGCTGCATGTTTGTTAGGTGGCTTTGACAACCTAATTTCAGTAGTAGAGGCTAAACCACAGAGAGTCAACTGCCGAGCCATATAGTTTTTGTTTGCCAGCAAGTCCTTGAAAACAATGCCTAGTGAATCCAGATCAGTGCTTTAGTGCAGACTGAGGATATGTTTTGAAGAAAATCTCCCATTTGTCCCTGTGTACCTTGTGCTGGGTCATGGACCAGTCTCTGAGCATGTAAGCTCTGAGCGTGGACTGCTCTTGGTTGAACTAAACAAAGCGATGGACTTCAGGAGAGCCTTTAGTGTGTTCCAGCCAGTAGAGGCCATTCAGTCCACGAGACGAGATGAGGGCTACCTGAAATACTGCTCCCTGAAACAAGGGTAGTGTGACCTGCAGATCCTCGGCATCAGCTGACCCACTCTGCAGATTCACTGCTATTGCACATCATTTCTTAGTAATGCAGATATGAACCAGTTTTTGGAACCAAGCCTTTGGAATGGAAGGGAAAACCAAGGTGTATTAAAGCATTTCTATTTCTCATTCCCACTTGGCTTCAGTCTTGGGGTTTGTCACTGAGCAGTACAGGCATTTTTGCCACTTAAGATGAAGATTTGCGGAGCGATTAGACTGGCATTAGGTCTTTCATACTGCATTTATTCTTTCATAACAGATTTTATTTTCCTTTGCATGAGTAAGCAGAACAGCATGACTTTCAGTCTCCCTTCAGGACTCAGGGCATAAGCTAGAGAAAGGCTGGTGCAACTGAACCAACAATATTTTGACTTTACTGAGGAGTCTCCTCTTTGTGGGAACAGAGATCCGTGATCTATGTGGTGTGCAATTTCAGCACTGGTCTTCTCTTGCAACTAGCACAGCCTGTCCCCTAAAAATAAATGCAGAGTGAACACTGTAGGTGTCCCATAAGAGACTACAGAGCGGAACGGTCTAACCTGCTAGCTTTCCTGCCAGGGCAAGCCATTTTATTTTGTTTACATTCAAGAACATTTGCTTCTTTGGTGAAATGGTGTATTGTATCCTGATTAGAAAAATAGTTTTGGTTTAAAAACGGAACGCAATAATCAGAATAATCAGCTGTGACATTGTTACTGCTTTTTTTTTTTTTTGAAATAAACTGCCTGGAGAAATGACTTATATTCCACAGTCAAGGGCAGCCCAATGGGTAGATACCCCCATGGTTACCTTGGAAGCAGCAGTACTAAAGGCAAGACTTCGGCTTCAGCTGTCAGAAGGCTGCCTGACCAGGCTGGCTGAGATCCTGTCAGGACCAGTGGGGAGAGACACCTTCAGAGGGCAGCATGGCCCAACCATCTATCTTAGTGTGTGATATGTGGTGCTTGGGAGATGTCTCTCTTGCTCTCTCATAGATGATTTTAGACTGGATATTTAATGTTTGAAGTGCTGAGATGATTTCCACCCTAAATTTCCATTCCCTGTTCTGCCTTCTCCTCCCCAGTGTGCCACAGCAAGATATATGTCCATTTGTCTGCAAGACAGACTCCCATTTATAAAACTGAGATAAAATACTTTCTCTACCTCACAGAACCATTTTTGCAGTTAACTTCAACTAATATTGTTGGTAATCAGATTCTTTGGTATTGGAGACAGAAGATCCTAAAAAATCCTAAAAACTGTCATTATGAATTACATAATTGAAAGTGTTTTCACATCTCATATGACCCTACACTGAAAACATGATTTTCATAGTTCAATGACAATCATTTCTCAAGTATGTTCTTGTAAATGTCTTAAAAATTCTGGCAAAGATAAATTACACCTAACAGGTTTTCTGTGAGCTACTGAAAAACCTGTATCTTTGGGCTGATATTACACAAGGGTTAACTAACTCACAGGGCCTTAAATGACTTTGTTACAGAGAGGCCAGACTGCAATGCAACACGGGGCATCGTGATTACAAAAGCAATTACTGGTTCGATTGCTTGTGCTGACCAGCGTGGTGAGAGAATGTTCTAGTGCAAAGAGCAGTGTGGCCTGTGCTTTTCTCTCCATCTTCCCTTCATTTTTCTCTTGAAACAGAGTGTTTGCAGAGAGTTGCATCTGAAAAAATTAAAGATCTGCACAAGACTATCAGCTGAGGGGAGCAATTCATGCTGCAAATGGAAAAGGACCTGATAAGTGCTGTGTATTTTCTATCTGAAAAACCCAGGGAGATGAAAAGCATGGTTCCTGGGTGCTTTATATCTGTGCTTGCATGGCACTGTCACAGACCTTACAGACAGTTCTTAACACCATCCAAAGAAATTTTTTCACTCTAATCACTCTGTTTTGTTCTATAGTGGAGTAACTACTCACAGCAAAAACAAATCTAGTCAGCTCACGAAATAGTTCTGTTTTGAGCTGTGAGGAGCTTCGGGTCTCTCTCTCTGTCTGGTTGTTTCTGTACAAAACCTAGCTTAAATATTTATTTCTATTTACCTGTACATGTACTGCTGTAATATCAATCAGGATAGCACCTGAGGTTCTTCACCTTAATTTAGGTGTGTTTGCTTTCAGTGCAAACTGTGTTTTTACCACTCTGGATATATGCTTTAGCAATGCACAAATGAGACAACCCTTTGCATATTAAAATAAAGCTGTTTGATGGTTTTCAACATTTGTTCTGTAAAAAGCATGGAGGATTATTACCATCAAAGACATCTGGTAGGTAAGTGGCACAACCAATGTGCAACAGCGCCTAACTACGGCAAAAGCAAAGTTCAAAGAGAAAGGTGATGGCTGCTGCCATCCCATTTCCCAACCTGTCTCTAGCTGATGGAACTGCCTGGCAGTCCTATAGGCACCTAAGGCCAATAATCCTAAATTATTCCAATTTCAGGCAGTAAATGAAGAGTTGGGAAGCTAAATATGCTGAAATAAGATGTAGTCAGCTAAAAAAATTGTCAGCCTGCAATTCGTTACCCTCAAGAGAACACAGGGAGCGAGCACCTGACAATTTTGTTGACCCAGGGATCTCCAAACATGTATGATGTTGAGCGATGCTTGGAAAAAGAAGGCAGTAGATCTGGTTCTGGATGAGACTGACAAATAAATAGAAGTTGTATTTCTATATAATGCTTTCACTGCTGTCCTTAGTATCCTTTGGTTGGTACTATTATCTTTTTAGTTTTATTTCGGACATTGCCAATACAACTAATAAGTGGTGTCAGGAGAAAAGGCACAGACAGATCCTGGGCCTGGCACTGATCTCCCTCTTCTGTTGGTGCCTTCTGGAAGGGAAAAGCCTTGTGATCAAGAGGCCACTGTTAGAGGTACAATTCCTGGATGTTTGTTGAAACTTTCCCCTGTTGAAACTTTCTTCCTTATTTCAAGAGCCTTGGCTTCTCCTTGCTCTAGAACTGGCATTCAGACATGAGTAATGACAGTCAGGCATTTGCTTTTCAGGTGAACATCCATATATCTCAGCCAGGGGACAAAAGAACAGCTGAGGGAAAGGGGATATGTGAATATTTACAGGCACATAGAACACATGATTTCCTCTTTAATGCTAATCACAGGTTTAAAAAAACCAGACAGGATTGGCAAAAAAAACCCCATCACTCCAGGTTTAGTATTTGGCTGACAAACAAATAGGAGGTGTATTTCCATTCTGATGTTTTCATTGACATTTTTAGTATCATCTATTTGGTGTTATCCTGTTTTGATTCATAAATACTTGCTGACATGTATCTGAGCTGCAAAATATACTCTGTGTGTATTTTTAGAACAAAGTGACCCCTACCCTATTTTTTCCACAGGGGAACAGCGAAATGTGGAACAGTAATTGAGCTTTGGGTTTTGTATTTACACGGAGCTTTGCATATATTACTGTGTTTAAAATTAATGATCCTTTAATTAGCATGATAAACCGGAAAAGTAAAGCAAATAAAGGATGACCAACTCTTCCTTTAAATTGTCATTACCTGTGAACCATGCTGATCTGAGAACTATCAGTGTTTAAAATACATATTAATAAAGATTACAAAAGCCTGCTTATGACAAAAAATCTACTCATTAAAATAAAAATAGTATTTTGGAAGTTTTTTAGAATGATTTGCATATCAGAGAAAGGAATCCAGTTTGGAAATACTCTCATAGCACAGTTTACTAGCTGGTTTGCCTGAGATTAGACTAATCAGCTGGCACTGAAAGAGCTGGTATTTGGTCTTACTGATGCATTACAAAAGTACACTGTTGCATTCCCTGCTCCCGTAAGCTTTGATTAAGGTTTTCCACTGCTGTTAGAAAAACGCCTTGCTGCAGCAGTGAGAAAATTTACATTCTCCGGGTCCATGTGGTTGGATGTTGTGAATGAGAAAGGATTCTGTCAGAAGGAGTGTGAACTGGATTAAAACGGGGACACTTCTGCTTGCCAGCTCTAACAGTACAGCAGAGTGCAATTTACCTTGTGCTTAGTAAGCAGTTAAGATAAAAACAAATGGGATCTAGGAAAAAGGAGCTGGTGAAAAGAGAGAAGAGGCTACCTAGAGAAACTGGAGGAAGTTTTGCAGCTGACACCCAAGCGTGGGTGCAGTCAATGTGCTCAAGGGCAGGGCTGCATTCAGAGGGATGGAGGCAGCCTGGAGGAATAGCCAACAGCAATCTCATGAAATTCAGTAAGGAAAAATGCAAAGTCCTGCCCCTAGGCAGGAAACCAATGGCAGCAACACAGGCTGGGGATGGACTGGCTCTGCTGTGGGGCAGCTCTGCTTTAGCTTCTCTTTGGGTTTGGTAGGCAACGAGCTGGGCATAAGCCAGCAGTGGGCCTGGCAGCAGTGAGGGACAACAGTATCCCAAGCTGTATGAACAGAAGCAGAGATAGCAAAGCAAGCGTAGTGATTACTCCCTCTGCTCAGCATCTGTTAGACCACATCTAGGTTACTGGATCCAGTTTTGTCCATCTAGGTTACTGGTTCCTGTTCAAGAAAGATATCAAAAAAATGGAGGGAGTTCAGTAGAGGCCACTACAATGGGAGAAGAAGAGCACTTGCCCCATGAGGAGAAGCTGAAGGACCTGGACTTGCTCAACCTGGAAAGGAGACAGCTCTTAGGGCACACGATGGCAGGCCCCCAGCAGCTACAGTGAGGATGGAGCCAGACTTTTCAATACGGTGTGTGGTGGGAGGACACCGAACTCATCTATGACTCTGCTAGGGACAGGAGGCTGCGCTAGATATGTGAAGTATCTTGCAAAGTGAACTATCCTGTGATCCTATAAATAGCAAGAAAGGGGAATAAGTCAGGCAATTAAAATATTGGAGCAATTTGTCTGCCAGAGATTCGCATCCAGAAAGGTCTTTCCTAATCTGGATCACAATTGCTTTCTATGCACTGGTGTGGAAGCACAAAGAGGAAGCGTAGCAGATCAACAGACAGATTTCCTGGTGTATGAGCATTCAAAAAATACTGTCATCCCACCCGATGAGGAAAGCAAGGCTTCTGAAGTCTCAAAAGTGCAGCAAATACTGGAGAGGGAAAATGAGACTCTGACACAGTTGACTTGGCATGGCAGTTGGCACGGCTATGAGGGGTGGTCAGGCAGGCACAGGTACTCAGTCCAGGTATGGACTGTGACTCTCTGAGTCCCGATGAATAATAAGATATTAAACTGAACCAAACAAGTGTTAGAAACATGCCAGTTGGTTTTATTTGGGAATGACAGAGCTCTGTGGTTAAAAACTAAAATCAGAAGGAAAGATAAAATGCATAATTCAAAGTTATAAGAGAACATGAGTCACATGCTGAATGCCACAAAATCAGGTCTCAGGCTCGGAGATACCATTAAAATACAGTAGTTAAAAATCAGCATTCTGTTTCTGAAGGAAGTTGCAGCCAATTTGCTGATTAATCCTCCTTCAATCCTGTAGAACAAGTACTCTTTGGCCTACATAAAAAGCATCAGAGGCTAAAACTCCAGGGCCCTTGAATACATTTTTTAATGAAGCTATTTTAATCAGTGTTGAAGAATTAAATATATTCAGGGAGACTGTACATTTTGGGTGATTGGTAAAGGGTGACTGAGCTTTTTATTTCATGTCACTGACTTGAATACTGCCCAGCACTGAAGTGGTTGGAAATCAACACTGCTATCTGCTGGTTTCAGTCCAGTTTCTAGTGGACAGGTGTCTATACTCTGAAAAACCATAATCACTATTGACACTAATTTGTACCTTTATTGAGAATCACAGCAGAGAGGCAAATATTCAACTGTGCATGACTTGTGAAGAGCTTTTTCAGAGACAGAAATGGAGTACTAGAATAAGATGGAGGCATCACTAGAAAATATTCATGGCCTCTGTGTGTGTATATATATACACACATATATATATACAGTCTACTTATAATCTACCAAGAGAAATAGTTTCCTACCCTTTAAATTTTAAAAAAAACTTCACATTGAACAAAAAAACACATAAAGATTACCTTCCAGAGTTCACTTCATCACAACTTCTGCTTTATCTAGTGTAATTTTCAAACTATTTTCTTGCACAAGAACTTCTCCAAAGCAAAATCAGAGTGGAGAACTGCATCCTCATTCCTTAATTCACCTCTCTGCAGTCACAGAAGGTGGCACCTCCAGAGTCTCACTAATGGTCACATCTTCTCCCATCAACTGGCTGCTACTTTGCCTAAGGAGGGTGTTTCAGAAGAAGGTCATTGAGTAGGGGCCTGGATATTGGATTAATTTCAGGCTTTGGCAGCCTTACTATATCCGAAGCTGCAGGGATAGACCTGCCTCCTAGATTAGCAACAGAAAGGGAAGCCAGATCTTTGCACACCCCATCCCCAGATGAAGTCCCAGCTGGCCTCCCAGCCTCAGGTGGGGCAACTGACAGAGGGGCTTATGAGAAGGATGAGAAAGCCTTATGGCAGAGTTATAAAGACAGATTTCTTCCGTTTTCTTCTAAACGAAATAGAGCAGTTGTTGAGGCGTTAGAATGAATGATGCAGCCAAACATTTCATGATATGGCCTATGCCAGAAAGAGAAACGTTTCCTTTGGTCTTCTCATCTCTGTGAAAGTGATACACTCACCTATCCAATCCACTTGTCACCCTATGGCCTTTTGGTTGTGATCATAAAATTTTTTTGTATGGTCTGATGCTAATAAAGAGACAGTTGGCAGAGGAGGTAGTGAAGTACTTAGCCAAAAATCTGGGGACATGTAGCCAAAGGCGGACATGTAGCATTATGTATGTAAAAGTGTTTTTTTGTTTTTTTTTTTTCTGAAGGTGCAAAGCTTCCATTAAAATTGATAGAGCTTCTTAATGATGTTACATTAATTACCGTAATAAGAATGTATCCAATTAAGCCAATAAATATAAATATCTTCTGCCTAAGGAGATGGCTTGCCTTGTGCTTCTCTTGTTTTGGCAGACTTTCTTCCTGTGGTTACCTTCTAAATGTGGCACTTGAGGGTGCCTAAAGCTTATGTACCCCTAAGAAATCTTTTGTAGAATTCAATTTCTGACTGCTGCTGGATGTTGACTGAATGAAAACAATTTGATATTTAGCCTTGCAGGCCTAGCCAAGTCTGTGGGAAATGAAGCTTGTACTATTTCTGCTTTGTCACCTACCATAAACACCTAACGCTCATCAATTCATGCAACAGGAACACCGTTGCCTGGCTTTGTCATTTGCTGTTAAAAAAATGGCCTGGAAAACAAATTCGTTGTTACATTTTCTTCATCATTGTATCAGTTGATTCCCAAATGAATGAGAAGTGTATTCAAAATTGTTCTGAGCTGGTTTAACAGCTGTCAAGAAATTTAATTGGAGTTTTATTGAGTAGTTTTGAAGACTGGCTCCCTTGTGTCTCTATAAACACTCTCACAGTCGTTATACCAGTGTCAAAAATCCTGCATGAAATGACTGTGCTGCCAAGGGGACAGGGATTAGAAATAGTAAAAAAGTTTGAATGCTTCTTTTTTGTCGCTGTTGCTTATTGTCCTTTTTGGCCTTTCTGAATGTCTGTGTTGCCAAGTCATGGACTTGGTAGAGTTCTAGAAAAGTAACCAGGACAGCTTACAACTTGTGGAAGTTAGGCACCTCAAAGAAATCCACAATTTCCAGGACAGCATAGTGAGGCAGCGGGCCTCTTTACTGGTAAAGCCAGGCCATTTTCAGTCACAAGTGTAAGAGCTCTGGGCCAGAAGAAGAGACAAGTGAAAATTCGTTTTATGGCCTGGTCATGAGTGTGCCCAGAGAGCAAAAGGGAAGACTCTGACTTCCATGGTCACTGATGCAATATTTGTGAACAATGGCATGACATTTTTATTTTCTTTTTTAAAATAAAAATACGTCTCAGATTTAATTGGTTTAAAATTATAGCTATGTTTTAGTTGAGAGAAACCATTAACACCACAATCATATAATTAACAAAAAACATTTTAGGAATGAAGGGCTTAATTTTTATGTCCTGGAAAGTCTTTCCAGTCAGCTATAATGCATGGAAAGGAGAATTCTGTCTAGAAACCTAGAAGAAACTTGCTTTATGTGGACAAGGAGGGAGATATGAGACAGTTTTTCAAGGTTTGCCCATTTCTACTTTGTAATAGCTGTAAACACAGCAGTGTTATTTTCCTTGCTCATGTAGTTCAAGTAATGAATGTACAAACTTGTGGTTGTAAAAATTCTGTAGCCCCTAATAAATCATATCCTGTGCTCCATAAGAATGTAATCCATCACCCGTAGAATTAAATGGAAAGATACCCATGGTCTACTGGGCTCTGCTTCAAGCCATCCCACCACGAGACTAAGCAGATGCTTAACCCTAAGTCATGGCGAGAATCAAATTCAACAAAGCGACCTTTCTCATTCAGTATGAGACTTTTATGCCCTCTCTTCTTTTCTTTGTGTTAGTTCAGTCTCCCACATTCTCTGCCTTTTTCTTTAACTACCCGAGTTACGATTTATACTGAACAGCACTTCCCAGTGGTTTCATCAAAGTGAAAGGGATTATGAATCAAATCATTTTTATATTCTAGAAGTACAGAAGATCATTGTAATTGTGACACCTTTGGGGTTGCTTAGAGCTCCAAAACCTCAGAATAGAGTCCCTTTTCTAAGCGGGGGAAAATAACTCCCTCTACAAAATGAAGGCTTTCCCATATGCTGACTTTTTGTAGACAATAGCTTTCTTACTGTTAAAATGACAAACAGAAAGTATCATAAAAAAGGACCTGACAATCATTTGATTACAGCATCACTTGGTTGACACTTTTATTAAAGTGTCATTAAAATAATATTAGATATAAAAATGTATGATGAAAATAAATGGGACTTTCAGACCCTAGGATTTTTTTAATAACATTGAGTTACTTTGCAACGTTCATATCTTTATCTGCTGATATGATTCAAAGGGTGATCACAGCTTAGTGCCAGGAAAAATGTTGAATGGCGAAAGGAAAGCCATATCACATGTAAGAAGAAAGATTTCCCCCCATTGTAAAAATAGTTTTGCCCAGACTTCTGTTTTACAACAAAATATAACCATGCCAGCATTTGGAGAGTATTAGTGGGCCCAAAGTTGTCAATTAAATAATTCATTTACTACTCACAATCCTGATCTTCTGAAAGAGTTTTTTGTTTTTTTACATATTTATGGAAAGGACAGAAGTATCTGAACAGTGTGAAATGTTTATAGTACATTTTATTATGAATGTCCACAGGCATTAAAAGGAAATAGTATAAACATAGTATTTTGTGGCTTTTGTTTCAGAGTTCAAAGGGCAAAAGGCACAGAGATTTAAGGGAGATGTGAGTCTGGGGTTTATTGTATACAGCCAGCCCTCTCTCACCCGTTATACCTTACAATCTCCTGTTAGTTTTCAAGCTTCCTGCCCCATTAAAGGAATTTTTCCCTGTATTTATGTCTTGCAAACTTGTGTCAACATTCACCTACCCTGACCCCCTCCAATTTCGTAATAATTGAAGGAAAGTTGCTAGGGCTATGGGCAGAGCAGCAAAAACAGTGCCAGACATGTCACTGATTTCCAGCTGCTACACACTGCTATGTGTATAACTTTGCGAGCTCACCGAAAGGAGCAGGGAAGAAAGAGAGGTTTGGAAAGACCTTCAGAAAACAAGAAGTCATGTTGCACAGAGAAGGGAAGACTCAACCTGATTTTGAAATCTGAAACTTCATCCCAACTCTAGTCGCCAGAGGAAAGCACCAGTTCACATTCCCTGTTCACATGGACATTTTAGTGTGTCGCTTAAAATACAAGGTTGTTTCAATTCCTCTGAAAAGAAAATCACTAGAAGTGTGAAGTGCCATGATAGCGATCCATCCTATATCTTAAGATCTTCCCAATGGTCTACTGATAAAAAAATATGACAGTTGTCAGCCTTGTAGATCTAACCTAATTCTGGAAGTCTCCTTTTTACCACTGTATCATGACTTACACTGTTCAAATCACAACTTCATTGAGAACATCATTGTCTGTAAATAAAACTTACCCTGAAATTTGTTCATCTGCTGCCTCCGGTGGCTTTGTGGATCCGAGATTGTAATTAAAAAATGCAAATTAGAATTGGCAATTGGTTTAATGACTGAATGTTAATAAACAGTTCTTGCACAGCTGAGAAGAAATGTAATCTAGTCCAATGTGTTAGCTGTATTGGCTCCATAGAGTTAATACAGGCAAAAAGGAGTAAAAAGTTACTTTTGCCATTAAAGTGAACAGACCTGCTTCTGAACACATTAAAGTGACAAATCTGATGAGTTAGAAGGTGATGTTTTTACATAGCTACTTTTCAGAATAGACCTGCACTTTAAAATGTGATGTTAAAAGTGAAGGTTGCTTGTGCTGATCAGGAACATATTCAGCCTGAGGAGAAGATGGGGCCACAATCACAATGCAAAGGGGATGAGGGGAGTCAACCAGCGTCATTGACTTGATGGCCTTCCTGTTTTGAGTGTGAGATCACCAGCAGCTCTTGCTAAAAACATCCCTGGCAGTAACATTTTCCCCTCCTTTTGTCGGAGCAGGACTGTACCATCCAGAGAAACTGTAATACCCAGAACTATTAAGGAATAATGGTTTGCATGTGATTGATGGATGGCATTTTTTTCATGAGGCAGAAGGGAGCAAGCTTAGTGTCGTGGATTTACAGTGAATGTGTGTTATGCCATAAATGCGCGTCGACATGTGGATGTCTGGTGTTGTACTGTACCCCTCTGCATTCCCAGGGCCTGTTGCCTTGCTTCATCCTGAGCCTAAGGTACATTCAAGGAAATGTTGGTGAGATATCCCCACCTTCCTATGCCACATATTGCAGCTGCATCCAGCCCTCCGGCCTCCTAATTTTCAAACAGACTTCCCATCTGTTAAAATTGTTTTCCCACAGGAGAATTTACATATGTCCCCACTTAGCACATGAATGGAGTAAAGAATTGAAGGTCACAATAAAAGTCATTGAAATAATGCTTTGAAATCACATGAATACTTTAAATTGCATTTTGGAGAATATGAAGGGAAAAGTTGAGTGTTTTCACCAGCTAAAATGTTTCTCCCCTTGAACAAAATCCCCGACCTGTCTCAAAAATATCCAGATGAGTTGAATAGAACTAAGAAAAAAATTGATTTTAGCATCTCACATGCAATATTTGCAGAAAATCAAGAGCACAAAAACTGAGCACAGTTTATGTGGCAGTCATAAAGGTAGCTAAGGATGTTCAAGACAGAATTACCAGCAGATACCCACAGGGAAAAATCCAGTTTGCCATCTTCATGACAATAATCCTGCTGATAGGGACTGTAAATCAACATACGGCAAGAAATGTGTTTTTCTTTGAAACTGCTTACTGCATACCTGATATATCTGCGGGAGAAAGAGGCCTAATGTCATGTGCTCTTGGGTACCGTCACTGTTCATTATCAGATCAGAAATGTATTTCATAGGCCAAACTTCATCTGAAACAAATCACTTTAGCTTCATAGGCTCTCCTGGGGCTAGACCAATTTACACCAGCCAAGGATATTGCGGGATATCTGCAACCTTCAGAACTATTGCCTGCCACTGGAGCGCTGGATTCTCATTCTCCCAAATGCCAAATTGATATTTCGAAATAGAAGCAGTACCTAACAAATTACTGAGACTAAATGAGGACTAGCAGGCCTGATTTCTCATTATGTTGCTTCAGTCGGCCAATGTGCACTAACATGGGGGTGAATGAGGCCCTTGAAGCATGCTACAGTGCAGAGCATGAGTTTATAAGCACGTTTACCAGGCAGACTTGTTTTTTTGGACAAACTGAAAAATCTAAGTTGGGAAAAGCAGTAGATATGTGTATCTGAGTCATGGACACTTTCTACTGCATTTCATTAAATTTTATTCTTTAAAATGTATTCACACTCTCAGTACTCACAATACATGTGATTGTGCTATCATGTAGAAAGAAAGCTAACTAAACACTATTTGAAAAAGGAATGTTAAGTAGCACAGTATCTTGAGGACTAATTATTTAGTGAGGTAAGAGCTGGAAGAGAAAATAAACAGCACTAATGGAACTAACAGATGACACTTTATAAGAACTTCAGCACACTTGGGTGAATGGAAAAATCATTTCTGGAAGAGTTCAGAACAAAAGTAGACTATAGTAACACAGGATCAACTTCAGAAAAATGGGTAAAAATGCCTCAGATAGAGATTCCAATCTAAGGGAAGAAATCTGGAAAATAATAGTGGTCAGGTAAGGTTAGGGATGCCTTACCATTATCTGTTTATTAGCTGGCCTCCAACAATGTGCTCTTCATTGTACTAAACCAGTGTATTCAGTTATTCACTGATGGTTTTGAAGACATGTACATCCACGTAGCAACATAATTGTGGACACAAAGACATGGGAGTTGCACATCTGTCCTGAGCCATGTTGTAGCTATTTACTCTGTGGTTTTTTACTGTCACTCTACCACCCTTCCATGGTCTGTGGAGAGAGACTGGCCACTTCAGGGGGCATCTCATCTCATTGTAAAATGCTTATCTGAGCGGAATGATCAGCATCAAAAGGTCTAGTTGGAGGCCAGTAACTAGCGGTGTGCCCCAGGGGTTGGTACTGGGGCCAGTCCTATTTAACATCTTCATTAATGACCTGGAGGATGGGGCAGAGTGTACCCTCAGCAAGTCTGCAGATGACACAAAACCAGGAGGAGTGGCTGATACTCCAGGAGGTTATGCTGCCATCCAGAGGGAACTTGACAGGTTGGAGAAATGAGTTCACAGCAACATCATGAAGTTCAACAAGAAGTGCATAGTTCTACAACTGAGAAGGAACAATCCAAGGCACCAGTATACACTGGGGGGCACCTGGCTGGAAAGCAGCTTTTTGGTGCACACCAAGTTGAACATGAGCGAGCAATATGCCCTTGCAATAAAGAAGCTGAATGTTAACCTGGGCAGCATTAATGCCAGCAGATCAAAGGAGGTGATCCTTCCCCTCTACCCAGCACGGGTGCAGCCACACCTGGAGTGCTGTGTCCAGTGCTAAGCTCTCCAGTACAAGAAGGACATGGACATGCTGGAAAGGCCACAAAGATTATTAAGGTATTGGAGCACATCACATTGTCTAGAAGAGGGCAACAAAGCTGATGAAAGGGCTGGAAGGCATGTCCTATGACGAGTGGCTATGGACACTGGCTTTGTCTAGTTTGGAGAAAAACAGGCTACAGGGGTCTCTACAACATGGAATCTCCATCCTTGGAGTTATTCAAACACTATCTGGACATGGTCCTGAGCAATCAGCTCCAGGTGGCTCTGCTTGAGCCGGGGAATTGGACCAGGAGACCTCCAGAGGTGCCTTCCAGCCTCAACCATTTTGTGATTCTGTGATTCTGGATCTCCCAGTGGTTTGTGTGTTACTTCATGGAAGCACTGGTAGCCACCTAAGGTGAAGGATGTGACATAGTTGCTTGGGGCTATTTGAGACGCTTCACAGAATCTCTTTCCAGATGCTGTACAGAAGGACACATGTAGGTGTTAGATTGTATCTCGGAGTGTTATAACGATATCTCAGGTTTACCCTACAACATCTCATATGGCACAGGTCATGTCTACTTTTTCTGTTAGAGCTGAATCAAACCCTGAATGTTAATTGCATCCCTGAAACGAGGTAAGGTGAATGTTACTCTTCCTCAGGACCTTTGGAAAAATAAGAACAGTAGAGTGTTCAGAAGGACAGTTGCCATGAATACGTACGTACTGCAATGCAACATGCCCTAGCATATCCAAGATATCTACTTGACCACGGTCTTACAGGAAAAGACACACCATGCTGGCCTAGCAACCAGAGGACAGGCAAGATATACACTGCAGTATCGAAAGACACACCTCATGACTGTGATTAGGCTACTGAATCCCATCCAACTGAGGTCTTTCCCATTCCTTGTTCACATAGCAAAGGAGATATTGGCTTGCTGTGCAATATGGCAGCAATTGACACGTGTGATTTTGGTTTATGCATTCAGAAGCATTGCACAATGCATGGTGTTTAGCTCCGGATTCAGTGAAATGTAGACGTTTACATGTAAGCCATTTATCTAAGCTCCCATTGTAGTGAATGAAGATCTAGCCACTACATTCAATAGAGTCTTGACACCATTGAATAGAAACCTGCATTTAGTCAGCTGAATAACTCTTGAGGCTCCACTGACTCGTGAAGGTAGGAAATGATTGGTACAAGCATTGCTTTGAGATTTGGGAACCACAGGCATGTTCAAAGCCATGCAATGAAGGCTGCAAAAAATAGTCAAGGATGTATTGGGAGGTAATGAAACTCAGAAACAGGGAAGAGATCCTTACTCTACTCAGTGTCTGAGATGAAGCATTTGTTTCAAAAAGCTACTTGAGTGGGACACAATATGGTCAGGACTCAAAAGTTCTTAATCCTAAAGGAGTCACAGGAACAACCAAGTCATAAGTCACTCCAGAAGAAGCTGTCTGTCAACAACAGAGGTAACGGCTGAAAGAGAAAGCAGAGAACAGTAATCAGCTCTGCATCTCCACTCTGAGAAAGACACGATATATTGCATATCTTCAAGCAGGGATAAGAAACTATTATACTGTCATGAATATTCATGCTAATCTTTAATTCTTGAGAAGCATTTTGTGGGGATGAAGGACATTGTGAACTGGGCCTTCAGGCTTATTGGCTTGAAAATGAATGGAAAAATAGAGTCCAAGTAATGATTTATAGCTACAGGTCTATTTTAAAAAATGGCAAGCCAGAAGAATGCCCCCTCTGATACTTGGAGGAAGCCAAGTGAACAAAAGAAAGAGGAGACCATCTAAAGCTTGCACTGTACTCCTGGACACAACTTTCTCTTTTGACTCATGAACATTCTGAGAACAAAGCAGCACTTTATTGAAAAACTGACAAGGTCACTACCTACATCATAATAATGAAGTGCAGTAACATCCCCCCGAAGTCTTCACCCTAATGGTAAAATGAACATATGTTAAATAACAGGAAAATATTTGGTAGCGTTTTGTCTTAGTTTGTGATCCTTGTAATACATTGCGTGTGGAAGGTGGGGGGAGATAATTTCTAACATGGAAAATATTTCAGTGCAATCTACTTTAAGCTGAGGGTTGCACTATTCAAACCCATTGTTCTCCCCTTTTTATTTATTTAGCCCATTCACGATCGTTTTCACATATTCCACTTCTGAAAAACTTATGGAAGTGTCTCCTACCATATGCATCTTCCCACTTCAGGGTGGTAGCTTATCAGAAACAATAAACTTAGAATTTGGGATATCCTTAGCAACCTTTCTAAAACCTCCCTTGACTATGCTCTGGGATATCCTTAGCAACCTTTCTAAAACCTCCCTTGACTATGCTCATAGGTAGTCTCCAAATGCTTTCTGCCTAAATACTCATTTGCTATCTAAGGATAGTCTCCAAAGAATTTTTGCTCATGGTATGCTTGTATTGTCTGTTGTACTTCAAATGATTATCAGGCTCCATATATTGTAGACAGTTAGCTCTCAAGGCAAGATACAGTGGCAGAAATTTATTGTGATCTCTTGTGTGCTGATATGTCAAAGGAAGAATTTCCAAAGGAAGCATTTCCTGGATTAGATCTGCCTCTCCACCGATATTTTTTTTTTTTCCCTCTGGAGCTCCATGCTGTAATGCAAAAGGGCATTTTACCACTAGGAAAAAAAAAAGAAAAGGTTTTCTAGCTTCTGTTTTCTCATCCATTTAGTTATCCATTTTCCCATTTTATGTGAGATCTTAATGACACAAATATGAGTTTTGAAGTACTGGCAGATACTGGTGGATAGATTTCTATTGCCCCAAGGGGAAAATGTCAATGCTCTTATTAGAAGTTTATTGATGCATTTCCTTATATTCAGAATTATCCCACATAAACTTTCAGAATGTTTTTCTTTGCAATGCCACATAAATAAATAATATTTCCTAAGGGCATTTATTAATCAGGAGGTAGAATGTTTCAGGGCACACTCCTAGCAGTTAGGATAATGAAATATGAGATTCAATGCAGTTTTTAATTTTTCTGCAATGTCCCTAGGTTAATTTGAATGTGCCAGGGCTATAGACATGGAAGACTTGATCTTACACTGTTTTTCATCTTGTGTAGTGTTTAAGCAGCAGTCAAAATGGGCTGATATGTCATACGGGCTGTATATCATAACGACACTTCTCCAGACATTGAAGGTACATATTGAAGTTTTCCGGGCATGGGTTGCAAGATGAATAGGTTTCAGTACTTCTAGAGTTCCAATTTAGCAATTGTATTTGAATCTGTACAAACTGAGTGACACGCATGTCACCAAGGCTAAGTACATTATGAATTCTCACTTGGAGATGTTTTGCATCCAATTTAAACAACTTTAAGTTTTCAGTGACCATCAGAAACATCCAGTTAGGGAAGAAATAGATTCACAAAATATAAAAGACTTAAATTTTATTATATAGCTAGTTCTGTAAGTACTGGAGTTTAAGCCTTAATTATGCCCCACCTCCTTGCTCCTTTATTTTATTCATTACTTCTCATGGTTTATTTTGTCTTCATTTTACTTAAGTGTCTGATCCATAACCTATCAACATCAGAGGAAGTCCTGAGTACAAATTGAAGGAAAGCCAGAACTTTTTCCTTCTCTGTCACATATCAGAAGAAGAAAGAAGTTAAAAGAAACACGGAAATCATAAAAGGACCCAATTAATTTACCTCTCCCCCCAGTTTACATTCCTTATTGCTTTCACGTAACCTCACAAGAAAACCAGTTGGGCTCCACGAGAGAATTATTCAGAATAGGACGTAATTGACCTAATGTGATGCTAATCACCCATATTAAGGCAACTGAATACCACCCTCAGAGCCTGGGGGCTTAGCTTGGTTGCCCTTACATAGATGGGGAGTTCCCAGTGCCACAGTACATACAGGATATCTAGAGAGTACAAGTAGATCTGACACTAGACTTATGGGAAAAATATGCCTTCGGAATCAGCAGTTGGATCCTGGAAGACATCTTAAATGGTTTCTCAACTTCCATGTCTAGAATCAAGCTATGTCTTCTTTCATCTGCTGTGCAAAAGGTGGGATTCAGCTGCCTAAGGTAGCTGCTTTTACCATGTTATCTGCCCTGAAGCCTGAAGCCTGTCTCATCTCTAGTTCCCATGGAGGGACACAGGTGTACCACAGAGTCTTTGTCAAGTCTACAAGTCCCAGGAAGATGTCTCAGTTTCCACAAGATATCCAAAAACTCATTGGAAACTTATGTTTAGCCAATCTGATGCTGCCCTAGAGAGTCTAACGAGACTAGTTTCTTACCATAGGCATCTCTGATGGGTGTCTAAAACTAGGTTGTACAAATCCCATGGACTCAGTTCTGCTGCCCAGAGTTAACTTTATGTAAATGTCATACATCATGCCTCCAGGTATCCCCACTTGCAACTGTTCCAGACAATCATCAGTCTCTCATGGGTCCTATGTTGTGGTGGATGTCTTCCAGACAGCCTAGGGCCTCTCAAATGGCAGTGGCTTGATGCAGTGCAAGCAACTGCATCAAACTCTCTTTTCCAGTAGTTCTGGGAGAAGCCATAAAGTTCCCAGTATCTCAAAGGATGTCTAGTGCCATAAGCCAAGCTTAAAATGACAGAATAGTCTTAGCTACACCCACAAGGACCAGAATTATGGAGGGCAAAGCTGAGTGACATCTGAAATATCTATGTCTGGGGAAATATTGATGTTTTAACATCTTTTCTTGCTCTGAATTAGAGCATAAAAAACTTTATGAAAAAGACTGTATAAAATAATACAGAATATAAAATATGCATTCATTAAAAATGATCACAAGGTCCCTTTAAACACTTTCAGTCTACTGAACTGTACACAGTTTTTATTTTGGGTATTTTATTTTTTTTTGTGTGCAGTTCAGAGTGCAGCTGCATTCACTCTAACTGTTTCTCCTGGGACATGTATCTGTAATGCCTTTTATTCCCATCATGTTAAGTGCTCTAGATCCCCTTACAGGTGTTGTGGTCTATTTTCATAGCATCTGCTGAAACTAGTGTGCAAAGTTCTGTTAGGAAATGGTAACCTGGTAATACCTATTTTGTCCTTATTAAATCTTTAATTTAACATGCAGAGTGATACTTAGGAAAAATTAGGAAGTTTATAAAAATTTTGACAGGCGTGGTATAATGGAGTGAATGGATGAGGAAAAGAACCTGGTTACATTGTAAAGTGACCTTCAGCAGTACACAATTAAATGTACATTTATCTACTGAAAATAAAAAGGAAAGAAAAATGACTAGTTAAATACACCACCAAAGAGTATTCAAAGAATTCAGTAATGGATAGTAGTATTCATTCTTATATTGTCTTTGACTACATCCTAATTTTTCTTAGATTCATGCAATGAACAACATTTGCCTTTCACACCAGCATAATCATTTGATAATCACTGGGTTTGGTAATCTTCTGGACCACTAGTTAGCTGCCATGCCATGTGCAATGTTTGAACGGAGAAGAAACTTTGTTAGAGTTTCAAAAGCACACGGGCCATGGGCTTCGGACATGGTCAGTCATGTGGCACTTACGTGGAGCCTGATAGAAGTGGCTGAGTAACAAAGAAAAAGAGGAACATGTGCTTACAACAGTGCTTCACAACACTGCTCCACAATGCTGCTCATATCAAGCTTCTGTTTCCTTTCCCAAAAGTAGTTATAAATCCCTGTTCCACTTTTCCCATTTGTTGGGAGGCCCCTCCTTGAGTTGAAGCAAGGAAGTTTTTCCTCTTGCCCAGCTGAGAGCAGCAGTTTTAGGATTCTTCTCAGGCTAACGTGCTACTTTGCCATCGTAAACAAGAATAGAGACCATGTGTTCAGAAAACATGGAAAAAATTCTGGTAACCATAGTTCCATAGAAATGGGAATACAGTAGCTGGCATGTCATCTCAAGGCCCTCAGAAGCTAAATCCCCACCCTGTTGACTTTAGTGTGAACAAGGAGGTAAAGACCCACTGCACATAATATATGTTGCTTCCAAATCCAGGCAAAGATTTCTGCCCGTTTGAACTTCAAGTTATGTTGTTCTTTCACTAGTGAAAAGAGCAATACAAGAGAGGTTTGCGTTACTATGACAAGTGAAAAAAAATTGATGAAGATTTGTAATAACCTAAAAGAAATTTCATACATCACTGAAGACAAAGAAAACTGAAAATAAAAGAGATTTGGGTTATACTTCTTTTTAATAATGTCAGTCAAAAGTGTTCCAGTCAGTAGTCTGAACACCATGGATGAGGACAGATTTACCACTTCACTTCACTGAATAACAATTTCAAAGCTTAGCAAAATCTTTGTAAGAGGAGATGGTGAAGCTTAAACTTCCTGTCAACAAAACATCCCAGACAAATAAATGCATTTTGATAAAATAGCTGTATGATCTTTGAACTGGAATATCTAAACGAGACAAAAGGTTTTAAAGGAAGGATGAAAAGAATTTGTAAAGAATGGACTAATGGACTTATGTCCAGTCTTGCTGTCACGTAAAAGAGCAGGGGCAAAGCTGGGTGACACAGACAGCCTTGTAAACTTTATGTAATGGGCATAGTGGTAAACTCTATTAGAAGAGATGGGTGTAGACTTCTGACTTAGGGGGAAAAAAGACAAGAGAGTACAATCAACACTGCAGCCTCACTCAGTGCCCAAATAATTGCTTAGAAATGAATTAGAGTAATGGTCAGATTGTAATATAGGCCTGATTTCTTTTAATTCAGCGTGAGGTTTTACAGTTAGCTTATCCAAAACCACCGAAGCTTATGCTGCTGCTGAAATGGGTATCCTGTTTTCCTCTGTCCCCATACTTCATCATACCTGCACCACATCAGGCTGTCAGGTGGCAATCAACTCCACTCAGTTCCTTGATCCTACTCACAACAGGTCCTACAAAAAAAATGACCCATTTTCTCATGGGTCTACCGTCAGATCTGATACACTGAGCAGTTTTGTGATTGCTGGTGGAGAAAAGGGAGAACGTGGGAACGCACAACCCCTTAAGTGGGAATACAGTCTCAAACTGTGAAACTACACTTTATTTCAAAACTAATTTATCATGAACAATTATATGCTGCAGCAACACGGAGACATTTCCACTTTTGGATTCTCAATATTACGCTGGATTTGATTGTTTTTCTTTCACCCCAATTGATAACTCATTGGCTAGATGAGTTACTGAATACTATCTCCGTTTTCAGATTGAACAAAAAAAACTGTTAAGAGGAAGGTAACAAATATACAATATCGACAAAAGCATTCTACATTAGATTTCTTAGTGAATGCCTAAACTTGTGAGTTAACGGTATTATGACAGAGCAGAATGAATGTCATTTATTTGTGTTCATTTATTTCTCCATTCTCCTTATTTTTTCACATTGTCCCTACTGTTTTTGTTACACAAACTTGCTCTGCAGAAATATGAAATGACTAATATAAGTAGTTAGTGGTAATAGCAGGAACAAAGTTTTACAGCAGTGGCAGGCTACAAGAACAAATAAAAATAAGCATGGGAACACAATTAGAAAACAAAATTAACTTTAAAAAAGAATACACTATGGACATTCTTGTAATTTTTAAGGATACCTGAACTAACATGTTGTAAAATTCTGCTAAGGTAGAAGGTCAAAAGTGTGCTTAATGGTGGGTATCGCAGGGATTTACATGGAAGTGTTACACAAGAAATGGATATCTATGACAACAAAAATACAGTAAATAACAATAGATTACTTATTATTGACATTCGGACTAATTTTTTCAAAACTGCACAAGGTCACCTTGCAGAACTTGCACAATATTTGTTGAGTGCTTCAAACTTTCAATGGCATTCAGAGAGCCATTTGTGCTGCAAAAATATATTGTGAGGTACCTGGTTAGAAAAGCTGCGCCCTTCTATAATATAAATATAGTGTCAGATAGTGCAATAAAGTCTTCTGCTGTACCAATGAGAACCAGAGTCTGGGTCTTTAAACAACAGAGGATGTTTTAAAATATCTCCCAATGGCACAAGATGGAATAAATTTTGATTAATATTTTAATTCTATTTTTCATCTGTTTTGAATTCATAGTAATATAAATTTGAGAATGTCTGAAGCCAGCAGAACTATCCCAGTGTGAGACCAACTTGAGTTTTGTCATTAACCCATTTTAACTCTTATTTCCTCATTTCATTTATTTGCTTTCAGTAATTTTCCTCATCTTGACAGGACTTTAAGTGACTGCTTTATGTGGTTGCTTTAATACAAAAAAATAAGACTGTCAGATGTTCAAGGATATATTTCTTGCCCCATTGACACCTTCCCATCTATGGAAGTGTATGCACAGACATTCATTGATGTGTATATGCATGTGTGCAAGAGAGATGAAGTTGAGAAATGAAGATGAGAGATGAAGACGGTTCTCTTTAAACTTTCATAGACCTGATTATTCCCAACAGTCATTTATGTACCTGGGAGGCCTGGTGAGATTAAGTGGGAAGGTTCATCTCAAAGGTTATCATCCTAAAAATAACCTTTGAAAGGCTGAACAGTTGTAAGAACAGAGAAAAATGTCACTGCCAGTGCCACAGAGCAGCGACAGTGTCTTTTTGGAAGCTAAAGGTAGCTGCACTGACTATGGCAGCAAGCTTCCTCAGGTCCCAAGACTGGAAAGAGGGCAGCCCCAGAGGTGGCCACAGGCAGCAGTAGTACCACTGGTGCTAAAAAAAAATATTAAAACATTCTTTATTAAAGTTCTTGCTTAAAAGACAGACTCTTAAAAGGATCAGTTTAACATGAAAATAGCAGAAAGAGGTCACAGTACACCTGGAAAAAAGTAGATGGAGGGGTTTCTTTTTTTAAATGAGAATGAAACACATAGAACTGCATTATAGACTCTGTCAGAGAAATAGTCCTCAGGATAGCCCCGGGCACTGGCAGTACAGACAAAGAGCAATGGGTGAGGTGTGTGGGTGTTTGTGCTTTAAGGGAGCCGTACTGAGGAATGGTGACCTCCAGAGAGGCTAATAAGACCAGGTGAAGAGATGGAAAGGGGGGAAAAAATTATACCCCGACAACCCCGACATCCTTTCTGTTGCTGTGAGAGAGCAGAGGAGAAAGGCACTGCTGGAGGCTTATCATACATTATGCAAGTGCTCACAGCTGTCCAGCTCCTCCAGCTCCTCAGTATGGTTAGCATCAGCGTAACTAACGATGCCAAACATATAATGAGTGGGTGAGGGATGAGGAGCAGGCTTAGTCACTGAAAGATCTTGAGTATTAACGAGCTTTTCTACAGAATCAAAATGTGTAACCAGAGAAGGATTTCCATGCCTGCTGAAAGGTGCAAACCTGCTCCCTGGGGCTCTCAGCCAGGAACTCCAGGGCACCATTCCCTGCTGGTTCCCAGCACTGATGTGAGCCAAGTGATGCTGGGGGAGCCGTGGAAAGACAGAGGTGGGAGTCATGGCAGGGCAGCGGGGGAGTGTTGCCCAGTGCATAGCTGCATGGTGACACAGGGGCAAGATGTTTCTGAAGGGTACTCACGGGGTGCTGAGGAGGGCTCGGACCCATGCAGTAAAGCCTGGTGCTGAAACTGTCGGCATTTCCCAAACAGCCTGTAAGGTTGTCCCCGGCCACTTCTGCACCCTGGGGATGTTCGAGGAGATGCATCATGCTACATGGCCCAGTGGACAACTCCTCGATTTCTTTCCCATTCCTCCTCCAGCCCAGGCTCATAAATCCTCATCTGTGGTGGGAGGAAAGGCCCTGGCAACACCACGCTCCTGCCCCTGGAGCAGCATCCATGCTCTCTGCCTCTCCTCATCCTACCTCCCCAAAACATGATTGATTTTCCTGTGTTCCCGTGCCTCCAGAATCACTCTGACAGGGACAACAAGGCATCAGTGCTAAATCCCACAAGGGCTTGAGAGGTCTAACTGGTACTACAAAGGGTGATGTTTTTGACAGACAGAAGTCTGCTTTGGTATCAATAAGAACAGAATCTTGCCAAGGTAAACAGGAATCTGACAGCAGGCATTCACCTTATCTGCAACTGGTGATATAGCTCAAGAGCAATACCTTCTATGTTATCTTTTTTTTCCATATAAATGCTGAAAATGCATGATGAAAAACATGTTCTCTTTGCAAAAAAAAAAATGGTTTAGATTAAGAACTTGCTTTTCCACAGCTCTAATCACATGAAACAGCACCAACCAGTATATGTAAGTGGGGCAATTTGGGAAGAAATGGCCACAGCAGCATCTCTGCCATTGTCTCCACTAATCTGCCACTTCTAGCAGCTTCCTACTCTAAAGTACTTCTGCTCCACTGTCTTTCTCAGCAGCCCCCCAAGCTTCCATGATGCCAAAATAATCTGCCCGATGACAACTAGCCGTTTCAAAGACATATGAAAAAAAGAAAATTGTTTCCATCCCCCTGAACCAATTGCCTTTATAGCTCTGATTTCTGTGGTGATCGAAGTGGACTTGGTGCCTCAGAGCAAAGTAAACACATATGTTTGGGAAGGCTTTTAAACTACTTGGCACCAAATCACCTCGTGCCACCCAGAGAATATTTTTGTCAGCCTTACGGGCTGCTGATGTGTATGAAGCACTGGCTTTCAGATTCCACGTGTCTCTGTGCTACAGTTGGTGGTGTGGCGGTACGTGTGACCTCAGACATCTGGACTAGCTGTCAGCCAGAACCTTTAGTGTGTGCAGCACCATACTGAGGCTCTTTCACATCAGATGGAGAGGAAAATATTCCCAGATATTGGCTCTCTCCCAAAACCAGTACTTCCCTTGGATCACACCTCATGCAAAGCTCTGTATGAACTGAAGAGAGAGATGGGTTATTGGCATATTTTGCACAGGCTGTCTGCTGGCTTTATTGTAACTGACGACAGCTCTAGCCTGGAGGAGGCATGACTGCATGCTGCTTTGTGCATATATATACTATTTTGCCTGCTGTTTCAATTTGATTTTGTATTTTCTCATTGAAGAAGATAAGACAAATAAATAAAAAATTATCTTACTTCTATAGCAAAAAGCATATGCCAGTTGCAGGTACTCCTGCAAAAGAGATAAAATTGTGCACATAGAACAAAAAAGAAATACATTTTTTGTATATGTACTACCAAACAAGAATACTATTTGAAGGTAAAATCTATTTAATCCCTCTTTCACCCACAGTTGCTGGAAAAAGAAGGCACAAATTGGTGCTAACACTGAACAGTATCACTGAGATTACTCTACAGTGTATCCTCATTATAAATTTGCATCCAGATCCTGTGGGCTTTTGAAGGCATTGCTGCAGAAGTGAGACAGGGCTATCATTTGTCAAGTATTTCTCTGGGATAAAATTCTCAGATACCAGCTGACTTCAATCAAGCAGAGAACAATAGGCAGTGTGCTAGTAAGCCTGAGCAGCCGCAAAGGATCCCAATGAGAAGAACTGCAAAAGTCAAGCAGGTGTCAAGCAGAAACCGAGTACTTGGATGGAAGCAAACCACGAAACTCGTGTTTGGTTCACCATTGTGCCATGGCAGGGCGAGAGTGGGCTTTTCCTGCAGTGGAGCTCAGCTGCAGCAGACTAAGTGCAGTACCCACCTCTCTGTTGAAAAGCCGGCGGGAACCTGGGGCAGCGGGACTGCCGAGTCGCTAATCACAAGTCACTCCCGATCTTAAACACCACTGCAAGTTTCAAATCTGTCTTATGCACCCTGGTGAAGTTTGTAAGAGTTTCCAGACGGGTGACTGAAAGTCAGTGTCCTGAGCAGCTAAGAGGAGCCGCATAACCCAATAGATACGAATTGTCATTGCCAGTAAAATGCCAGAGGCTTCATGCTAACTCTGTGAGGTCTCCAGACTTGTCAGGCTTTGAGAGGGTTTGTCCTGGGCTGCCCACAGCTTTGCTTTAGCTTGCTTTAGCTGTTAACAGAGGTTTCCTAATGACCAGTTGACTATTGCCTAATTGGTTTTACTTTTGCTTAGCTTTGTGTAATCATCTAGTATAACTACAGTTTTTATATGGGTAGCATTTAGCAAGCTGTTATTTTGTGTAGAACTTAATATTTTTGACCCTAGCAAAATGATGCAGTGTAAAGGAATGTTATCATAGCAAGGATGATGGAGAGCGCAGTGTGGAGGAGTACAGGCATGGGATGATAGCAGAAGTAAACTAATGTAAAGAGGTCATCAGTGGTCAGCTGCTGGTAGTTAAAGAAATGTTCTTCTAAAAACTGGGTAAACTGTTTTTAGGATTAACAAAGAGAACAAGGAAGAAGTATCCAGCATATATAAAATCTCATGTTTATGAAATCTCACATTACCAATGGAAAAAATAGCAACTAGTACAGTGTGATAGGAGATCTATAACAATAGCCCCATGTGCTGAGCAAGGAGAAAGAAACGTCCATCATCAATATCATATTCCTCTTGGCAAAGAACCTGGGGTGCTGTTGACCTGCAACACTGAAGCACAGAACCTTTGCACATAGGGGGATGACAGCAGTGGAAAAGAGGGCAGTCATTAGGAAGGGAGTGTAAAAAATTTTAAAACTGTGTCATTATTGAAATCCATTTTATAATAGTATACCATAGTCTATTTTTTATGTAATAATTAGATCAAGATTAATAACGAGTCTCTGATTAGATAATTGAGATTTCAGTTCACTAACAATAAATCCTTGGCTTTGTTTAAAAGTTGTGTATTTTTCTGCCTATAGCAAGATATTGAGTGTAACAGTGGCTATACTCACTGCAGGAGTGGAGTCAGTACATAGGTGTTGATAAATGAAGAATTAGATCAGGAACCAAAGAAGGACAGTGGGTTGGATTTGCACCCACAAAGGTGCAAATCTAGGCAGGTTAAAAAAATAAGCAAGATTATAAATAGGACTTCAAGGAACAAAAGTGTTAGATGTAAAATGGCTTGGTGCAGCTTAACAGTGGAAAAAGAGCCTTTGTCCTGTAGCAAGACCTTCAGGAGATAGTGCTGAAGAACTGCCATCTTGTGTCCCGTAAGGCTGAGAGCAGTATGGCTCAGTGCAGAATGGTTTGGCAATGGAGGGCAATGAAAATTAAATTAAGAAAAAAGAGGAACTATGGAGCATGAATGCAATAAAATGACCTTGATGGTGCTGTTCATTTCCTGCTTTGGGACTATACTGTGATTCATGCAGACAATTGCACCAGGATCTACAGAAGCATCTAGTCCCAGCACAGCCAAGAGCCCCTAATAAGGAAACAGCCTCACTAGCTCTGGGGTTGCTCTAAGAGGTGAGATTAGAAAGGGAAATTTCCCATCTCAGATCAGTGCTATTAGCCCAGACTACTGGCTATTACTGAGTAACTGTCTTTTACTTTTNTTTTTTTTTTTTTTTTTTTTTGGGCCTTTTTTGGCTCATTTTCATTCGGCATCAGAAAAAAAACCCGATTTCAAGATTTCAGAAAGTTTTCAGTTTTCCATCCTTCCTGAAATCCAGTGCCAACAGGTTGACTAATTCACAGTGGGGAAGAGAACTGTAGAAATGTGACATTATCATGGGAGGTGTAGAATACGATGGAAGAGTTTTAATTTCTTAGTCCAGGAACTCCACATCAGATGTACATTGGTTATGAGGCCATTATAAGCAGCTCTTCTTCCCAACACATTTTTCCCCGGGGTAAGAAACCCTCCCTCCAGAACCAGAAGCACAGGTTGCCACCATTTGGGCTGATGGCATCGTCTCATTAGTTGGCACATATTAAAAAACTTATTGTTCACCTGGAGAGCTGCTCTAGCAGGCAACAATACTTTTGGTCTAGGCCTACAGTCTTTCTCTTCTTTTTTTCTCATGTTTTACTGATTGTACCAGAGACTGTGTGCTATTGATAAATATATACACTAGCATAATTTGGCTGTTGTCAGAAGAGATAATGTCAATGACAATGCAAACCTTTTTTGTTGTGTACTTTGGAATAGACTTCATGACTGTTTCTTTGCTGGCAGTACCACATAGTAGGAAGAAGAATTCATGGCAGAATGACAACAACAGTCATCTCTGGCAAGGATAAGTGGCTTTAAAAACATTTTTCAGGTAATGTACATTCAGAGGGATTATTCTGTTCTGCAAACAATGTGCTTGCAAGCATACTATGGTGATCACTCTTGTTATGAACAATAGCTTTGCTGAGTGCCCTTCTTTAGCAGCAGCAGAAGAATGTATGAGGTCCTGGATAATTACCACTCACCCCAATGGGTGTCCACTATGACAATTCTAGTTGCACCCATGTGTACTATGCACAGTCTGTAACATAACACATAGTAGAAGAAAATTTCATTGCCTTTTAATAAGTGTTTTACTTTGTGTGGAAGCAGATGTCCAAGGTTTTAAATAAGTGCACTGTGAAAACAGAAGATGAAAACAGCTTCGATGACTTCCTAAGAGGTTACAGGATGAAGTGTCTTCATTCCCTTTCAAGTCAATGTATGTATAGTAAGTATATTAAGTATATCTCATAAAGGGCTAATTATTGGCATATCGTTGTCCAGTAGGGACATTAAATTGTCAGTAACAAATCCTTGCATGCCTAAGACCAAAGCATATAGAAATAATTATTACTGACTGAACAGTTACTGCTCTAATGAACCTAAAAAAACCCAAAAACTTTTCTTGCAGACAAACGCCTGATATGTACTGAAAAAGGGGGAAAAATAAGGGAAAAGTTTTGAAATTCTCGAAATCTGTAGGGTGATACTAAAATCTGCCTGAGAACTAAAGAGGGGATTCCCAATGCATAGAAGCCATCATCTCAATTTTCCAATGTGGTGGAATTCCAGGTTCAGCACCCATGGGCACATCTGCATGGGAAAGTACACAGCCCCAGCACAGTTTGTGCAGGGATGTATCAGCCTGGATACTTGGAAAGCATGTTCACATGTTCTCAGGTCCAACTTACAAAACCATACCTTGCCTTTTCAGCAGGATGTATTAGCTCGGGCACAGAACTCAAATCTCTCTGCCTGTGCTCATTTAAACATATCCTCATAGTTCTCAAACACATTTTTGCTGTGGTTGCCAAATTCCCAGTGGCAGTAGTTTTGACAGTCACGGTCAAAATACAACTGTATAATAATAAGTTTTCATGTGGCAGCTGCTGATAAAGTCCTTGTTGACTACACGCAGATACTAGGACATGTTGTGAACTTCTGCTGTAAGGATGGCATGACTTTAGTAAAAGCTTTCTGAAGGTTAAAGTAACCAGTAGTATCATATTATACACTTCTAGAAGTCCACTACAGAGACAAGAATTTCCTTTTCCTGTGTTCTGTTTCTTCCCTGTAAAAAATTATGAAACTAATTTCACAATCCTCCAAACACAGGCCATGTAAATAAATTTAATTATGTTTGTCTTAGAACAGTTAAGAGGACTACTCAAGAAAGGCTGATGTTTCCCCACCATGAAACTCTCCAGTGCTAAAGAAAGGTAAAATCAATGAAAGTTAAGACAAGCTTTAAGCAAAATTGTCATCTTTTTTTTTTTACTTTTTTTTTTAAGTGGTTAAACATAATGGTTGCTACAACAGAAATAAGCTGTTGTCACATATGCATACCTGTGGACCACAATGAGTGCTTTACGTGTCAAAATTTCTGGTCCCTGCTTGGACTTGAGAGTCTCCCCTTATCAACACAACAAGCCATGATCTGTGCAATTAGCTGAAATCATTGTGTTAACCCAGTCTTCCCTTTCCTTCTGCTTTCTTAGTTTCTGCATATTCCTTCTTCTTCATTAGCTGTATCTGTAGGCACTTGTTTGTCTCATCTACCTTTTGGAGAATAAGATGACTTAGACCTGTATCCTCACTGACTATTTTAATCTCATCAGTTAGCTGGCATTCAAGGGCTTTTTGGATGAAGAATCAGAAATATGACTCACTGTGATCTTTTTTTACACAGCAAGTCCAGTTCTTCAAAAGATTCCCAATAAACTTATCAAATTATTTCTGCCTTCCCCGCTGTCCTCATCACCCTGATATGGTACAGATCTGCACTGCCTATGGAGGGGCAGCCACTTTGTACAAGGGTGACATCTGTTCCAGTGTTGGAAAGGAGCAAGTAATTTCACACTTTTACATCAAACCAAGGAAGGGACTAGGCCAAACCCTAGTGCCTATCACTGCTTTCTTAAATGATTGTGCTTCTTTGGGGATGTAGCCAATGTAATGGGGCATGCTAGTACATTTCTACAAAGGGGTCATGTTGATAAAGCTACACTGATAAACAATGAGGGGACCAGGAAAATTGTCCATATCTTTGCTACTTTGCTTCCTGGTTTTGTTTTTGGACCACTCCAACCAGCTGTCTCAAATCCCATGCTCAGGTACAAGTAGGTGAATACTTCAGTGCAGGGACCAATCCCAAAAGCCAATATAGATGAAGCCGTACCAGATCTAGCTTACTCCATCCTGCACAGTCCTAAGGATCCCAGAAGGCTCTTCATTCTCACAAACACCCACATGTTTGTGTCTCAGTGAAGGCAACAAAAGCCTCAGTTTCTTATTGACGGGCTGCAACATGGCACTTATATTATTTCTGAACTTAGAGCTGGGAAAAAAACACATGCAGTAATAATTATATCCTAGATCCCGGACCAGTTGCTATGACACTCATGACAACGTTGTATTCTGGTGTGCTATGATATAACTCTTAGCTGAAGATCTACAGCTATGCAACATCAATGTGGCCAACCCGCTCTAGGCCAGGCTAGCCCTGAGTGGTGCAAATGACCTCTCTGCTCTCCCCATCATTTGACCATGTAGTGATGAACCATTCGCTGGAGTGGATGCATTTAATAGCACAGATGAAGCCCTTGTGAGGGTTGCAAGCAGGGACTCAAGGCCATCTTTTGACATCCTTCTCTACTGTTGCTGATTTAACAAAGGAGGTTGAGAGCAACTCTTCACCTAAACCAAGCACCTCATACTCCTGTTTGGAGCTCTAAATCTGCCTTACTGCTGACATGAATGATATGGCCACATCACCTCTAAACCCAGCACTCACACAATTAATCTTTCCTATATCACAGCTGGCTCCTTCAGTGAAACGGTTTTGTTTTTGGGGATGGTAAGGTTGTCATTTTGAACATAATTTACTGATGTGGAAGGAGGACAATATGCTACAAAAACCTGCAGAAATGCAGGGAAACTGGTAGAGAAAAACAGATGCTAAACACTCAAGGATTTAGGGTAGTAAAAAGCAGCATCTTTGGATACGCTGAGGTTGCCTCTTTTTTTCATAAAAATTCTGAGCCCATTCAGTAGGTTTTTTGGCATGTTCTCATCTAGACTGTGTCAGGTGATTTTTAATTGTGCAATTCTCTGGCAGTTTACAAATGTAAAACTTTCGTTTTCTATTAAGAAGTTCTTTTCAGTTGATCTTGTATGATAGAAAATGAAATTTCCATGTGAGCCAGCCACTAGAGAATCTCAGGGAAGCAATATCTGGGTTAACACACTGTTTTAAACACATTCTCTCAGGACCTTTCTCTTCCCCTTCAGCATTTTCAGCCTGTCCGCCTCTTCTTTCCTTCTTGTTTTTTCAGTGTTCAGGCCAATTGTGATCTACTTGAAAAGGTAGCCTGGATGTGTTAAAGAATGGCTTTTCATACCACGTGAAGATTCAAAATAATCTGACAGTAGCAGAAATGTGTTGGAGAACAGCATCCAGGGCAGGACTGGAGGAACAGTGGGTAGATCAAGGCATGTTGCACAGGACAAATAATAAGCACACTAGCAAACTTAACTTCTACCTCATTAATTGCCCTTGAGGTAACTGTATTGCTCTGATCTTAATTTCCAACATCAATAGCAAAAATAAGGAAAAATCTTTAATCTTGTAAGTGCAGTAGCCCCGTATTTACTCGCATTTATCAGCCTCAAAGATATACTATTAGTGCGTACATGAGTTGGACAGCCTCTATGCAGTCTGTCTGTGATATAAAGGTGTAGGGACAGTTTGCACAGTTGGGAAAAAAAAAGTTCTCTTAGGACCAAAACTATATCTGCATACATGTGTATTTTACTTTGCACATTACAAAGAAAATTTCCATAGATTGTTCTCTATTCTGAAACCTCCAGACTTCTATTTGCGAACTTGCAAACCTACATTATAAAATAACCAGGGTCAATGCTGTGCACTGGCTTTGATATCAATAGCATTTATTTTTCCTCTCAGCAGGAATGCTAGAATTCACTGCCAATTGCTTGGAGGTAGGCTGATGGTATCCAAACTAAAAGAGTGCAGAAAGAATAGTTATTTTGTGCCTGAAAAGCATTAGCAGGTCCAGTGAAAAAGAAATCCGAGTTACAACACCCTCAGGACTTTGAAATAACACTTGTGACAACATTGCATTGTATTCTGATGTAGTATGATCTAACTCTTATCTGAAAAACAGGCATTTTGGACTCCACAGAGACAGAACATGGTACTTTGTAATGACATAATGATAGACTCCTAGAGGACTGTGTAAAGATCATCGGTTTGACTCAGAACTTTAGGCTAAATTATCAACCATAGCACAAATAACATAAAATCCCTTCAGCTCAATTATGTGGCTTAGTCCGGGAGATCAATGCCTCCAATTCTTACTCCACTTTTAACTGACTTGTGATGGATGTAACAATATAAGGTTTCCATCAAGATAATTTTGGAAAGCACTTGAAGAGCCATGTGTTGGGGTTTTCATATTGAATACATTTAATCAATAAGCATTAGACATGAGGTTTCCTAAAAAAATATTTACTCTTAATGCACCGAAATGGTGAAGATTATAAGGAAAAAAAATACCTACATTTTGTTTCTGGAGCAGAAAAAAGTAAAAACTATTGTTTGTAGGTATAAAATTACAGAAAGTGGTAATTTAGTAGAATTTTTTTTTTCAAGTTATCTTTACTTTTCCAAAATAATAGGCTGATCACATCAGCCTAGTCTTCAACCCCATATTAATCTGATCAAACTGATTTTTTTCATCTCTGTTTTACTCTGACATTTTGAATGTAACTGTGATGTCAAGAGAGCTTTTCTGATAACCAATAACAACATGAGAACAGCAGCCATAATCTCTTAACAACCTGGTGGAGTTATCGGGATAAAAATACCATACTAAGATTCTGGAAACTGGAGATTCTCTTTTACAGGTTACATGTGACTTCGAGTAAATCACTTAGTGGATTACTCAACCCTGAAAGATAATATCAGCCCATTCTTACTTAATATATCTGTTTCTTATATGTATGCATAATTACATCTGCTTGTGTTAGAGGAAAAAACATGTTTCTGATATTAACTCCTCTGAGCCAACACAGATAAATGAATGTAAGCTAGAGTCCATTCTTGCTTATGAAGTGCCGGAACAGGTCACATGCTGCATTTCAAGGGACCCATCAGTGCTGCAAAGCTCTAGGTGAAGCCAGTAAATCAGGCAGGATAACTCAGGTCCTAGCACAGTCCTGAAGGGTTTGTGCTACTCTTTCTGCTGCACAAAATAAAAAGGGTCAAATTCACTGTGGTACCTCAAAATGAATTTGCAAGGGTGGCATTTGGGGAAAACACACCTATACTCTCACCTACCACATTCGTGTTGGGAATCATTGAGAAAATATGAAACTATTATTATGGGTTTATAGTTCAGAGCAAGCTTGCATTGCAATTGTGGGTGAGCTGAGCTCTGCAGGGTCTGTTAAATGCTTTGATGTCCAAAGAAGAAGGGTGCAACAGACATTGAAAGTTACCTCTATTCAGGTGATACAGTTGCTGACCTCTAGCTCCTGTTGAAAGATGTACTGAGCATTGCACAAAAGCCACGATGTAGGAACAAGGCTGCATTCAAGAGGAGAGTGGGCATATTTGGCAGTGAAAGCATCTTGTCTGGAAGACTGCCAGACTACACAACTCCCGCAGACGAGTCAAGGTAGGGAGCTCTTGCTGGGGTACAGGTGCTGGAGACCTTGGAGGCAGAGTGGACTCCCTTCGCCATTACAAAATAGGGACATTCTTTTCCCTGAAAGAATGAGTCACAGGAAAGCTGACAAAATAACTATGACACATTTTACTGTGAAGAAGGATAACCTGGCCAATCTTGAGTCACGCTCCTTTCACGCAGAAAGACAGCTCTTGCATCAATTCTTGGCAGTCCTCAGGTAGTTCAAGGAGATCAGATTCCCCAGATAAAGGACAAGACATGGCTGAGATTGTGAACTCCAGAGCTACATCCACAGAGGCAGCCTTCCATATCCAGGTGTCCTATTATCTGAAAGCCATTGGCTGTGGGCCAAAACAGGCATAAGTAAATTAAGGCTCACACATTAAACCATTCTGATATAGATAATGGCATTACACCATTACAAAACCAGTTTCAGAGATTAGTCCCGGGCCCTTTGGGTAGAGACACAAGAAGACTCAAATATATTCTCTCACTTCACACATATTCATGCTGAAGAGTGTGTCAGCAACATGCAGTTTATCTCAACCCACAGAAATCTATCCATAAGGCATGTACAGAAACACATCCCAACATAGTGACTAATCCTGCACCAGCGGCACTGTTTTCTTAGTCACTTGGTAGCTTGGAAGATACCCACATTTAGAACTGAGCTGACAATTGGAAGCAAATAGTTTAATGGCTCAAATCAACCTTTTCTTAATTATTTATTTGCAATCACATGAAAATTTCCTTCCATACTGTAATTAGCCAAAACTAATCCCATTTTATCAGTGTACACATATGCGGGATTACAGTTTTATTGAGAGGTATGTAATACAATATTCAATGTATTTAAGTGAAAACAGATTATGCAAGTAACAGGGTTCTGTCTCCTTTCCCTCACTGGATGAGTTTAACTGTTGACATTGGACTTGAAGAAGCCAGCACAGGGCTGAACATCCCAGGGCAGAGTGGTGTTTTAGGGATAGGCTGTAGCTAAGAGAGATAAGAGCTACTTGAAACACTTAAAAATTTATCCTTTTCAAACTACACAATATGTCACTTAGGCAGGATTCTAAAAAATCCACAACCTCCTACACTCTTTATTGGTATAAGTGCAGAATTTGAACTTAATTTTGGCTCACACTACTCATACAAATGAATCATCTGTGGAAATGCTCGGCACGCTGGCAAAAGTTATCAAAACTTGATACTTCTTCTTTGAGTCTGGAAGGTTCGACAGATCTAATATTGGCCCCTGTGATGGTGTTTCTAAACTTTCCACTGTCACACCTGAGGCCATCAGTATGTCCTAGGCAACAGCAGGGGAGCACTTAATCTAGGGTATGACACAGAATAAGTTTTCGCTATGCTTTTTTTTTAGTGTTGTCGTTCATGCAGCTGATTAGCATCAGCCTTACGTAGGGACATATCTGGAACCCCAAGGATGGGGCTGTGAAGCAATGGCACAAAGCTGAACAGAAGCAAGTAGCTGCCCAAGTCGGCCCCATTACCTCCTGCAGGCAGTCCCTGCCTCTTGCACCACGCTGCCAAGGGTTAAATCAAAGTTCATATAATTTGGCAGTACTTACCTAGTGTCCTCGCTGCCTCCATTCTCTTTTACGGATAGATTGTTCAAATACACTCCATACGTAATGTAAGTTTATCTCTCATTTTTTGGCAGGATATTGTGACCTTTGAACTGAAATATCCACAGCCTGCTATCATAACAGAGCTGCTGACATATCAGTATAACCCAGCTTGGCAGGCATCCCTGCAAATACTATAAGAAGTTTTATTGCTTAAAAAGTGCAGATATTCCCTACCTTCCACTCTTTTAAGGGAGCAGGGCTCATGTGTACCATGAGGAAGGGAACTGCTGTGAGCGTGTGAAGGCTGCTGAGACTGTATTTTTGGGGCTACATCTCATTGCCCTCTCCTAAGGAACAAGAGAAGGGGGAGGGGATAGAATCATAGAATCATAGAATTGTCTAGGTTGGAAGAGACCCTTGGGATCATCGAGTCCAACCATCTACCCTACTCTACAAAGTTCTCCCCTACACCATATCCACCAATACCACATCTAAACGTCTCTTAAACACATCCAGGGATGGTGACTCAACCACCTCCCTGGGCAGTCTCTTCCAATGCCCAACCACCCTTTCTGTGAAAAATTCTTTCCTAATGTTCAGTCTAAACCTACTCTGTTGGAGCTTGAAGCCATTCCCTCTTGTTCTGTCATTAATTACCTGTGAGAAGAGACCAGCACCAACCTCTTTACAGTGTCCTTTCAAATAGTTGTGGAGAGTGATGAGGTCTCCCCTCAGCCTCCTCTTCCTCAAACTAAACAGTCCCAGCTCCTTCAACCGCTCTTCATATGATTTGTCTGCTAGGCCCTTCACCAGTTTCGTTGCCCTCCTCTGCACTCGCTCCAGCACCTCGATATCTCTCTTGTATTGAGGTGCCCAAAACTGGACACAATACTCGAGGTGTGGCCTCACCAGTGCTGAGTACAGGGGCACAATCACCTCCCTGCTTCTGCTGGCCACGCTATTTCTAATACAAGCCAGGATGCCGTTGGCTTTCTTGGCCACCTGGGCACACTGCCGGCTCATATTCAGCCGCTTGTCAATTAGAACCCCCGGGTCTCTTTCTGCCAGGCAGCTTTCCAGCCACACCTCCCCAAGCCTGTAGCGCTGCATGGGGTTATTGTGGCCCAAGTGCAGAACCTGGCATGTGGGATGTGGAATGGCTCCAGGTAAAAAAATGGATGGAGAAATGGCGAGACACTTAATCAAACTAAGAGCAGGACTGGTCCCTGATGATGATAAAAAAGATAGCACGGGACCTGTCCCCTCCTCAGGGAGAGGCACAAACACGTAAGAAGCAAAGACAAGTTAGGAAGAGAGGATATTGCCTGGAAGGATCACCCAGGTGGCTGTGAGGTCCACAAGTGAAATCAAAGGAAGGGTAGAGCATGGTTTCTGTTAGAGTATGTTGGTGCTATAATGAAAAGCTGATGGTAGATAATCTAGGCATCCATGAGTTAGCTGTGAATTTACTAACCCGTGTCCTAGGAACAGTGGACTTGATCAACAATTACAGCAATGCAGAGTCCAGGGTAAGAATTGTAATCTGTGCTGAATGCTATGTTACTGCAGTTAAGTATTGTCAATACGTATACTAGGAAGGTACTTAGCCTGCATATCTTGGATAACCTATATATAACCTTGAGTAGTTAACTTGAGTACTACAGATATTTTTCTGTACATGAGGAGTCAGAGTCTGGTAGCTAACACCATACAATGCCATGGACCCTCTTCCAGAAGAGATGCAAACTGAATGTTACCTCCTGATTTCTAGGTTTATGCCTTAGCTGTGGTAGCAACTATCTTAGTAATTTCAAATGGACACAACTATTAGAACAAGAAAAAGATATATCGCTAAGCAGTAGAACCAAGGGTGTTACAAAGTATTGAGAGTTATGGTGACAGGGAACAGGTTAGGAAGGCTCTGAATACATTGGTCAGCCATTCACTGTGACTTGTAAGGCAGTGCTAAAACATGTGGCTATATATTCTTTGCAGCTTTTGAGGGTCTCAACTACAAGTTAACAAGACTTGGGCCACGCTCGCCTTATAGGTCCTCAATGAAACCCTTCAGTTCAACCACCCTTGTACTGACTGTGTTTCAAACTCTCTTTTTACTAGTGTTGGCTTTTGGTTTCTGGCAGATCCAAGTGGGCTTGGTCTCTGGAGGCGATTATCCTTTCAAAGCTGTCAGCAGCAGCTGTTAACAGTGATCCAAAACAACCTTCTAAAACACAGTTTAGTACTTTTTTTTTTCTGCAAGCTTAACTAAGTGGGGAACACAGTTAAACTAGCACTCAGGTTTTCCCACACCTCAGCTTATTTTCTAGGTTTTACTACTTTTTGTCTGGTTTAGGCACCTATGACATTTTGACTGAGATGAACAGGATCTCCTACAGTTACTGCCTCACTGTCTCCCCACATTGCCTTCCCCCAGGTTTCCTTCCTCTCCAGTTCTCCTCTCTAGGAAGATTTTTAAACAGACAGATGTCCTTTGATCTCAAGCTGTAGAAGTGGGACAATAAGCTTGTTAACCTTAGCCTGAACCAGGCAGGTAGGCACTTTCAGATTAATAGCCTACCTGTTGCTCTCTGAAGGACTCTTGGTATCTCCCCTGGAGATATCTTATCTCTATCACTGAGCAAGCAGGAAATGAAACATAGATTCATAAAGTGTAAGCCCAGAAGGGACCATTAGAAGAGCTATTCTGATCTTATATATATCAGAGGCCCTTTAATTTCACCTATTTATCCTTGTAGTAAGTTCAATAACTTCTATTTGACTAAAGTGAATGCTCCTCCTAACATATGCTCCAAATTTAAATTCATGCACTCAAACGAAAAAGTATCAAGCACATAAACTGAGACAGGTAAAACAGACGTTGAAAAATAATACAGATGTCTCCCTCATTCTCTGTAACACTGCCTGGCTGTGTTTTGATACAGATCTGACATGTTTTAGTATGCCTGCACTAGTCATTCTAAAATTCACCCATCCCCAGCATAACTGATCCTGAAAATTAAGACATAAGTAGCACACAGATTAGGCACCATTACAACCTTGTTAGGTAGGTTGCCCACTACAGTACATTGAGATCAATAACAAAATGGCATAATACCCTATGCAGGACTATGAAAGTCATCAGTTTGTAAGTCTAGACTGGCAGGTGAAAGAGGGCTACCACAACAACTCTCTGTTTATTTGTTAGCTCACTCTTCAGCTCGGTTTTTGCTCACACCAACTTCGTCTGAGACATATTTGCTGGAGGGCAGTCTTATACTAAGCATCGCCAATGCAAGACAGTTAGTCCCTCATGCTCACAGGGTGAGAGCTCAGTCAGCTCCCATCCCTCTTTTATTTAGCTGTGTAGACATTGTCAGTGAGTCTAAGTAGCATATAAAGAAGAGCTGAGGCCAGCAAGGAAGTCATTACAGTAAGTGCAAAAGAGTAATGTACTCTATGATGCTTTGAAACAGAGCAGAGAACACTCCAAATCATCATTAACCAAATTAACCAAACCATCTAGCAGAACTATCTTATTGTCAAACATAAAACAGCTTAATAGAGTAACATCTTTGGACAGGTAACATCTCTGCTGAGATGAGGAAGAGTTTTTTATCTCTATGTATTACAATCGTGCACCTTCTTGAATGCATGATCACACCAGCACTCTGTGGCATTTGTAAGCAGACATTGAAAAGAGGGATGTTTTGAAAGATAACACACTCCCTGGTGGGGTATCATCTCAAGGAAGTTAATAAGGAATGTACATGTGGTTATAAAATTGCTTTTTCTGAAGACATTGCAACATTTAAAGTTGACTTTAGTCCAAGAGATTGAGAAAGGTTGTATTTACATACCACTATTCACTTGACAGATTTTATACAAATATTGGTCTCCAAGAGTTATGAACACAGTTCTATCCAGGTCACGTAATTTCAGGACCATGTTACTTAAATTTCTTTTCTGATGGATGTAATCTGTGGTATGCTTAATCATACAATATTTCAGACGGAGACATACTTAACCGTGTAAATCCAAAAGGCCAAATCTGAGGAGATTTTGAGCAATTTCCACCAGCTTCGGAATTTGGAAATATGGTCATATGAAATAATTCCGTGAAGTCTGGTTTCTTGCCTTCAGCATATTCTATATCTCTGGCTCTAGGAGTCAAGACAGAATATGCTATTATTCCTGTGAAATCTCTTCACTTCTTATTACTACCTAAATGAAATTATAAACCCCACAATGCTATAAGGGAATGCAGTTAAGACAACATGTTCATCCAAGGACAATATTTTACTGACACAGACCACAATTTCATGACAACCCTTGTCTAACAAAAATTTTACTTCATCTGTATGAATGCAACTGTTGGAAGAGGATTCTGCAAAGCCCATGAACTAATCTATAGCACAAAACTAGGGAATAACATGCCTAACAATGGAAGGTAAATGATGAGGCTATAAAATTCAATCCATCTTCTGTGGGATTCCTTGAATTTCAAAAAGTTAACTCCACTAGTTTATGATTTAAAAAATGAATAATTAATTAATTAAAACAACAACACTTTACTAGAATGCATATGGTTTGATTCCAGGACTATAGGTTAGCACAAGGAAAGAATTTGAAGGACGTTGTACAATGTTCACTCTGATGAACAGAGATTTCCATGATGTCTCTAATTTCAGGCATCCCATCCAAGATTAAATCAGGTTCTAGTTTACATTTTAGATTTTATACTTATGATTTTTTTAGAGTAGTTCCTGCTGATAAAAATGCATCCTAATCTAGCTCAGCAACCAGTCTATCGGTATTAATAACTATCAACAGACTAATTAATGTGTGCCTGCTGTGTGTGTTTCAACAATATAAATGTCTTGCTACACAAAAAGTGTCAGATAGTAAGGTAATTTCTATAAGTGGGCTCTGTGTCCTAATTATGACAGAAAAGTGAAATATCTTATGATCTTAGTGTAGTTCATGAAACAGAACAGTATTTTCAAGGTTTTATTCTGAATGTAGTCTATAATTTTCAAAAAGATAACTGAATTGCAAATTTATCTTTTTATGAATATTGTTCTCCTTATCACCAGTGCATATTGAGAATATGTACTTTTTGCAAGCAAGAGGTCTCATTCTTTTAATTTATGCTTGTTTTATCCTGAAATAGCTTCAATAACATTGGTTTTTACCAGAGTGGCTGAGAAAAGAATGACGTCTAGTGACAAAAGAAAAAAACATGTAGAACTAAAATTTCGGTTCTGCAGCCATCATAATAGACAGTCCAGCCATTTAGAGAATCTCATCTTGTCCATGGTAGCCTCTTTACAATGGATGAACCATTGGAGCTTTCACCTCATTACCAGTGTTTGCATACAAGTGCAAATTCATGTTTTACTAGGAACATGAAGGAATCAGTGGGGTAATGCCAGGCCTCCATATACTTTGCTACATGCATTTCTTGTCCTTATGGCTTACTGAATATCATCATATGCAACAATAAAGGTCATAACGTCTTCAGCAATGCTGGTCCTACTAGTCAGGTGTGAGGAGTCAAAATAAGTTCTCAGAGAATGTTATTATGTGTATATACAAAAACCAATTGAGTCATTAAAGTTGTATCTTATTCTCCTGTAATGTTCTCGCTGTGGTATCTAATAAGCATTATAGAGTCCGTTTGACTGACAAGAAGACAAAGATTTTCTTATTAAGTGTGTGGGTACTCGGAGCCTCTTCCAGGTTTGAAAAACACTGCACACTCTTTTCCCTCACCAATTACGTGATAGATGTTTACAGAAATCATTTAGGTTCCCAGCACTTCTTTGAAAATCTAAACTTTTTAATTGATGTTGTTTGCTGGGCTTATTAAGAGTGGTAAATGCTGTAATGATCTTCACTGGTAAGCAAACTGCCTAAAGGGGGAATATATGTGCTGTTTTCCATTATCATCATGTATCTGCCTTCAGAGAGACCCCAGCAGTCTTATGACAACAAGCAGATAAGCCAGCCTTTGCAGACAACGTACTTCTCACAAAACACTCTCTGCAATGGCAGACTCTCAGGAGAAAGGGAGCCCTGTTGTCACAGTTTGACCATAGCGGCGGTATGTTCAGCACAGTCATCACCACGAGTGAGAGTCTCAGCTCACCAAGAGCTCCTGACTCCTCCGACCTGAGGCCCAGGAGGTCAAGCGCTGCCTTCCCCAGGAGCCCACAGCCCATGGAGCTGGTAGGCTGTGATCCTGCAGGAAGCTGTGAGGAGCCTGCAGCTGCCACAGGAGAGAGACAGGGCAGGATGAGGAGGACCATCACTGCATGTAGGGCACTGCCCCGAGCAGGGTCCCAGGGATGGGCTGCTGCTTTTGGCACTGAAGGCACTATGGCAAATCTCCTTAGACATTTACAACATGTCTGAGGTATGGATCTGCGGTTGTGAGGCTGCTGCATGTGAGTCAGTCGTAAGAAGCTTGGTGCTGAGGTTACCTGTCCCCATGCTCAGCAGCTTCTGAGCTGTGCTGAGCCCTGGTCCTGTCCCCAGCCCTGCTTGCCTGCACCTGTATGGCACAAGATGCTCCATTACATTTTGCCCCTCAGAGCAAATATGAGACCCTGGGCAACATCTACCTCTTATTGGGGCTATAGGGGAGCCCCAGTTAGGGAGACCCCTTGCAGGAGCAGCGCTGTGGCTGGGAAAGGTGGCCGAGCTGTTCTGCCATGCTGGGTAGGTGACCTGGGGTCACTTGTGCAGTGGGGACTGTGCTGCCAGCTCTGAGCAGCTGTTGTCAAGGTCCCCGCTGTGATGCTGAGAAGAGTCAGTTCTGTACATGTAATTGATGATCTTGAAATGTGACAGATATATTGATGCCCTGAGAGCCTGCAGCCTCTGAGGGTGTTCATAGTTTACCTAATAATATCCTGAGTTGCTAAGACAGACGTAGTTGCTGCCAACAACAGGGAAAGAAATGGAGCCAATGATGGACGTAATAACATCCCCACATTGGAGCAAGGCAGCTGCTATGCACTGCAGAACAGCGGGTTTTTTTTCCTAAAGGATCTAATACATGCTTTCTGTACATTGCGGGGTTTGCTGATGCTTTGTTCAAAAACTGAAGTCTCCTGTTGGCAAGTTTCTAACAGACTGGTAGCATCCCTACCATGTATTTTAAACAGACTTTGTGGCAGATTTGCATTATGATAGCTGGCTTGAGTGAAAGATACTGTTTGAACTTGGACCCCGCTTAGCTTTTCCTCATACTGCACTCATCAGTAGATCAGTGGCACCTGTGTGAGACTGATAATATCTGCATTGCCTTATCTAATGTATATAATGCCCTTGTGGCAGCGTGGTGTTTGCCATGATGGTTGTTTCCTTAAAGACCTCTTTAAAAGTTTGATCGTTTTTCAACAGGAGCAATTAATACTGGGAGTGATTAATTAATAGTGTTCAGTGATGTTGCTTTGACTTCATTAATATGCTCCTTTGTACTTCACTTCACTCAGTATTTCCAAGCAGCGTTTGCAGTGTGCTCTGTTCCTACCAGGCAATGACCTACCTGGTCTCTCTTTGTTTCTGCTGGTTTACCTGCACTAGAGCCAACAAGGCCTGTTTTGCAATATCTTATTCTTTTTTTTAAGTAAACACTGGTGTTAAACTCTTCCTGTGACACAAAGTTTTGATTACAAAGAATTAGATCCACACCTTTAAAATCCTGGCTACAATTGCATTTAAATACAATTTAAGTACCTCTGCCTTGCCAGCAGTGCAGCATTGCACAATGCTTGTCTGCTCAGAATCAACAGACAACTTGTGGCTAACCTGAAAGCTTCCCAGGCACTGAAGTTGGGCAACTTACATGACAATTTGAAACCTCAGAGAAGCTGGTGTCAGTGCACAACTTACACACAACAGTCTTGCAGTTGGAGCAATCATCCAGAGGAAAGGGACCACAAACACAGGGTGTGTTGTTTGAACAGAAATCTTGCAGTCATACTCTGTCTCACCTGTTTTTCTTTTAACCATGTGGATCTTGCATGCCAGGCTGAGGTATGGCCAGGCAAATATTCTCATCTTCCTTCCCTCCCACCACTCCCTACAGGAAGGGTCTGTAATGCGCTCTCTGGGAATGCAGTTCCGAGCCCTTTCCATCTGAAGGAGGTTTCAAACCCAGATTACCCCCTTCTTGGACCAGTGCCCTAATACTATTGATCTATCACAAAAAAAATGGTATGAGCGCATCCAGCTGGCAGCCTTCAAAGGGTAGGAGTTCAGCTTACCTGGGCAGCTGTGCAGAAAGGCAAAATATTTTTCAGCCTGGATCAGAATTTGAAGTTCCAGAGAGAGAGAGTGGGAAGATTTCTGATGTCTGCAGATTTTCTGGCTATCCCTGTGCGGTAACCTGTTCAGTGCCAGTTTTCAGGGGCAGTAGATCTCTCTGCAAACCTCTAGATGATCTAGACATGTAAAGTGGGTTGTGTGGGCCACCCTTTGGAAAGCAGGGGGAAGTGGCTAAAAGCTAAAACTTCAAGTTTTGGATATCTCTGCTAAAAACTCACTCAGGGGAAACCACCTTGCACATTTTTTTCCTTACATTCATTTCCCTACCGCCTCCAGAGCACAGTCTGCCAGGTGCATAGGGACTAAGAGAGGTTAGTGTTGAAGGTGATCCCACCATGTTTTCCTGGGACTTCTGCATGAGAGTCAATGGATGATAATTGTCCTTATGGTAACTCTGAGCAGATGAATTCTATTTCAGACCAAGTTTTAGTTCCAATTTAATATTAAATATCTTAGAGGATGCTAAATTCCTTACCACAGACAGGCTTTCCACCTCTGAACGCCATGACTTCAAAGGCAATTTTGCCATGTTTGTTAAAGATTCCAAATACATTAACAGTAGCTGAAACTCAATCTTATATTCTGCACTGATGCTCTCATTTGCCTAAAGTTAAAAAATTGCAAAAAGTCTTTATTAAACTAAGATATACTGCTTAGTGTCAGTAATGTCAACCTTTTCTTCACTCAAGCAAACAAGATGACTACCCACCCCATCACAACGATGGATGCACACAATATATACTGCCATAAAAAAAAACAACTTTGCTTAAACAGATTTTGAAGCATGAGGGCAATTTTACCATTTTTAGATAAAGTTAGAAATAAATATGCTTCTAACAGAAACTTGATTCAACTTTTTCCATCTCCTGGTGGGTCCTTGGAAGATTTTCAGAAATTTTTAAAACTCCAAAAATTGTCTGTGCAATTTTTATTTTTATTTCAGTTTACAATGGAAGTATGGGCATGCTTCCTGACACTCCACGGAGAAGTCTTGGCTCTGATAATTTTATGGTGGTCAGGTTGTGATTCTCTGATATGTCCCATAAAAATGCCACCCACTAAGAAGAGGATTCAGCTCCAGACTCTTAACCTTAGGGTCTGGTCCAATGACCATTCGCAGACTTCTATAGCCATTTGGGATGCTCTGAGATGCAGCGGCTGGCCTCCATCTGCAGTTCCAGAGAGCACAGGTCTTCAAGTTCTCTGCCATAGTCTTCAGCCCTGTGTGAATCTTGGATGCACTAGGCTGTTTCATATTGCAAAAGGTACTGTGAGCTATGTGTATAAGCTCCTGTTGTAGTCTAGAGAACTACTGATCTCACCATAAGTTAGACATCATTTGGTCAGCTGAATAGCTTTTCAGATTCCACAAATATTTAAGACAAATTGGTTCTTTTTAAATGTGACTGTAATTTTGCAGATTATCCTCACCAAAACTATTAGTATCAAAAGAGATTAAAACAAGAAAATTGTCATTCATGCCGAGAAAATCAAGTTCTGTCTTCCTTAAGCTCGTAACTCTTGTGTGTATAAATGGCTACGTATCCCACAGCATTGGAGCATTCATAGGGAGCAAACACATGGATGTGGGCACAGAGCTGGGAGCTGAGAAAAGGTGCTTCCAAGAATGTCTTTTGATTCAGTATGTGACAAGATGTAAATTTCTAGGGTTTATTCTCAATTAAAGTATGTTGATAACTATTTTTCAGTGTCATATATGCCTTAACTACTGACAGTGTAATGGGTTATAGCAAAAATAGTGATACTCCTCATTAAGGACGGTCTGGTGGTTTTTAACCAGAATTGCTGGAACAGGTGGCTTCCCATTCTTTGCAGCCTTTAGTATATGAAAATACACTTTTAACTTTCTGATGCTGTGTATAGTTTTTATAACTTTGTATCTAACTGACCACATAGACTTCTTATTTATTTCCTTGTTAATCCAGGACATTGTAGACAGGAAAAGGCAAAACCACCAATACAGTCTTCTGGAAAATAACTTGAAAATTGGGAGATGCAAATCAGCCACTCATATGTATTTTGCTCTGCCTTATGGTAACTGATAAATCATATCATAGTACAATTTCAAGACTTGTCAAAAAATATGTGTTTCCCTTGTCCTCAGGTTTGCAAAGGGGTCTGAAAATACTATGGGCAGACATACAACTAGATGAAATCAGGACTGAAGGCAAAGGGAAAAGACTTCTCCCTTGACAACGAACATCCCACTGATGTCAATGAGGAAACGATTTTGTTCTAAGGTGTCATATGCTCTTAGACAGACACTATAGTGTCTAACTGAAGATGCTGCTGGTAAGTTCCTACTGAAACAGGCTCCTTGGAAGGACGAGAAATATGTACTTAGTAAACAAATTAAGAGCCATAGCAACTGCCTAAACACACCCACTACATGAATGAAACCGACTCAGTGGTATGCTCCCATCATTCAAATCTCTGCTTGATAAATCCGTGCATAGAACAGCCAAGGTACGTTTGCACATTGTTGGAGGGAGAATGTGGGAGAAGTCAGGGTCAAACACAGTAAATTTTCTTGCTACCTAGCCACCAAATTCCTCTAATTCTACTGAAAATCACAATGAAAAATATTGCTATCCTTAGCAGTGGTCACCCCTGAAAGCAAACCACACAGCTCACTGTGTGGCTCAGTTCTGGCACTAGACAGACTGGTGGGAATTTGCTTTTCAATTCGCCTGCACAGTGCCTGAACTCTGCTTTAGCATGTGATGATGTTTCCCTGTGGTAGTAAGATCTACCTGTACATATGTATATACATAGACGGACCTATTTAGTCATTCATCTTCTCTACATTTATAGGTTTCTACTGTTTCTAAAAACATAAAATTCAAAATAAAAAAAAAAACACTTTCTTTTTTTCCAAGTAAGTGCAACAGACAGTACTAGAGATGTAATTAATAACCTTTAGCTTGTGAGTGAGATTTTCCTTTTAGTCAGCTGGAAATATTTTCTAAAGGAATCTTACAGAATAACTACCCTTGCTTAATAAATCAGGAAGGTGAAGCATAAAAAGGGGGAAGGATCTGGCTGCGGCAATGGTGTTTCAGGTCACCGACAGAGCTGGAAACCAAATCTTCTGAGTTTTAGCCCTGCACCAGCCCAGCTGGATCGTGCCTCTCTCCAAGTAGGTAGGTGTAAGGACAGATCTGTACAGCTTTACTTGCCACCTGTCCTCTCTACAAAACCAATCTGATGTGGGGATAGGAAAGCTTTCAGGGACTTTCAATGATTGTCCATTTGGTGCTCTCAGAAACCTTTGCTGTCCTTCTATCAGTCCTCTCTGCTTCCTTTTAACTCAATTTCTTTGATTTGTTCCCTTCAGTTTTATTCCTGCTCTCCACTAAGAAGATACCAGTTTCCAAGGACTACATTTCATGATCAGCTGTCAGCAACTATACTAGAAGTGCAAACTCCTCACAATACATGTTGCTTCATCCCTGCATGTTGCTCAGGGTGTTGGTGGCTGGGACCTGACCCGTTCCCATGTGCTTTCCAGCTGAGGTGCTGTGGCCATCCCTCTTGCCCTTTAAGCCTGAAGTTGTGGAGTGGGCTCCCCTGTTCAGCTCACTAATTGACTCCCCAATGGTAACTCATGTATGGAATCATCTCACCTAATTTTTGACATCTAAAAGGGACCTATCTGGTTGGAGGTTTGGTATCAAGTCTCCTTGTGCAGTCAATGAACACAGACAGGCATTTCCAGAGGACAGTTCATCCCAAAGGTTGGAGTCCAGAAAATGTGTGATAAGTATCCCTTTGGAGGTGCCTATGTCTTTTTCTATAGTCTAAAGACAGAACCTATCTAACTAGAGTAGACATGGTGTCTTATATTTAGATAGCTGTCATTAGGTGAGATAATATCTACCTTTAATATCTTCACACCCTATTTTCCCCATCTGTTAACTGGGACTAATACAGCCATCAGTGGAACGCCAGGTGTCCACATGTATTACTATCTGCAATTATGGGGAGATCTTTGAATGTACAACTCTATGGAAGTGCAAAGAGCTCATTATACACAACTATGACAGATGGCAGAACTGTTTTGGGGCACAGTTTGCTGTGAATATTCCCTGCATTACAGAATCATAGAATCATAGAATGGTTTAGGTTGGAAGGGACCTTGAAGATCATCAAGTTCCAACCCCCCTGCCATAGGCAGGGACACCTCCCACTAGACCAGGATGCTCAAAGTCCCATCCAGCCTGGCCTTGAACACCTCTAGGGATGGGGCCTCAACAACTTCTCTGGGCAACTTGTCCCAGTGCCTTACCACCCTTAAAGTGAAAATTTTCTTCCTAATACTTAATGTAAACCTACCCTCTTCCAGTTTAAAGCCATTCCCCCTCGTCCTGTCACTACATGCCCTAGTAAAAAGTCCTTCCCCAGTTCTCCTGTAGGCCCCCTTTAGGTACTGGAAGGCTGCTATAAGGTCTCCCCAGAGCCTTCTCTTCTCCAGGCTGAACAACCCCAAGTCTCTCAGCCTTTCCTCATAGGAGAGGTGCTCCAGCTCTCTGATCATCTTCATGGCCCTCCTCTGGACCCACTCCAACAGGTCCATATCCTTCTTATGCTGGGGGCTCCAAAGTTGGATGCAGTACTGCAGGTGGGGTCTCACGAGAGTGGAGTAAAGGGGAAGAATCACCTCGCTTGACCTGCTGGCCACATTTCTTCTGATGCAACCCAGGGTACGGTTGGCTTTCTGGGCTGCGATCGCACATTGCCAGCTCATGTTGAACTTCTCATCAATCAGCACACACAGGTCCTCTCAGGACTGCTCTTGATCCATTCCCTGTGGAGCCTGTATTTGTGCTTGGGATTGCCCAAACCCAGATGTAGGACCTTGCACTTGGCCTTGTTGAACTTCATGAGGTTGGCATGGGCCCACATTTTCAGCCTGTCCAAGTCTCTCTGGATCGCATCCCTTCCTTCCAGCATGGCTACCTCGCCAAACAGCTTAGTATCATCGGCAAACTTGCTGAGGGTGCACTCAATCCCAGTGTCCATACCTCCAACAAAGATGCTGAACAGCATGGGTCCCAGTACCAACCCCTGAGGAATGCTGCTTGTCACTGGTCTCCACCTGGACATTATGTTTTACTAGGAGGTGTAAGTAGGCAGCAGGGAGGTAGGATGACTGCTTACACTGTCTTGACTACAAGAGGGTCCATTAGCTGGTCCCACAAGGAGGAGGAGGCTGGTCTAGCTTTTCCCATGAGCAGCTAGGTAGGCTTGTCTAGTAGCAGCTCCCAGAGGGCTGCGTGGGGCAATAGAGGAGCTAGAGATACTGTCAGCAAGGGATGGCTGCAGTGGGACAACCTATGGGCTCCCAAGAGCAGCAGAGGATTGGTTTGTACAGCAGGATACAGATCAAAAACGATGCCTCTGGCTTTCCTGGGGATCCAGAGGAAACTGTGTGACAGCTACAGTAGTTCAGAAAGATGCTGAAAATTAGTGGACTAGAAAGCAAAATTGGAAGATGCCCCTTCGAAGGGCATGGCGGGGTGGGAGATTTATCTTTCAACATTTTAATTTAATCTGTCTCAACCTGCAATGCTGGGTGTATGCCATTAAAGGAGGTATTTTTTTCTTAGGTATTTTTTTTTTCACTGTGATAAATCTTGCTTTTGAACCATTGTGATCTTTAGATGTCTTTCAGTGAGCGTGCTCTAAGAAAAAGCAAGATAATTTCACCTCTGGCTCATATGGAGTCATGTCCCAACTGTCCTTTCCTCTCATGCTATTCACACTGGCAAGTGCGGACCCCTGCTATAACTGGGTACGGTGTCTGATTCAGTATCTGATTCAGTATCTGATTTTAGTGAAGACCCACGTGCAATAAAGATTTAGTCCTTTGTGGGGGGTATTGGGCCTGCAGTCTTTTTGTGAATTTACAATTTGTTTGACAAATTTGTTTACAATTTGATTTTATAAATGTAAAATTACATTTGAAAGTAAACAGAGTGCTGTTGAAACAAGATAGTTACAGAGCTGAATAAGCTACAGAGGCAGCTACTGCAGAGTAAAACATTTGCTGTAAATCAATACTCACAATAACTTCTTCAGAAATGTATGACTGATAGATGTGCACACAAGTGCCTTGAAGCTGATGGAACTGGAATGCCTTAGGCCAGTAGGGAATTTGACCCATCACCTGCAATTAATATGAATTACCTTGAAACAGAGTATTTTCATAATAAAAAAGGTTCTTTGCTTGATGTCAAATTACAGGCAGAAGGCCAGTTTTCCTGCTCTGTCATACCAAACTCAAGCCATTTTGATCTTGGCAAAAATAATAGAAAACCGGGTATTTTGGATGTAGCAGTGGCGGAAACAGACATCAGAACAGCTGGAAACATAGTTCATGAAAAGGTTTGCAGATATGCAGAAGGCCAGGCCAAGGCTCAAACTTAATAAGACATATTTTACAGATTTACTTGGTCTGAAATGAGATACTGATGTGCTGAAATAGGACAAGTCTTTGAAGTTCGGGGATTTCAGCAGATATTTTGACTCTGTTTTTGCATTATGTATTCGTTCCATTGGAATTTTTCAGCCTGGGTATTGTTTGTGCACAGTGTAAAGCAGGGCAGAGTAAGACTCACCATTGTACCACCCTACCCTCTCAAGTTCTTATAAGCTTGATGAATTAAGTAGACTGGCACCATCCTGTACCTTAGATTTTCTGAGAAATAAATACCATTCATGCTCTTCTATCTGTATTGGATTCCCTTCCCTTTATCTCACAGGAATAGTACACCATTTGCACCATAATATATGGAAACTCACTGCTCACACTTCTGTTGCAAATGTCAGTGTAATGTGCAACATCTGTTTACAGCTCACATGAACTATTATGCTGAGGCACAGCCTCAGTCTGGTGTTATGAATTATTTGGGTGTTCATAAGTTTCTTTGACTGAACTGATGCCCTGTCACATACAAACAGCAATCTACAATAGACAGAAAATTTCTAGAAAGGGTTAGTGTAGAGCAATTTCATTGCTTGATTTTTTTAATTTTATTTTTTTACTGCAATATCCTCAAGCGGAGCAAAGAGTGAATATTCAAATTATTTACCTTATAAAATTTCATATAGGCAGATGTTTGTCCCTAGGAACTGCTCAAACAAGAGAATTTCTGTAAGAAGCACACTTAAGATCATGAGCACCAGAAGCAGAGTACAGCTTGCATTAGCAAGCATTTGCTTTCTGAAGACAGATGACAGAGCATTCATTTTTCTTACACATAACCATCTGAAAATTGGGACTCGACCTCTGACAACAAGTATTTCACTGAAAGGACCTGAAAACCTCTAAAAAATTATTCTGAAAATCCACCTGAGAATATGCACAGTTTTAAAACATGTTAATTTATACAGATCTGAACCATTCAATTAAGCTCACGCTCAAAATGGTTTCCTCTGACAGGAGCTGCCTGCCATCTGTTAAGTCAACTATTTCTGTTGCCAATGATCTTAAGTTCATCATTTATGCTAGAGTGATTGAGATTCTTAATCATAAATATCATCTGTTTTTTTCCCTCCCTATCCTCCCTCTCTTCATTTGGGTCATGATATTTTGGGGGGATTTCTTAATCAGCAGTTTCTGAAAGTGAAACCGCAGGAAAAAAACAAGCACAGCCTGGGAAGGGGAAAAGGGGTGGTTCTTATTGTTGCCTGCTGGTTTACAGTAATTTTTCGTTGACCACAGCACTATCAGTTTGTGTGCATTTTCCTTGCTTTTGATACACTACCACAATTAGGAGGGATGGTGACTACCGCTTTGGGTCATCTATTCACTCCCTTTCAGCATGTCAGTGTTTTCCACACAGACAAGAACCTTTTCATTTTCATAAAAGGGTCAGGTCCCTGAGGAAGTGCATATCTGAATCAGCAATATTTGCTTAAATAACCCCCAGAAGTTTCCTTATACAGTTCCTGCTGGCCAATCGTTGTATCTGGGGCTCTCATACCCTGAGAATTGCATATTTTTCCAGGCAAGCATTTATGTTTAACTGAAATTAAGGACTATTTCAAACAAATGAAGAAGAAAGGATTGTCACGGTGTCGTGTTAGTGTTTTTTGGAGATGTACAAACAAAGTAGAAGCCTAAAGATTTGCTGCTATCGTGTTCCATTTAACAAATAATTTGCTGCTTCTGTATTTCTGGCACTCAAATACACTTCCCCATTGCTTTTTCCGGCTGTTGTGTCCCCTGGCCCATTCCCTCTCCCCTGTCTTTCCAAACATATAGCTTTACCAAGGCTTTGCCATTAGGAAAAATAAAAGGAAAGGAGAGGTGAAGACTATCCTTTCTTAAGCCCACCTTCCTGCACAGATGTGGAACACATTCTTCATGCTCCATAGCAGCATGAGGCACAGAAATTTATGATTAAATTCTTGCTGCTGTTCTAGAGTCCACTGGGTCACACGTTCATCCTGAAAGGGTATATCCATTGGCCATGAGATGCTTACAAAGCCTAGCTGGCGCAGATTCTCTAGGGCTACAGAGGAGTCAGCAATCACCTGCCACCTGAGAGCCATCACGCTTGCGTGAACAACGTGGATTGTAAGAACTTCTCGTGGCTCATTCCACCCCCCACCCCCTCTCCTGCTGTGTGTTTTGACCTAATGAAGAAACTTAGGCTTTGTACTGCAATAAAAGATAGCAGGGGATAAGAATAAATTAATTATTGACTTTTTAACCATATATTTCAGGGTTGTTCTATTTCTCTTTGCCTTTTTCGCTGTGGGATAGTAGGCATCTTATCTGACTATATGAAGAGCTGAGTGAAATTCAGCATTGAAGACAAAAGGGTTTTATCAGCTGGGTAGCAGTGAGGGTGCTATTACTTTTGCACCACCAGCTGCTTGCTACATGAATGATTTATGAAAGTGTGACTGTCTGACTTCACATTAGCTTCTGCTGTTTCAGCACCCCTATCAGCAAGGATATTAGCAAAAATTATCATTCTCCTGTGTTTGAACAAGAATTTAGAACCTTATCTTATTCTTGTAAAGCAAACAACAGCAACAACAACAAAAACTTGAATAGATTGCATTAAGAACACGATACAGCGATGTACTGAACTTCCACAACTCCCACTGAGACAATGGAGTGAAGGCACTCTGCATTTCCTGGGATGCAAAAATCTAGTTCACTCAGTACTCCAATAAATTATAAATACACAGTTGATTTTACATCTAGGTCTTGATGGACAGTATATAGTGCTGGAACAATCAAAGAGGAATCAGAGTGGACATTTAAATTCAGCAGTATTCAGTTGATATGCAAAAATGGACACACATGGTATGATTTTCTATGCTACTTGGAGTCTGTTTTGAAGTGGTTACCATTTTCATGCCATGTTACATTTCCACAAAGAAATACAGCCTTTTGATTGTACTGTACAATATTCCACAGTCTTTTCTTCACTGACACATAGCTTATTTACTTAAAATATGTATTGAATCTCCAAGGCTAGATTCAAGTTCACTAGCAATGTGATTTGAACTCTGAAGAACCAAGACATAACAGAGGAGATAAAGCTGCTGTTTTGACACGAAATGTGAATTCCCTCAGCTAAAATGTAAATGCATTATAATTTTGCTGTTCTGACAGTAAGGAATTGCAATGCAATTAAGCCTGATTTGTTTTCTATTGCAAACCCTGCTATTTAATTTTGTATCTACTTTGTTATCAAATTTAACATCATTATAATAATATAACTTAAATCCCAGAGATAGTATGTCTTTAACCTGATCCTCCACAAGAAACTAGACTGAATTTCATGGTATGCCATTAGTGCAAGAACAGTGCATGTTATAACTTCCATGACAAAGATCTCAAAGCAAACAGAAAAGTTATATCTTCATGGAAAACCATATGCTACCATGAAATGGATATTTTCTTCCCTCTAGCTTTGGATCTTGAAAACTAGGATGTGGTTATTAGAAATGCCTTTTTAAAGTCACTGGTAATCCACAACTCCCTTGGAGCTCGTGAGTGTGTTCACTGCAGTGACAGCCATTCCATGTGACCGCAGGGTGAAGCAACAGCAGTATTTATTATTATGAGGAAAGAACTACAATTGAGGATCAGATCCCCATAGCTATTCAGGCGCCTAAGGCTAATGCTGGCATTTCCAAATCTGCAGCTGAGTTTCTGTTCTTTCTGAAGGTGACTAAGTTTCCTCCCTTCAGTGACTGTAAAGCTGACTAAAGCAGCAAAGCTGTTTCACTGCTGACTAATTGCTCAGAGACCAAGGTCAAGCTGAGGCCCAGAAGATTCCCAGAAGTGAAGTTATCAAGAAAATGTAAATATGCTACAAAGAGGAAAATATCTAGAGTTTTGTAGCCTTCCTCTCTTGTCCCTTTTCAGTCCCATTTCCTATGGCATGTGCTAGGAACATGGGTGGTACCTGCCCAGAGGCAGGTGAGAGTGGCGAAGCCCTCCCCTTGGCTGTGGCTGACAGGAAAGATTATTCCTTTCATGGAGGATATGGCAGAAGGGACAGAGCTGTGTATGTCAAACAGTGCATACCAGTGAGGGCAAGTTGGTGCTGATAACAGTGGCTCAGCTGGGGCCAGCCTGCTGCCACTGGGCTGGTGACATCCTACTTCTCTCTCTTGACATCCCTGGGGTTTGAGGAAGAAGGCAGGATGTCATCCCACAATTTCATGCTCTGGATGTGTCTACTTGTTCTTGCTTGTTTTGCCTGCCTACTGAGCCCTGTTGGTACCCTCCAAGCTTAGATGAGCTTTTGTATGGAGATGGAGTTAACACTTCTAATTGGCAGAAGAGAAGCAGAGCAATATCATCGCAATGACCATTGGAGAAGTGTCACATGTGGTTTGGCTGCCAGGGCTTCAGCTGTCTAAGCAGATGATTTTATGTGTGATGGAAGTTAATGGGTTTTGGCTGAGGACTGTGACCAGAGGACCCCTATCAATCAACTGGCTCCACAATTTTCCTCACCTAGGCGGCCCCTTTCTCTTCCTGTCTCCTTGGCATTTTGTTCCTGGCCACGTGGCTCCCTGCAGCACTTGAAAGTGGATGGGGAACCTGACAGCTTGGCTGGTGGCTCTGAGCACTGAGAGCTTGGGAAGTGCAAGGCACAGCAAAGCAAGAGTTGGGCAGGAGGTAGAAATAAAGCAGTATCCCCATGTCAAAATAAGAGTGACCTTACTTGTTAAGACTGGTAGTCCTATGAAATACTGAGTATCCTCAAGTCCCAGAGAACTCTCTCCACACAGCTTTCAAGCTGTGAAGTTATTAAAATATGACTTTATCTTTTTTCCCCATTATCATAGAATCATAGAATTGTTATGGCTGGAAAAGACCTTTAAGATCATGAAGTCCAACTATTATCTAATTCTACCAGGCCCATTTCTAAACCATGTCCCTGAGCACCGTATCTAGATGGCTTTTAAATACATCCAAGGATGGTGATTCAACCAGTTCCCTGGACAACCCTTTCCAGTCTTTGATGACCCCTTCAGTGTAGAAGTTTTTCCTAATGTCTAACCTAAACCCTGGCACAACTTGATGCCATTCCCTCTTGTCCTATCAGTTGTAACTTGTGAGAAGAGACGAATGCCCGCCTCTCTACCAATCTCCTTTCAGGTAGTTGTAGAGAGCAACGAGGTCTCCCCTCAGCCTCCTTTTCTTCAGACTAAACAACCTGAAGTCCCTTAGCCGCTCCTCATAAGACTTGTTCTCAAGACCCTTCACCAGCTTTGTTGCCCTTCTCTGGACCCTTTCCAGCACCTCAGTGTCCTTCTTATACTGCAGTGCCCAAAATTCAACACAGTACTGATTTTTTACTTATTGCCAGAATGAAAGCACCTAGTACAAGTAAATAAGGATTGTCTTCATTTGCCACTTGACATGTTGAAGACGTCTTGAAACTGTTCTTATTTATTGTTAGAAAAAAAAAAAAAGATTCTTCCTCGTGTGGAATTTAGATGATAAAATTGGTCAGCAGAGGTTTATTTGCAGCTGGATTAGAGAAAAAGTTTTATAATAGAGATACAAATTGGACTGTAATCACATTGATTTTGGCAAATATTGCCATCCTCTTCTCTGTGTGTATGTGTGTGCAGGTTAATCAGAAAGTTTGTAGCCTTGCCTGTGAAAATCCACCTTTTTAAAAATGTAGACTTGAATTTGGAAGCTTAATGAGATCTACAGAAATCTTACAGCATTTTCCGTTCAAAGTCAGAAGGCAGAAGAAGTAACACTACAGCCTGTTTCCTGACCTTTTCTTGAGCAAATTGACTTGCTTGGATATGCAAGGCAATTATTAACTCCACAGACAGTAATTACATCCATATAATATTTATTGCACACCAAAAGAAAAAAAGAAAATTAAAATTCCATGGTCGAGTATTCAACACACAAACAACACCAGCATGAACGCTGCTTATTTTTTATTTCCAAAACCCAGAATCATGTTTTTCAGAGAACAAGCATCCTGCAGGGCAAAGCCTTAGGAATCATTGCAGAGAGCTCCAACACTCAAGCTCAGGGAGCAACTGATAGCAGTAGCAGGGGATCATTTTTAGGTGTGTAAGCAGAATATATGATGACATAGTTTCCCACTGAGTGTGCAGCTAGCACCGGAAGAGCAGCCAATGCTGGGAGCCTTGGGCTCCACTCCCAGCTCTGGAGAGGAGTGTGCAGAACCATATCTGCCTTTCTTACACCTATGTGATCATTTCTGTTTAGATACATCTCAGTCCTGCCTTCTGCATACCCTACCCCAGTTTTAGTCTCTGTGTTCATCTAATCTAAGTCTTTTTGCCTGGGCTTCACACCCTAAAAGTAGCTTTCCTGCATGGCTATTTTCAGTCCTTCAGCTTCTTTCCTTCAGTCTACTTATCCATAATTCCATGACCCTTCCCTATATTTTTGTCAGCCTCTTTTCCCCACTTTGCCTTCTAGTCATCCATTCTCCACAGATTCCTTGTCCTCATCTCTCTACTGTGACTACTGCAGCAATTTCTGACATCTCCAGTTCTCCTACAGCTTATGACAGGTTTTCAAAGGCTGCCCACTACTCCATGAAGATTAAATTCCACTACTAGCTTCCGTATTATTTTCTTTTAAAGGCTGGCATGAGAAAGACACATTGCCTTTCCTCCTTCCTCAAATTTTATATAATAACCTGGTTTGTAGACCTGTCATGTAGGAAGTAAACTCAACTCCGTTTTCAGATTGAAGCACCCAGATATGCATGTTTTATCACTTCAGCAATGTGATGCAAAATAAGATTTCGCTGGGAAGGAACATGATACAAAACCTAGGCTGTCTAACCTACTGGTTGGACCACTGGGCTGAGGCTTGATTCTTGTCTTTGTTACCAAGAATGTATCTGCATTTGACATTAAAAGTCATGAAAATAAAATACAGAAAGACTTCTTGAGACTCAGAAGTCCTTTTTTTTCCACCTTGTAGAAATGCTTCAGCCACCAGCTCTTAAATAAGACTGTTTTCTTTATATACCTTGACAAATGTACCTGGTACTTTTTCTATATGGTTACAGAGCTTGTACTGGACTTTCACATGAGCTGGTAGGTCTCCCATTTCACAGCAAACATGTGGGCTAAACCATCTGAGTGGCAATAATAGTCCTGGCCTTTACCTCAGTTTTACCTGTGACCCCGAGAGAGGCTCACAGATCTCTGAATAGCTCAGTTTGCTGGTACAAAGCCTAGTTATACATCTACAACACTTCTAGCAACTTTTATAAGTGAATACAACAATGAGCAAGACAAAGGAGTTGCAATGACACGATAAAGTGCTTGATGCAACACTCAGAAGGCCTAATTTGCTCAGATTTGTCTTGTGACTCCCTCAAGAGTATTCCTGAGGGAATTAGGAGCCATGAGAGTGCAGCAGTTGATACAATAGGAAAACTCGGGTAGTATCCAGCCCTGGGAGCATCTTCCAGGAAACCCTTCTGGCAGTGCTCATGATCCAGTGAAGGGTATATGCCTGCATCAGCAGGAATGTCTGAACCATACACACAGAGCAGTGCTGCAGGACTTTCTGCTTTTTTAGAGAAATATTACACATGTAGACAGCACTGGCACCCTGACCTAGCTCTCCCATCCTGGTAAAAGCAGCCTGTGTCTGTGCTGGGGTTTCTAGGAAGGGTTCCTCTTTCTGTGTGGAGCTGGATCCTACAGACTTTCTCCTGCCCTTTCCAAGGTTAGGGTGTGGTAATGCATCGGTTGCTCCGTGTAAGCCCAAAAGTTGATTTCCACAGACATGGGCCAGTCAGGAACTGTGGCACACTTCAGTGTTTCTTCAGCTCTAAGGACATCCATCAGCCTAGAGCTGTGGTACGCACCAGCACAGGGCTGTATCGGTGGATGTATGGTTGCAGCACTTCCCCCAGCAATTTGGCTTTCACCTGGAGTGAGCTCCTCTTCTGATCCTGCTGGCTAAATATCGACACTGAGGTTTGCAGACAACATAGATCTGCCTTGTATTTGTCACTTCTTGGCCTGCTCTGCTGGAAAAAGAGGTAATTTTTCTGGTGAGGGTCCAGTGACAAGACCACAAGAAGTATTTGGTTATCAGACAGTCCTGTATGCGCCTTGCCAATCACCAGAAATGCCCAGCGTCTGGGGGTGTCTGAGATGACCATTTCCTACACAAATTCTGAGAAAAGTTTCCCATTGCTGTCCTGGGGTCTCTCCAAATTTGGCAGCAGAAATGCCCCAGCCCTAAGACCCCAAGCCGGCACTGGAGAATTCCACTGGCCAAGGCCTACAGGCCCTCAAAACTGCAAGGATGACTGGTTTCTTTCTTTTTGGATTTTCCCCTTGGAGAGCAGGTTGCCCATGTGCTCAGTCAGGTCTCATATGTAGATACCGGAACTGTTTATGGCCCCATGACCTTCCCCATCCTTCCAGATGGGTTTGGTGCATGATGACCCAAGTGAGACAGCACTCTCTGAAAGGCTGCTTGCGGGGCCATGAGCATGACTCAGTTGCTGAGAAATACGTATCTAGTACTGCTTGAGATGCTCTGGAGCATCCAAGACACCCAGAGAAATGGCACATACCAAACACAGCAGAGGGAAATCTGTGTCCATCAGGGCACAAATAATTTAGAGTAGAGAGACTTAAGGTATCTACAAACACCACTAGACTCCCATGTTTATGCACCCAGGTTGTACATGGCATGGGTTAATTGGGGATCGGAAGGAGGAGGAATTTGCCAAGTGGTCCATCTGAATCAAAGTGTCTGTAGCGAAGGAGCTTGTGGGACTTAGGCAGTTGGGGACAGGTGGAAAAGTCCACCCTGGAATGTTCTTACTGAGATGATCCTCAGAAAAGCTCTACAAGAGTTGTTGCAATGTGCCTGTTCCTCCTAAACTTTACAGATCTTCCCAACAAAGTCCATCAGAGCTATCACAGCTGTGTTCTTTTCATTAGCCAAACTAAGTCCTTCTTATGTTTGTGGTTGGTTTGGGATTTTTTTTTTAATTTTAAAAAAAAGATAAACTAGCATTTGCACATCAAACTGTGAAGAAGCAAGATGGTTTTAGATGTGATTGGTCAGAAAATTTCCACAGCTTGATAAATTTGGCATGATATGGCAGTAATTATAACTACTATATAATCAAAGGCATAAAGCAAATCATGACTAAAGTGCAATGAGGAGATAACTTGTATTTTGCGGAAATTAATATTAGGGAGTTGTGCTGTAACCTTATCGCAGTGTTTAAGTGTGGATGATAAGCATCTAAATATTACATTAATATTAAAGCCTGGCACTTTGTAACCTATTCCAATGATTAATTATTAGGAGAGGGTAATAAAGTTGTGAAGAGATGATATTTCATTAGTAAATTATACTGTCCATATGACATGGCTTATCATCATGGTATTAACAAATTCTTGCCAGTAATTATGTATTCACCGAAGCAAGTACTTAATGGGAATTTTTATTTGTTTCAAAACAGAAGTCTTCTTACGGGGAACACTCTGGCCTCTCCACTGCTCTTGTGAAGGTGAAGACAGAACTCCAGTTGCCTTTGGCAGATGTTAATCCACCTCTCCTTGCTTTTCCTACAAGAGAGACACTGAGGTTTCTAGCAAGCAACCTTCTACATCTGTCTGCCCTAAGAACAGGTACAGTCACTCCGAATGAAACTTCCTGCTCTGCATGGCTGCTAGATCTTGGATTCCTATGAAAACAGGTAAACAATACACCTGCAGTATGTATCCACAACTGGTGATCTGAATACTCTGTTGAGGTGCTTCTGTAAAAGAATGAAGAAAATGAATGTTTTACTTTTCTAAATAAAAATTTTGAAAGACATGCATCCATTCCACAACAGTAACAAGAGAGGAAATTTATCTGAAAAAAGTTTAGGAAAACAGGTAAAGACATGTAAGAAAATTGGTTCTGTTTCACCTCAAACCAGGACACATATATTCTTACTAACAAATAAAAAACTGCAGACCTTGAGTTGGAATTTTTTTAGAAGACACCGGTCAAACTTGATGCTTCCTTAATGTAATTTGTATTGAAGGTTATATTTCATCACAATTATTTTCTTTGCAAAAAAAGATTGCTGATAGTAACTGATTAGTTAAGCAGTGGCGCTGTTTTCCCACTGGTTAACAAGAGCCTTTGCATACACAAGGTCTCATGCATTTTTCAGTGGCAGGAAAGGCAATTTTCTTGTTTGGCAGCTCCCAAATGTCATTTTGCCGTAGCACCTATGTTAGGAATGGATAAAATTTCTGTTAGCGTCTGGGAGGTTTTCCAATTAAATGAGTTGGAGCTGACAGGACTTGAATGAGTTATTGTCTGTTTTTATGTCTTCTTAAAATTTGACTGCTTGATTTTTTTAGCACTTCAGCTGGGTTGTTAGCATAACTTAGGCTTTTTGTTAACTTCTCCAAAGTGACCTATACGGTTCCAATTTTATATGCAGCCTTCACTTAATCTGATTTCAATAGCAGCTTGATTCTTCAACAGCTTTGTATATCTGGGCATATCTCTGCTCCTACATATCTGCTCTAATTCCCATTTAGTCAGTTAGCTTCCTTTACTTTAATGAGATAATATTTTAACCTCGAAAAAAATCCTAAAAGAGCGAATTGGTCTTTCCACTTCAGCAGAAAAAATACATTATGTTTGGGTAGGAATAAACATCATCACTAATTATAATTAATAAATTATTAAATGCATCTTAATAAATTATTTAAAATTACAAAGGAGCAAGTACTTAGTGCCAACGATTAATTACATTTTAAAAGAATCTCTGATTTTCCTGAAACAACATCTGCTTCAGTTACAGGTTTCACAGTTTCTTATACTAGTTTGCAATGTGTCCATTGTGTCATTCACTCTTCAGAAAATAATCAGTTTGTTTGCAAAGATAATTCCTTTTATTAAATGATATCCAATATATGATATGATATATACGGTGACCTCATTTTTCTACCCAGCAGAGGAAGTGTCTAAGTTGTTACCTTGCTTACTCAGTTTATTTCTGTCGATTATTTATTTCATGCAAGTTTTTCTAACCTAATCAATTTTCACACATTTTTTTCCACAGTCAGGCTTGGAAAGTAGAGAAAATCCAGTTAGCTGAGGTGATGACTTCAGTGAAACAGAATAAGGAAATCTGGTATGCTGTTATTTATCAAATGTCTACTGAGTACCGAGGAAAGTTCTCTGTGCCTGATTTCTGTGCAATTTATGTGTCAATCACATTGGGCATTTTGTATTATTAATGCTTTTTGAAGTCAGGCCTTTGTTCTTCATCCATTGTATGTGAGTGAGGATTTTTTCATTTTCAGTTGCCAAACCAAGAATCCCAGTTTTGCATTTTTTGTTCAACACCATGAACAAAGGCCAACTAACCTGGATTAGGAATATTTAAGGATACTGTCTGAAGGCAGAAGCTCAGCAGCCAGGTGCCAGACAGGATATTGCCCTGAATGCCAAAATGCTATAGCTTTCCATCTGATGCACTGAAATCCGTTATGAAGAACCTGGACCCCCTACCTGCGCAGTGTGTGGTAGTTCCACAGCTTGCTTGCTGGATGCCAGGTATGCATGGCCATAGCTTCCTCCCAGTAGAGATCATGGCCCCCAGCTAGGATCCAGAAACCAGCTGGGCTTCTCTCATCCTGCATCCTGGGGAGCCAGAGTGACTAGGGCTCTGGGATCACACCAAGTATGCCCAGACATGAATGTGCTCCCTAAAAATATTCCTGGACCCCATTTATTTGGGAAAAAGTGAAGGAATACGTGATGGTGGGGTCCTTTTTACACAGTGCTGCAGTCACCGGAGTATCCTTGGGGGCTGTGTCAGAAATAAAGATGTCCACTCTCATGAGGGCTGCTGCCACCACAGCTTTTCCTGGAGCAGTAGCTGAGAGTTTTGTTTTTAGCCTGTAGGCAACTGTGTGTAGTAACTCTCACCTTCAGAGCAGTTTGTAGGTTCATGTCTTCTCTGCTTGTAAAAGATTGTCAGGAAAGTAAGGAGATAATTTAACAGTTGTTAGGGTCTCAGAAAACCAAGCTCTTTTATCTCTTTCCTTTAGGGTGTTTGCTCTGAAAGAAGCCTGGTAAAATCTATAGCAATATATCTACGGAAAGGTAACCTCAAATCTCCAGATAAACTCCCCAAAATCTTGACTTAAATGGTTATTTTAGCTGCAGTGGTATTCTTTCTACACTCCGTACCTCCAGATGATATCAAATGATACCTTGTTGTCAAGATACTGCACAAACAGTGGTAAGCATGCATGGAAATGAGCAGCCTTTGCTCAGGAGAGCATGTATTTGAGTGGATATCACAGACATATGGGTAGATGGAAAGGCATGCAATGTGCAGGCACGGTGATCATTTGTAGCTCTCAGAATTACCTCCACAATATATTTTTTTTTGTAAATTTGTAAAGGGGTTTTGTGGGTTTTTGTTCTGTTTTTACTAAAACCTGGTGTCTTGAAACCCCAAAGGAAGAAGGTGCAGCAAGAAGGTTATAGTTAGGCAATAAGCAACAGCAAAGGACTCAATTTTCTCTTCAGATATGCAAGGTTTTGAAGCATTTTTGTTAAACTGCAGTCACAGTTGCAATTTGGAGTTATCAATTATGATTATTCCTGATGCAATTTCTTTCCAGTCATTACCCAGCAAACACAACTGGAATAACGGGTTTCTTATTGTCAGTGAAATTGAGCAGACACTGATACTTAAGCAGAACAAGACTTCGAGCTCACTCTCAACATTTCTTGGTGTCTTCAATGTTGCTTACCGCAGTTTTCTCCCCCACCTTGATAGTCCTACTACTCATCCAGGAAAAGCCTGATGTACCTGACTTGTTATTTTCTTTGGTGTGGTTTTAAATATTTTTTCTCTTGGTGACATTGGGGAAGAGGTTTGGAAGATTTGTCTGCTTTTCCAGTGTTTTTAAAGCAGCCAAACGTTGAATTGTAGTTATCTCACTAGAAAGTTTAGAAAGAAGTTCAAAAGATCTTAGCCCTCAGTTCATGCCCTTCACATTCATGCTCACATTTCACAATCAGTTTCACATTTGATCACAACAAATTTTGAAACTTGGCTGGCTAAAATTAAAGGCATTTGTCTATACATAAACACCTGTTATGACAAACAGTCTTCTGTTGGATATTTATGGACTTCCTATATTAGGTCTGTAGGTAAGTGGATTTATCTCCACTTTTTGCAAATTAAAATAATCTAATTTGCAATGGAAGTTAAGCCTGTGCTTAAATACTGTGTTGAATTAAGCAATGATTACTTGCTTGTTAAAAATAAAGGATTGCTTTTGGTTTTGATTTGATTCCTTAAAATACAAAGGAGCTGTCTAGATCTGTTAACATGTACTTACACAACAGCAAAATCATTTGGCCAACTTTCTTACTCAATGATGCCTTTATATTTTTCATACTTTGTATAAACTAGGATTTAAGCAAGTGTGAATACATGCAGGGAAATATAAATCACACACCACATTGCACATCATTTATGGATTTGTGCCCCCATCCGATATGATGCCTAGCAACCCAGAGCTGGCCCAGCTTCTCCTGGCCAAGCCAGATGAAGACAAATCCTCTTTAAAGCAGGAATTCTCAAACTTTTAACAAACAAGTCATTAACTGCAGGATATAAGACAATACAAATGATGTCTTGCAGAGAAGATATAAAAAGGTGTAGCAGAAAGATACTTCTGCAATATGTGAATGTGCAATAACAGCCCTATTTTGCCTGAGGCTGTATATCTCATCCCTGTGGTTATAAAGCAAATGAGAGGAGTAGAACTACATTTTGATGGAGCTTCATTCTGGGATGAAATGTAATGCCCTGTAGTGCATTGGGAATGCTACTTATTGACTGAAGTGAAGCACGGTATAACCAGTTAGGGGATAGCCCTCCTAAAATATCGGTAAAATTTCATACATTCATTGATCTCAGTGATCAGCAGTTCTGAGATAAAAGTTCAGGGGCAAGGTAGATTTCTCTAAAATAATGGATTTTTAAGGAAATGTGAAGGAAGATTTCAATAGCCTATGAATCATAACCACCTGGAATGATCTGTCAAACATAAATTATTATTACCTTGTATCTATGATACAGTATATTTGCTAAAATTTCCATAATCAGCAAGGTATTTATTCATATCAAGAGACTGTACCCTCATTTTTCTAGTTATTCAAAGTTGAGCTCTCTTTAATGCTCCATTCCCAAAGGATATATCTTCAGTGCTCACTCTGCGTCAACTTAACAAGTGCTTCTTCTACAAATGAGAGCAGTCAATGTTCTGTCATCACTGATCCTCTGCCATTGTTTCCTCTTCAAGATTTTTCTTTTATTTTTTCCAAATGAGAGACTTTGAATAGCAATTTTCATTTCTGCCATAGCTGGACCACTACTTAAGTGAGTGGTGTCAGGAAATATTCTCACCATCATTATTATTCAAGATATCCAGAAACATGGTTCTGACTTATGCAAAAAAATGTCAGGGGTGAATGACAAAGTATTGTTCAGTCCTCAGTAGGCAGCTAAGTACAATCTCGCGTGAAAATAGAGTTCGGAGTTTCAAATGTTATTAAGTTCATTTTCCACCAGAGAGAGAAACAATATTGGATTTAAAAGTATATGTTATGGCTCCTATATCCATTTCAAATTATATCTGAATAAATCATACTACCGTGACTGGGCAAAAAATTCAAGGCGGTGACCAGTTAAACATGAACAGATGGGAGTAGGCTTAAATCAATGAACCAGTGGTCCTTAAAAGATGCAGGTGACAGTGCATCAAGGACTTGGAATGAGGATGTTCAGCTAGAAAATGGTGTAAACATGCAAAAAAAAAAAATCACATCGGTGACACAGATCATAAATACTGGCAAGTGGGCGCTGCACATTTCTCCTGGCTGTATCTGATATTTTTTTTTAATTTTTGGTTGACCAATGAAATGACAGCTACCTATCCAGTAGTACTTGCAGGTTTCTTTAAGCCCTGAAAAAAATCATAGACTCCATTGAAACAAAAAGCTAAAAGGAGACCTCAGAAGGTCATGGACTTCATTTCCTAGCTCCAAAACAAGGTCAAACACAGTTTCTGGGCTACTCCTGGCAGATACTTCTCCGACTGGATCTGTTTTTCAAAATCTCCAGTGCCAGGAATTCCATAACCTTCAGAGATAACTAAATGCAGTGCTCAAATATCTTGACAGCTAGGAAGTTTTTGTAATACCTAATTTAAATATCTCTTGTTATAAATCAAGCATATTTCCTCTTGTCTTGTTGATCATTGCTATTGAGAACAGTTGATTACTGTTCAAAGAGTCTTAAATCTCTTAACATAATTATATTGTCCTGTCTCAGTCTTCTCTTTTCTGGACTGAATATTTTCTTCAGCTTTTCCTGTAAATTTTTTAGATTACTTATCACTTTTGTTCATCTCTTGGGGTTTCCCTCTAGTTTATCCATAACATCTTTAAATTAATTTCAAAATGGGACATAATGTTGTCATTAAATCTCTACCATTTGTTTCAGGGAGTGTAATAACTATGTAGCATATTAATAATTACTTGTATGTTAATATTTAACTAGGAATAAGTCTTATATGTAACGAGATTTCAGAATGACAATTGTCTCTTTTGTGACAGCATCTCAAGCACAGACTTATTTCATGTAAAACCCCCTGAGACTTGCCTGCAGTGTTGCCAGCTATCCAGTTACTCTGTTTTTTTCTCATTTTGCATTTATGAATGTAATTTTTGTTTCCTTCCTGGAGAACTTTTCACCTGGCCTTATGAAATTTCATTATATTGATTTCAGACTAGTCCTCTAATTTATCGAGTTCATTCTTAATTCTACTTCTGACCATTGAAATGCATGTTAAACTTCTCAACTTTCTGTCATCTGCAAATTTTATGGCACCACCCCCTTTTTCATTATCCCAATATTCAAGGTTTATGTTGAATATTAATAGAGGGAAATTTTTTGCAGGGCCTACCAATTTGCCAGGGCCTTCCATTTTGAAAAGAAATTCTTGGTAAAACCACTTCAACAATATTTTCCAAATTTTGTGTATGAAAATGTTGCAGTGACTGTGCCAGGAGCTTTACTAAAGTAATATATACTATTGTCTTATCCACTGTGTACCGTATCTACTACTTGTGTCCTATCCACTAGGCCTTGTTTCTGCAGTGAAAGAGGAAACTAAAGTGATGTCATAGCTCTTGATGAATCCATATTGACCTATCTTTATTGCTGTATTACCCTTCAAGTGCTTACAATCTGATAGGTTTAGGAATTTGTTCCAGTAGCTTTCCTGGTAACAAGTTTAGGCTACCTGGCCTTTGGATTTGGTCTTGTGGTGAGCAAGTTAGGGAAAATTATGTCACAGTTCTGGGTTTAACTCAAAAAAAGAATGGGAACTCTGTCATTTGGATTTCTGAAAAAACATAGACCTTTGGATGGGGGAGCTGTAATACTGTTACAAGTCATGCTATTGCTTTCCTGTGTTGACAGTTCCTGTGAATGGTATCTACTTTTTCCATATTGACACAGAAAAATAGAAGTTGTCTAAATTTGAGTAATGTTAGCATTCCAGAGGATGTATTTATATTTCCATTAATATTTACATCTGGTTGTGCTAGCAGTATAGACAGTTTCTGCAGGCAGAGGCTAGAGGGAAAGCAAATAACTTCTTGACCTCAAGGGAAGTGGAGCAAGAGATATACAAGAAGTATGATGAGATCACTCCTTCAGTAGAAAAGTAGGTCATATTCAGAAAACAGATATTCCCAAATTTCTTGTGAGACACTTTTCCTATTCCCACAAAATTCTAGGTGTCTGAATATTTCCATTCTTTTCTTCATTCTCCATATGTAAAGTGAAATCAGTAGAACTCCCTTTCTTACATAGTTTATCCCTAAATAACTTCGTATAGAGACCTATATGCTTTCTGCTGATATTTGTGCCATATTTTATACAATGGAGCCCTGATACTAAAGATGCTATGCACTGATAAAACACAGAAATAATAATGTGAATGTCAACACTGAGCCAAAGGGGAGGAAATTGTTCCTGCTGTCCTCAAACCATTGTACACAAAATCCAGACTAGGCTAGTTGGAGCATGTACAGAACTAAATTGTCTGAGGGGTGCCAAGCATGATTATACTGTCGGAAAGCAGTATAAAGAGGAAGTATGCATGTGAAAAACAAACACAAAGAGACGTGGGAGCAGTCTGAGGAAAGGACATGACATGACATATAGAGGACCACAGGCAAGCAAGCAAGAGACAGAGAACAACACTGAACCTTAGCAGGTAAATCATCCTGTTAAGATGGGGTATACTGCGTTCCAGTCTCTGCTTCAGTGATTATGTTGCTTGTCTCTTAGCAAAAGCTTATTTACTACTGGAGCCGTTCTTGCAAGTGGGAGAGCTGGCAGGTCTGTGATTCAAATGCGGACACCTCCTTTTGACTGCTTCACTGCCAGAGGCCCAGACACAACTGGGGTGGCAGCAGGATTCGCTCTCGGCACACGCCAACAGCCAGCAAGCTGGGGCAGGCTGCAGCTGGGAAAGGGGAGGCTGAAACCTTCCATGGGGTGGAAAACAGAACCAAGTCCCATTTCCTACCCTTTCCTGGTTATCTCTCGAAAAATTAAATGTGAACTTACACAAAGGACATCCCCACAAGTTGCAGAGTGGCAGCTGAGGGGACATCTCAAATGGCACTAGATATCCATGTTTAGGCAGCTGAATAGAGCCCTAATTTTCTCTTGACTATAATGAGAGCAAGGTGACATGTTTTAAGCTTCCAAATTTGCATGTCAACAGTCTGAATCGAAACTGAAACGCTATGTAAGAGGCTGAGGAAGTGGTGTTGAGCAGTGCAGGTCTGGTCTACAGGGGTGGCCCCCAAAGGCACCCAGTGCTGTTGGTGCAGGTGGGTTCAGATCCTCTTCATCCAATTCCCTCTCAGGCAATATGGGTAGATGACAGCAGTGATGCTGGTGGAGCTACAAACCAACACTAAATGCACAAGAAGAATTATGGTACTTCCTGAATTAGGAGAGAATTAAACAAGAGAGTGCACACCTGTGTGCAGGGGAAGCAGCCTCACACCTGCACCCCTCAAGCTGCACCTCTGGGGGAACACACCAGGATGTCCATCTTCCCTGTCCACATGGTAACTGGAAGCAAAACAGTTAATGCTCTCCTTGAACAAAATACCCAGCTCAGGTGCTCACATGCTGGGATTGCAAAAGCAGCCAGACAGGAGGGAATGTGACTGAATTCAGTTGCTGTAAATTATGGTAAGAAAAAAACAAAGAAAAAACCACAACTATGCGCATTCACCAAAGCTTTCCTCCCTAGGTTTTGGGCTGAGTGAGAGCTAGGAACTATCAGGAGACAGTTACATAGTAGGAAACTTCTTTGGACTTATTTTTTAGCCCTGGATACAGGAAGAATGCTTGCTCTCATTTGTCTCAGCCCGGGGCTCCAGGTTATTCTAAATTTAGCCAACCCATTGCCAATCTGCAGAGCAAATATTACACATTTTATCTGAATATTTGCATCATTCTCCAGCACATTCTGTGATGCGGTAGCATCATTTACTTTTTTAAATTGGAAATTAGGTATTAATTTATACTAAAAGTTGTAGAAGACTGAGACAACAATACCTGTTACGACACAAAAAGCACATAACAAATGACCATGCTAAATAGATCCAGGTTATGAAGTGTTACGTGAATTCTGGATGCTGAAGTACTACCAAGAACCACACAGTAAACACGCTGTCTAGCCTGGAAAAGTGATGAGGAAGGACTGGGCAGAAATTAAACCTGATAAAGAAACCAAGCAGGGAAGTAAGATCTTCCTGAATTTAGTGCAAGAAGAAATTGAGTTTCCATAAGATAAAGAAGAAAAACTAAAAAAAATTATAGGTTTTCAGTTAATGTATTTCCATAAGAAACTTATTTCCATATTTCTATCACTATGTTTGATATTTAGTAAGGCTGAAAACAAAAACTAGAAGCTAATATAAACGAAGAGTAATGACAGCTGAAACAAAGCACTCTTGCTACATATAATGTAGACTACATATTTGAGAGAGGACAACAGATCCAGCTAATGTTAACTACTGGAGATTTGACAAACTTTTTGGTGAGGAGACCATGGTATTAACTGATCTCTAAATTTTAATATAAAATCCCTGATAACTGCTAGAGAAAAAATACAAGAAGAAAAGCTGGTATGATCTAGAATTGCATTTCTGTGTGTCCTTTAGTACACTAACCTGACCATTCTGGGCAATCTGCCTCTTGAGCTTACCTAATTCATAGACGGTGACTGGCTAATAGCCACTTGAATCAATTTTCACAATGACCTAACAAAAAAAAACCCCAAACAACACTGCACCTCTGGGCTAAATGTACATCTAAGTATTCATTATATATGCTTGTGTAAGGTATATTAATTATAAAAAAACCCAGATTTAAACAAGAGTTGAAAAACTGGCAGACTGGTTAGAATTGAGATGTACTGGAGGCTTTCTTTGTCACAAAGCACTTCACATGCCAGCATTACTGCTTTTCTAATATACTAAGCCTGCAGTTCACTCAAAATGAGATTTTAGTAATGTATTTTTCTGCTAGAAAAAAAACCCACCGATTTGCGATATTTCTCACAAAATAATGGCTTTTGAGAGGAATGTATTTCATATGACTAAAGTTTTACAGTGCTTGCCTAGAATCAGTAGCAATTGTGAAGATTTAATTGGGATTAGTGATGTTTTATCTCACAGAAATCCATTAAGTCTTGTTTGAAGCAAGAAATTCATAAATTCTTAGGGGTAAAATTGCATTATGTATTTTTGCTGTAAGTTCTCCCTTAATCAAAAAGCAATATTAGTTCCAGTATCCTTAAACTAAGCAATTCCCTTCATATTTTATTACTGTATGTGCTACCATTCTTTCATTCAGCCTCAACATGGCTTGCAAATCATGGAAATAATATTATCTTCATTTTTCATAATGGGAATTTTTCATACAGGGAATAGAACCACAGAGAAAATAAGTGGTTTGCCCAATTTGGAACTGGAAGGCCATGGCAAGGTCAAGGATCAATCTTAAACTTTCTGCTGTGTAAGATCAGAGAGTGCAGCAAGTCCAGGAAAACGTGACCATCAGGGGTTGAATGAGTGATATGAAATTGCTAAAGCAATGATGTTGCTGAACAGCATACTTCTTCAGATTTTGAACTTAACACTGTTGCTTTGCAAGTGGGTATTTCATCTTAGAAACAAGGAAATAAACTTCCTGTGGAAGGAGAAGGGGAATCAGATTGGGTATAGCTCATGGTGTATGTTGGGTATCTGTTTATATTATGGTCATGTATACTCTTTGGGTCTACAGTGTTTAAAACCAACTTCTCTCATCTATGATGAGTATCATTCCCATGAGCTTGGCTGTAACGAATAGTATCTTCCCGCCAGTATCTACTGCCCTCTGCTTTTTATGTTTTTCTGCTAGCCTGAGGAATGGAATAGGTGTTCACAAGAAAATTTAAATGATCAAGAAGCAGATGAGTAAAACCTTGCTGAGAGGAATGGTGAAGTTTGACTTTCAGAGTTACTCCTGCTTTCAACTGGCTCGCATAGTCATGTCTGGCTTGAATGAGTCATGGGTGATTTTTTGGGGGGAGCTGTGACAACTGGAGACTTATTTACATAACTTTTTTTTGGTATAAAGCAATAATTAGATCATTTAGTCTCACTGATCTGCCTCTTACGGTGCATCAGCTATAAAAATGCCCTGTCCCATTATGTGGCTGCAGAAGTACTTGTAAATAATTAAGTTTGAAAGTCTAAAGTTGGGACTGTAACCTTGACCTCCAAAGTGGATACAGTAGATAAAGGATATGGGTATTCTGACTTATGTGATACAGAAACAAATTTGTTTCTTGTCTTATCACAAACACAGATCTTCACATGAATCATAAAAACTACTTAAACCTCCTCCCCTAAAAAAAAAAAAGAAAATAAAAATTAACAAAACTGTCAAATTTATATCAGTTCCACAATGTAAATGATACATTTTATTAATTCGTTGTGGAAGTTTATGTAGCTTCACCATGGACTGACAATTCTTTTGTGTGTCACTCATTTCTTATCAAAACGCAACCAGAGAAGCCAATATGCCTGAGTTGATGGTTTTTACCCTTTGCATCACACCCTTTTGGTTAGGACACTCTGCTAGGAAGTGCAAGATCTAGGTGCAAGTTTACAATCTGCCCCTACTTAGACTACTGTCATCTCCAGCTGAAGGCAAGCTCTGTAGAGATACCCTTGTCCTCCTGTTATGGCTGATTATACAGCCAAGTCCACAGTGTTTATGAACTAGAAAGGGACATGAGAGGCCAACTGTGTCTCCGTAACCAGGTTGTTACGGCACTCACGACATGTAAATGCCAGTTTAATTTGTATTTTGTGTCTGATAAAAGCCAGCAATGATCCTAGAAGTAGAGGCTGCAATTTCCGACGTGTGCTTGGCTTGCCCAGAGCACCCACAGCATGTGGTTTCTCATGGAGCATGGCAGCATTTCTGGATCCTACTGGGGCTTTGGTCAACGTTACATGCCTGCCTTCTCATGCCCATGTGCAGATGCTCATAGCCAAAAGCAGAGCAGGAGGCACCCTGGACCCTGCAGGTCCAACAGGGACAAATCAATTACTTCAGCTGTCCTCAGAGGCGAGTTAAAGGCTGAGCAGTAATTCAAATATAGCTATCCAAAGTCTTGCCTCAGGTATATGCAGTATCCACAAGAGTCCCTGTCATTGTACTGTTCATCTCCACAACACCTAGGAGCTCCTGGGAAAATACTTACACAAAAATCCCTTTAAATAAATGAAGAAAGCCTTCAGAATTAGGCAGCTTCTCTGTGGATTGCCCAGTGGTATTTCAGCATCCCACAAGTGCTAAATCTCTGTGTAGAGATTACCAGAAAGTCCGGCCTTTAGGCCATTGCCTCATTGTGCTACCTAGAACATTTGGTATAGATAGAATGAAAAGAAGCTAGTTCTTCACATTTTTTCACAAGATCATGCTAATAATAAATGTACCTGTCACTGCTACCAATTCATTTTTCAGTTTGATTGCCAGTATTGCAATAACTCTTATGAACATGGTGATTTAAAATATGAAACTTTCACTGATAGATTCAATAACAGTTGTCCTTAACTTGCTCTGTCTTTTAATTTGCTCAGCAAAATTGTACTAAAAGATAAGCTAAGCATTAAGCATAATTTTACACTAAGTCTTAACTTAGAAATGTCCTTCTTTCAATGTTCATTTTCTTGCTCATCCTGTGTAGTAATACCCATGAAAACACACCACAGGTTTATTCCGTCAAACTGAAATGATGAAAATAATTCAGTATATTATAATTCCAGACTATTACTCAAACAGGGTTTTGTGGGGTACGGGGTGGGGGAGGTTGTTGGTTTGGATTTTCTTTAGTCAGACAGTGTGGCTAATCAGAAAATCAAGTCTTTTTAATGACATTTTCTCCATGTTCTTCCATGTCTGACATGAGTTGACCCAGAAACCTAAATATGCTCCATGTGCTGCTAGTCACACCCCACAAACTAGGCAGACTCCAGTAATGAGAAGAGGATATGTGAGTCCAGCTTGTTAGAAGCTTAGAAATGACAGCCCCATTTCTAAGGGCAAAAGAGCTATTTGGCCCACCCTTTTATAGGAAATCTTTAAAAAAACCCAAACAATTTAAATGATAGCACAATTAGATGTGCTAGGTGTTCTAGCCAGCTTACAAGAAAACATGCACCTTATGCCTTACTATTGCCCAGGCTGCTGCGAGTGGACACAGCTGATATATCTCATCTTTTCAAGCCATTTGGGTCTAAATACTTAGATCTAGACCTGCAGGCACACAGTGAAGCTTCAATCCTTTGCCTAGCATCCTCTGGGTTTAGGTAGAACACAGTCAACCTAGACACTGAAACACCATTTCTTTCTTAAGTGTGATCTTCTCCTAGGGTTCTTGCAGGTACCTTCATGGGCTTGTTTGTACATGGCCATAGAATCAGACAAGAATCACATTTGCTCTTTGCTGGCAAACCTCACTGCCACCTTTCCCCTGGACACTGGTCACTTGGATCTGGTGGTATGTTGTGCATGAGGCCTCTCTGACTCATTTCCATCCGAATGAGGTGGGCAATTCAAGTAGTTCATCTTTGCTAAGTGTCCTCATTTTGATGGGAATGATTTCATGAATGGCTCTGAGGAAGCAGTATCTGACAGCAGGGGCCACCAACCAACAGCTGAGACAGTGCGGGCGAAGGGAAATGGTGATTTCTTTAGCTCAGGCAGCCAGAATTGGGCATAATCAAACACTAACACCGCAGAACTAATCAAATCTGAAGTGCCCCGTTACCGCGTTGGTGGTTTCTCACCTCTCCAAGCCAAGGCAGCTGTCAGGAGCACAGTTCAACAGGCGTACCTTTGGCAAGTTAAGACATACGGCCAAAATGCAACTCATAATTTGTCACTGTCACCGTTGCCATCGCAGCAGTCTGTATTTTGGTTGAATGCAGCCTTCTTTCTGTTTTATTATAATAGAGTGGAAAAAACCCACAACTGAGCAGTTTGAAAATGAATAAAGGAGATTTGAGAATTCCATGTTTCAGATGGAAAAGGAAAGAGAACTGTATTAATTTGAACTTAGTCTTCGTGCAAGTAGAAACAAGGTTTGTGGGTACTGATAATTCAAAACATGAGGGAATTAGTCCTAGAAAAAGAATCAGAATTAAATCATAGTCATCATTCAAAACAGGGCATAGAGGAAGGTTTAAAAGTACATTTAATTATCTAAACTTTGTGGATTATATAGTAAAATTAACACGTACTCATATTCAAAGGCTGTGTTTTAAGTTAACAAATTAAGTTATATTTGAAGAAGTGATAAATAGATTACAGTTCTACTGACAGAGAAAATTATAACATGCAGCACTTTGCTCTTTGATAGTCCTTTTTAGTGCAGCAGAGGGATAGGAACCTGCCCACACAGGAATGAGCTGAGTCCCACAAGGAAAATCAGCCACAGGAGGCAGCTCTGCTCTGACTTGCCCCTTAGTGACTGCCTGGGGCGGCTCCAGGAGGCTGCTCAGAGCATCTTGAGTTGGGCTCCCACTCTGAATTGTCCCCGGGAGAAACCTCTCCCTTGATTACAGAAGGAGCCCTAAGAGATTAGACCCTCACAGCTAAATATAGACTTCTTCAACAACCTTCCTAATTTCCTTTTGTTTTTCGGACTACTGATTGTGTCTTACTGTCCATTCTGTTCAAACACATTCACACGTCTCCCTGCACTTCCAGAAATGCAGATATCTCCCAAAAGTTGTGATATATTGCACATTTAGAAGAGGAAACACTCATATTTTGGGAAGTTTGTTGCAGAAAGACATGTAATTCAGTGTATTAAATAAGGAGAAACCACAACAGGCGACAAACATCCTGTTGATATCCATCTGAACTATTCCTGGCACAACACTTGTCTCTCTTTTATTTCTTCTTAGATGAGACTCCAATTGCAGACCAGATGGGAGCAGAAAGCTCTGTAATTTAGCTTCCAATCCCACCTTGCTCAAGAAAGAAAATAAGTGAACGACAATTACTGACCAATGTCTTTTTCCTGTAGTCCTTGAACTTTAATGAACTACAAAGAAGAGTAAGAGAAGAGAGGAGTCAGGAAAATAAGGTCATATACAAATAATACATACACGTTTGCCTTCTTCCAGTTTTAATTTTGTTATTAAAAGAAAAATGTTTGCACCAGTACAAAATGGCTGTAAGCTGTTTGAACAGTGACTAATCAGAAATACAGAGTGTGATACATCCTAAACTCAAATAAAGAAATTTGATTCTTTTTCTTCCTTCACCTTCCATTTATCTCTCTTCCTGTACTCTGCTCCACCTTCAGGAGTTTCCTTTTAATGAAAGGGCAGAATATTTCAGAAGCAGAGGTTATGTTCTGTCATATCATTTATCTGTAAGTCCAAAAGCCTGACATTCTCTCTTGAGAATGAGTTATAAAACATTTGCAGAGCTGGACATGCATCTGAAACCAATTTGAAGGTTCCAGAAGGTTTTTCTTTGATGCCACCAATTACTTCCTGCATTTCATTATGTCTCTGTTGCCCTTCACTTTCATAATTCCCATAGGTGTCAGCAAATAAGGTTTAAATTGAAATGTATTTGCCTAAACAGACATTTTCTATCTCAATTTACTTGTGACAAGCTTAATGAAATCATATGGACAACGTGTATTTGTATACCAATTAGCTTTCAGAAATTGCCTGCTTATGTCCAAAAAAAAGTTAGGTAGTAGTCTTTCGAGGTGTCAGAACATCTGGACAATATATGATTTGCAGCATCCACTGTTAGTTATCTACATATTCACGTTATAGGACTTCTTTTTGTTTCTTTGCTTCCCTGCGTTATCGGTCATGCTGTATCACTCAGAGAATGTCAGAAAAGCCAGAAAACGAGCTTCATTTCCTGCTGCCTTGAAGAAACCATAGAAGGAACACAGGGTGCCACATGCAGTATTTATACCACACAAAAGATTACCAACAACAAAAAACAAATTACTGACAATTTAAGAATATCTTTTTGGCATGACCTTTGTGTTTGAAAGTAAAACAAAGGACAGGGCAGAGGGAAGGAATTAAGCTAGAGGGAAGAGTACAGTTTCTACATAAGCAAATATAGTATGCTAGCTGATAATTTCCAGGAATCTATAAAGCATTAGAACATAGGTTATTCTTCATTCCCTGATGCCTTGAAGACTATCCCATGCCTAAAAAGGAGGAGGTATTTTTCTAACTAAGACAAAAGATGGCTGTGCCTTGGCTAAAGCAGAAGATAGACAGAACAATACAAAGATCCAAGCCAGAGTCAGTTTTTAAATATACATACTTGCTGCATATCCACTGTTTCAAACTTGTACAATAGAACGCTATAATAATATACCCTTTCTAGTCATCTGCCTTTTTCTGCTCCATGTTGCCAAAATTCTCATCAGCCAAAACTTATTTCTTTTCCCTTAACTATTCTGTAACTAGATAATATTTTAAATGCCACAGAGATTATTGTTGGGGTTTTTTTTTACATTATATGTTTTTAATTGATTTTTTTTGTTTGCAAGGCAAAGGTCTAGACAGGCCTATGTATCCATGAGTTATTCATGCAAAAAAACACATTATTTAGAGAACAGGAGTGTAATATCAAGGCATTTTAAGAATTGTGTATATTCATAAGTGATCCTGAGGCTGTGAGTAGGTCAAGCTGAAGAGAAAAAAGTAAAAACAAAAGGTCAGGATACAAGTTAATTTTTCTACAAGGTTTTTCATTATATGACAGATACATAGTGTTCAAGAAGGGAAATATATGTTATAAATCATTTACTTGCGATACAGAGCATTTGTCCAAGAGCTCCCAAAGAATTCCCACTGCAAAATACTTTCCTTCCCCTGCAAGAAAAGGTATTGTTTATGGCTTATATAGTAGAATATTTTTTCTTGCGGACTGTAATAGGAATGTCTTTGGGTGATCAACTGGCAATCAGTAATCTTTACGTGATCATTCTAAACTCTAATTATTGGTTCATCACATGCCTGGAAAAAAGGAATGAATAGAAAACTGATGTGAAGATAACACATTCAGTAAACAGGAACCTATGCAATAGCTTCTAATTCCATTTACATTAATTTAAACCAGACTCCGTCCTCTAACTTCAGAAGAGTACTACAGATGCACTGGGGTGTAGCTCAGCATCCAGCCCTGAGCTTTCAGAAATAAATGGCTTCCATTTGTGTGATACGATGACCAGAATTTTCTGATATTCAGGGGACTTGAGAGTTAACAGCCTAGAGCAAAATCAGTAAGGCATAGATCAGAAAGGTAATGTGTTTTGGCTTATGGAAATAATAGAGCACACATGCTGGAAGGGATCCCAGGGACTGCACATACTCTGCCCTTGTTAATTTTTCACGGCATTTTGCATACAAATGTACACATACATCTTACTGGGTGAGAATTGTTTGTGCACGTAGAAATGGCACTTCAGCCTGGAAGCTTTTGTAAGCCTTCACTTTTCTTTAAATTCAAAAGTACTATTCATCGGAGTTGAGAACAGCGCATTACACAACCTCTGTGGCCAGCCTGTGGGTTACTGATGCAGCGATGTCTCCTCAGCCGCTCTCTGCTGAAGCAGGTGGGCTGCTGATTTCGGAAAAGGTGTGCTTTCACACTTGGGGATGCTTTTAGACTGTTCGGGCAGTAGCTCCTTTAGACTATGTGAGAGGTAGCAAAAGGCACTGTCTCCAATACACAGGCAGCACTGTGCACTCGCTGTTCACTCATCCAGGTTCCCAGAGAGGGACTTCTCTGACCACATGTAGACGTTTATTACATGTATGGTCTAATCTGAACCAGTTAGACCCTCTCTGGTCAGTGGACAGAACCAGCACTTCCAGGGTGTTAGGAGCTGCTGAACCCAGCAGCCTGACAGAGATGAGGCTGCTGCAGCTCCTTGTCCCCAGGTCCAGCCAGTAGCGAGCGAGGCTGAGCATATGTTCCCAATAGACATACACACAATATGTATGCCTACATTCATGGGAAGCTGCATAAATCAGCAGAGACAGAAACTACAGAACCCACACAACACAAACAGCACCAACCGCCTGATCTTCTTTCCCTCAGCCAATGCCCAGACCCTAGTGTCTCCAGAAGCCAGGACCTCTTCTGGTTCCTCCAGTCCCCTTTGACTCTTCCATATACTTAGGATTGCCTCAGTATCTGGCTTTCAAGCTGCCTTTTCTACTTTCAAGCAAGTCTAGCTTGATGTTCACTAGTGCCTATACACACTGACACTCACACCTACACAACATGCATGCACCTCATTGTCCCCCATTGCTGACACCACAGGCATGCAGACCCCCACATGTGACTTCTTGTCCCCCCTCCAGTTGCTGACACTCAGACCTCCATACACACAGAGGCCCCTTGCACAGAAAAGTAGTTAGAAATGGAGTTAAATGAGAAAACAAGACACATGGTGTTGATCAGACAGGATTGGCACATGTGGCTGGGCAAGTGTACTAGTCGGCAACCTGTTCATACATGATCTACACCTCTTATTCATATATTCCTTCTATTTTCCCACTCTGGTAGCTGCCCAAATCACTTTGATCCCTCCCTTTCCCAAGTTTTGTCCTTCCTGTAAACATCTCATACCAAGTCCAGTATAATTCCAAGACATTTTTCCCTTGCATTCCATAATGGGTCCCAGACTCCTGTAGGCAATAACACCCCTCAGTCCATAAGTTGATTGAGAGAGCACCTCCTGTTAACTCACTAACTGGTGTCATCTCTGGGCCATTGAGTTGATGGTTCCCCAGTGACAGCCCTGGCATAAGCCAGGTCAGGGTGCTTCGTTTTCTCTGGTTATGTTATTCGGGCTTCTCTGCCTGATGCTGTTCCTGTGTGTTCCTTTATGTTCAGGGAGGTAAGCCTTTTGACACATGGGGCAAAAACCATTTCAAACTCAATGTGAATGTCTGAAAAAAGTCAAATGAAAGATGCCATAAAAGTTCCCATTCTCCCCATTGGCTGCCTACGTAGCTTAGGCAGTCATGTGACTGTCAGGCCCAGTGCTTATATTAAATATGAGGAACCATATTTAGTAAGGAAGACCATGAACATTTTCCTCTTTACATTAATATAGATCCTCCCTCTCTAAGACTTCAATTCACTTTTATTACCTTAAGCCTCCCCATGCTTGCTCGAAGGCAGTCTACATTCACGCGTCCATCCCATGTGTTCTTACAGACTCAGTGCAGTAAGTAAGCTGCAGCAGCTCGGCATTCCTTACAAACCAGAAAGGGTTTCAGCACTTAAATGAACAGGAAGAACTCCAAATTACTATAAGCAGTTCTAATCAATACAAACCACCTGAATAAAGATAACAGGAAATAAGTATTATTAATTCTGCCATATTTGTAGAGGCAAGGCTTTATTATTCTGTACTGCTGTTTTATATTAATCAACCTAAATGCAATCTGAACACTTGTAGTAAATACATAATTAGGACATTTCAGATGTACAAATCCATCAAAATACCACAGAATGTACAAGAAATATTTCAAAGCCACATCTTTGTTACAGACAGTGGTATTTTTTCATCAGAATTGTAGAAAGTATTCCTCATGGACATTTTCGCAAATAAAATTCCCACCAGGATTTTAAAAGAACATTCTGTGTTTAATCTTTCCAGATGTAGATGAATATAGATGATTACAAAGAATACAATTTATAAACATCAGGGAATCTTTTAAGGAGAACAATATATTCTTCTAAGGGCTAACTCTCACGCAATTATGACCAGAAAGCAGGAGAGCCTCCTGCTACACAGCAATCTATACTGCACAGAATGTGGAGCAAGTCAATGCGTGCATATATCTGCCTCATCATATGGCAGCAACAAAAAAAAAAAAAGATTGAAAGCAGAACTTTCTTAAATTACAGAGGAGATCAGTTCAAAAGAAATCAAGACCTTGTTAGCAAAACTCAAGAATTCTCAGTTGGTTGTCTCGTTTCAGCTAGCTCTGACACAGGAGAAACAAGATCTTCTGAATCTGGATAGCTGAAGAAGAAAAAAATATTTATTTGGATTTGCTGTACTTTTACAATGATAGAATGAATTTTCATTTATACCAGTACAGGTGAAAGGAAAATAAGCCTTGTGGTTTTAGTGGCATTGGAATTGGTGAACGTTCATCTTAATAGTCCAAAAGAGAGCAAGGACCATGGTAATAATTAAGCTACATGGATGTTGACGGGCTTCAGCGCTCAACCTCATTTTCTGACCCTCTTTCACTTCTCAGTACAGAGAAAGCTTTCTCTCCATGCTTCTGAATTGCATAAGACAAAATTCCAGCCACTATCTGCCTCGCTCTTTTCATCTTTCCTTTCTTAACAAACCATTGACATGCTGTGGTTCATAAGTTACAGGGTCACCTCCTACTTACTAATTGCAGCGGATCCCAACATAGAACTCAGGGAGCACTTCTAACTTGTTATGTTCATCTCAATGACAGACCCATTGGGAGATGGTGAGAAAGTGGGGACTGTACTGAATAAACTGAAAGAACTGAAGCTTAAGAAGACAGGAAATAGCATTTCAATGGTTAAATGTAGGATGACACTGAAATAGTTTGGATTAGATGTGATCCTCCTCCTGCTAGAGGTAAAATGCTTCTTAGAAGGAGCTATTCAAAGAAAGGAATAATTTCCTCCCTCACAAATCCTGAAACCCTGTCCCATCCATTCTGAGAGGAGAGCAACAGAAACAGTTTTCAGCAAGGAACAAAGAACAAATGATGCCTTCCTACTAAGACTTTTAAGATTTCCTACTAAGGTTTCTAGACAGTTCATTGTTGGACAATTTCCCAATGTTCCAGATGAATTACATGGCAAAACTTCCCTTGACTTCTATGGCAACAGAAGCATTGAATGACAAATGGAAGGGCAGGTAAATCCAGAAAGGATACTATATCATGTCTTGCTGTGATGGAAAGAGCATTGGCATCAGCCACCCTGCCTGTTTTGGGGTTTTAACAGTGTGTTTTAAAATGTGGATTTAACTGAAAATGCAGCTATAAAAATGCATATATGCAGTATAAGAATTAAACCAACTTTGTTCCTCCCCATCCTAATTTCAGCTGGGATAGAGGTTTTTTTTTCCTAGTAGCTGCTGTGTTTTGGATTTATCATGAGAACAGTGTTGATAACACATACTGTTTTCGTTGTTGCTAAGTATTGCTTATATTAAGTCAAGGACGTTTTCAGCTTAGAGAAGGATCATAGGCAGAACAAGCTGGTCAGTGGAATATTAGAAGGAATACTAGCATGACCATAGATGTCATGCTCAGTATATAAGTGGGGGTTGGCCAGGGGGCAGGAATCCATGATCGCTGCTCAGGATGGGCTGGGCAATCGATAATCGGGTAGTGAGAGCAATTGTACTGCATCACTTTATTTTGTATATTTTTTTACCATTATTATTATTCTCTTCTGTTACTGTTCTATTAAACTGTCTTTATCTCAACCCATTAATTCTTTTTCCTCATTTTTCTCCCTTTTCTTCCTACCGTATTGGGAGTGGAGGAGAGTGAGTGAACAGCTGTGTGGTCCTAGTTGTTGGCTGGGGTTAGACCGCGACACTGTCTAAATCCAAAGGTTATTTTCAGTAGTATTTGTGTTGGTACTGAATGGTGCTTTGCAGGGGGAGGACCACATGCACGTCAATACCTGGATAATCATACCTCAGTAGCCCAGAGATCTGTCCCGTTTTATTGTGGTCAAATCTATAGTTTTAGTAAATGTGTAGGAATGGAAGCAGAACATTTGGAGTTGCCAGGATCTGGCTTGAAGTTCATAGGTGAGTTATGTGTACTGATACTCATATATACACACAGAGAGGACTGAAGTTCCCCAGGGAAATGCCCTTCTCCACTTGCTGATGCTTAGACCTCCCAAACAGGAACACACATTGAATGGAGATCCCATCGCCTCAATCAGTCAGCCCTTAATCACAGCACTTAACAGATTCACATTTGGGGATGCTATTTCTGGTTCCCCATCTGAAAGCTTTGGTAAGACAGTAGAATAAAGCACTTTTTGTGACAGGAAACTACCTTAAAAATTGTTCCTGAGTCACAATCACAGGTTAGAAAAGAAACACATCATGTAGGAGAGGAGGAAATATCATCTTCTGAAGATCTTGCTTGAATTTTTCCCTTTTTCTTGCTTGCTATATGGTTCCTGTACATCACAGAAGACCATAGAGATATCCAGCATTTCTTTTTACTGTTGATCTCATGTTTAAAGGAGTGATTTCAATTGTATCTTAATACCAGTGAGGATAGTGTATAAGACACAGAGACTTAAGATTCAAAAATAAGGCTGAAAGCAGCAAAATAACATCTAGCTGGGAAGAAATAGAAATTAATTTATCTAGGGGAAAATGGCACCACATACAACTTCATTGGGAGTGCAACCTCAGGAAGAGAGGTGTAAAGGATTTGAGCTTTATGTGTGTTAGAGCAGAGCTTGGCTCCAACCAGCACAGGAGATGATTGTGATTGTTCTGTGTCATTATGCAGCATAGTACCAGCAGAGTCTTAAAAGCTCCCATTGTCCCAGCAAATCAGATATAAACTCAAAAATTGTTTTCATTTATGCTAACTTAGAGATGGTCCTACAGGATTCTTTTTGTCCAGGATGTACAAAACCATGAAGATTTTTCTTTTTTTTTCATTTTTTCCTTTCCTTTCTTTTTTTCCTGAGTTTTTGTTTGTTGGGTTTTTTTCTTCTACAGATGCACACTCTTCACCAGGGTTAAAGGAGCTGGTCTACCCAGCCTAGAATGAATAAACCCCTTCATTCCTTTCCCTAAATATAGAGCCTCCTTTGAAGTAAATAGAGGAAAAATGCTGAGATTCGTACATTGCCGATATCTGCAACTACAAATTCACAGATTTGTTAAACTATTTAGAAATCCCAGAGATACTGAACATTCATTTTCTGTGAAGGGCAAAGTGAGCAGTTAATTTTGTCAGGACCTTCTGTGCAGAAAATATTCCAGTCTTTCACATCAGTAATTTTGTGACAGACCAGTGAGGCTTGGTTTAAAAAGTCAGCCATCTAAAGGTGACCAGGTTAATTCTCTTCATCTGAGAGACGATAAAGCTACCCTGGTATGTATTGTATCTGGAAACATGTATTGGCCAAAACCTGACCTTTGGAATCCTTACTTACTTCTTTCTTGGACTGTAGTATAGTGTATCCTTGATTACAAATATAAAGTCTTCAGAGAATTAATTATGTGGTTAAGCAGGTGAGCTATTACATTTTTTAAAAAAACTGTGACAGACCAGATTCAGCCCTTACAGAACCATTGCTGTTCACCCAGAGAACAACACTGTCAATGGAGAAATTCCAAAGGTGCATCAGTGTAAGCAAGATTAGGATCTGTTTTGACACATATAGCCAAGAGCAGGATGCATTGATGCTGTGTTTAAAGACTGTCCAGGTCCTGTGCCGTCACTTGACTCATGTAACCTGGCAGAGGGCAGTGCTAAATGGTGGCTTCATACCACTCACACTGTTCACTAATAATAATCTGTATGTGAAGAAAGGATATCTTTCATCATTTGTGCCAAACTGTCTGTATTTAAATCATTAGCATTCATGAATTTGGCAAAGGGATGAGTGAAGTACACCAGGGCAACCATACATACATTGTTGCCTTCGGGTGAATTGCCTTTGTCTGGCTCCGTAAAATTAACTTGCCTTAGCAAGAGAAGGTAACACTGGGATAAATCTGAACCTTGCTTATGGAATCCAAATCTATGCAAAGAGCATAACATGACATTTTTAAAAGGGATTTGATACAGTTAGATATATGTAAGAAGAATTTGATGTATGCTGTTTGAACATATCCATCAGTACAGAGAGGTTCGTGTCCTGAATTAGTTGTCTGTTTTATTGTTTGAAAGTTGTGCTTAAAAGGGAGGAGGTAGTGTGAACTGGGTTTACTATTTCCCAAATTATTCTTCGGTGGCATTTCTATTTTCATCTAACTTGCTTTTTAAAGTTTCTTAAGTTAGAGTATACTATATGTCTGTACTTCTAAACTCGCAAATCACTAAATGCTCAGGAAAGCTCTTGTTCAATTAAATATAATTAATATAACATCAATTCTCGCCTCCTCAAGACATTGCATGGACTAATATGTTCAAGACCATAGGGCATTCAGATGCTGTATTAGCAGTATTTGTATGTTCACTTGAAACATTTGAGGGAAACATTGCATGCCAATTCAGCCACACTACCACCACCAGAGGTACTTGCCAGTTCCCTGACCTGCATGTGCATTCCAGCTCCCTTCCATCTCCATAGCAAGATGAGACTGATGCACAGTATTGTACTCAGTTCTTCAGGTATCAGACAAGCTGGAGCAAACCAAGCAAATTATTTGGGTGCTGGAGAGCCAGGACTCCAAAGTATCATGTGTAAGAAGGTAACAACCGGCAATGGTATTTCACAACCGGTTACATCACACGTGGTTTATACAGAAGGTTTCTATTGTTTGACACTGGTGGATTCAAAATTGGTCACAATATGAATGAAATTACTAGGCAAAAATATGTCTCAAGCCCGGAGCAAAAAGAAAGGATTTTAATGTTGCGGTATAGAGCACTGCAAGACCTAACTTTTAAGCACCTGGTTCCCATTGTGAAGTCTAAAACCCTGCTTTAGGTAAATGGATTCCTCCTATGATGACAGAAAGGAATTAGTGACTCAGACTGGGACTCCCAAAATCAATCACACTGAATTGCTTAAGATGGTGGGGAGGATGGCAGTGAGAAAAGGGTGAATCTCGCTCAGCACCCTGAGAACATGGTTTATTCCACTGGGGTTTAACAACCCAGTATTCTCTCTTGCAAACACATATCCCTGTGGGTTTTTTTCTTCTAAAATGAAATATAGATCACAGTTCAGGCAGAGGAGATAATGGGCAGGCCTGGCTGGAGGACTGATCAGTATGCATACCCATCTAACAGCCTCACTGAAACACCACTCAAAGCAGACCTCAGAGACAGCTGTGATTGATAGGCAAGTTGTCTATTCAAGATTGTGCTAACTCAGTTGGAAGGGTGGAACAATATGCACAGTCCTGCAAAAAAAAAGTATATTCACTGAACAGAGGGTGAATCAAGGTGAAACATGAACATTCAGATTGGGAGGTAGGAGCCGTCTGAAATGTTGCTCTAACCAATGTATCAATGGTAGTCAGAAACAATGCATGGTTTTGGACATGGAGACATGGTAAAGCTTTGCCATGGGCATAGGCATGCTAACACCTTGCTGGACAGTATTTTGCTTTGGCTATGCCTTGGTGACAGAAAACCAGGCTATGACTTTGCTACCAAACTGAACCCCCATCTATGTTTTACAAGAAAAGATTAGCACTGGAGTTTCCGGACAGCTGGTAAACTGCCACCAAGATTACAATGCCAACACTACACATCTACTAAGAGCAGACAACAGCCGGAGAGAACATTTTTATAAAAAAGCTTGACAGTATGTGAGAGACTGAGTTAATTTGCCTATTTTGCCTCAGGAAAGATCTAGCCTGCAAAAGTAGGTTGAGAAGTCATCCTTACAAGTTTCCCCTGTGACCAGTCTACAGGCTGGTGCTTAAGGTACACTGCCAGCAGACGTGAATTTGGATCACTTTCAGATGTAGAGTTGTAGAACTATCCTCCACTGTGTGCAGAGTGCTTTAACCAGCTGGCTCTTCTGGGAGGAAAGCATCACCTCCTCCTCCCCAAGGATTTCCAAAGAAAGCAATTTCCACCACTGTGTCTTGTAAGGATCACAGTCTTGCATGCTCCAACATGCTGCCTGGATGAAGTTGTTATAGGAAAGCCTATACTGTTGCATAAGAGAGGGTTATATGAAAGAGTGAGCTCAAACACTGGCCACCCACCTTGCTTAATTCCTGTCTCTGATTTGAACTGTTCGTGAGAGATCTGCTGTAAAATGGCTTGTCCTCAGCAGCATAGACATGAGCCAGTCCACACCATAGGTCTCTCCGCCTGGCTGCCTCCTATTTAGCATTACACAATGACCCTAAGGGGACACAAGGCAAACAGCATCTCTGATGTCTATGGAGAAATTAATCTGCTTTAGCTAATGAAACCACAAGTCAAAGTCTGTGTACTTTTCCTAGTCTGTGTTTACAGTCAGCGGAGAAACAAGTACCTCTGGAGGTGACACAACTCATCCCAGGATTGGTATCTACACTGTCAGCTCCTGTTTCACTCCCAGACCCTGAAATCCAGACTGTCCAGATGGCATGCCTTCCTTTGAGGGCTAGCCAGCTCCCTCAGAGGTGAGCATTGGGTGCTTTCGGCAGGGTGATCCTGCCTAGACAGGCAGTGTAGCATCCTGCACCTGAGGTAGTCCCATACCAACACCCTAGCAGGCCTTGCACCCGTATGTGGACCAGCTGTCCGACACCATACTACTTTGCACACAGCACATTCAGCAAGTTTAACATGATGAAATAAACCCTCTAATTACTTTGGCTGCTTTGAACCTGAATCCCACACCTCAGAACATTGTTTTATGGGGCATCACAAAAGGCCTAGAGAGATCTGGCCAAACCTGGATGTAGGTAGTTTTCATGGAAGGTTGACAGTGATGTGAACATCAGACAGTCAGCAACACCTTGTTCAGGGTTCTCTCCCAAGTGTGGTGACAGAGGTGGTGCGAAGCTGTCCTACAAGGTATTTCCGAAGGATCACTCTCCTGAGTGCCTGTTTCTTTGTATAAGGGGAATCAAGGGTGACAGATTCAGAGATCTAACTTCTACATCATTACAGACGAGCCTTGTAAAGATATTTTTCAGGACAAGAGTGTTAAAGGGGTTCATGAGGAGATAATTTCCAACATAATAAACAAACACATTAATCCTTATCAAGTACCACAACATTTCTACCCATAATATCCATGCATTACTGACTATATTAAGAAACGTTCTTTTACTGAAGAGTGCAACATATTAAAATTGCTCTGAAAAACTGGTTAATATTTATTATGCTTGTGACACCATGAGAGTTTGAACGACTGATTTGACAGCTACAGTTGATGATAATAGACTTAGAAGCCATTAATGATTCGATAGCACAAAACAGGTCCTTCCATTGTTCACCTAGTACTGCCTAATAAAGAAGATATGATACTTGATGCATCGATACTCTATGAAAATCCCAGGCTGCAAGCATACTCTTCAGCCCTAAACCATGCTACTCTTACAGAATATGGAGGAAATCGCTGCTAGCATGTCAATTCCTGTCAATTCCTGTGTTCCTTTCAATGGTCGGACGTACCATGTCTGACCCAACTATAGACAAACACCTGCCCTTGCGGACCCATCATATAGCTGCTCTCTGGTGGACAAATTACTTTGGGGCTTTTTTTTTAAAAGGGCCTGATATTATATGATGCAAGAGCAAATATGAGTTTAAAAGAGTGGGATTTATTAGTACGGGGGACACTCTAATCTAACTGCAATTGAACTGAACCCTGTTTATGTGGAACTGCAGGACTGGGTCAGTGGCATATGGAAGTGTTGCACATCTCAACATACAGATTATAGATTGTATAGATAAAAATGTTCCCATGGACTTTATCCAGTCTGTACACTCTGTTTTTCTTTCACTTCCTCAAAACAATGGCTGTAGTAATCATATAAATTCCAGGGGGCTTTATATGCAGACTGAATGCTGCAGTTTGGTTTGCAGTGTTTGCAAATGAACCAGTCCCTTCAGGCTCATGATTAGATTTGTGTTACAAGAACTCACTGCACCGTCACCTGAAAATTACTGTCATCTCTGGATGATAAAGCAAACATTTCCTGCACCTTCAGAATTCAGACTGAATTAGACAATGTCAAGCCTTTTTACAATTCTGTGTGAAAAAACTCCAATAATAAATTCTTCTTCCAGAGAAAGAGCAAATCCCATCCGTACGCTTAGATGTTGTTTGAATCTCTAAGCTTTTGGGAGGGAAAGGCTATGTTCTGTTGGAAAACTGAGAGCATTTGATTTGAGACAGGAAGGTTTTACTGAGCTGCAGTTTAGTTGTGTTCCCTAAACATTCAAGTGAAAGACTTCGGTTTTCAAATTGTAGAAAATAAGATGGGAAGTGATGTCAGAAAATCACCAGGTGCCTCACACTGCTAATGCTGCATATGTGCTACTGAGCCAACAGCCACTTGTACAGAGATTTTTATTTTTTAAATATGAAGGGATTCTTTTAGTAGATCTTCCTGGCTAACAAATATTTTCTTTCTCATTTACTACAAAAATGACCACTTCCTACATCTAACTGTCACTTAGATCTGCTCTTCACTTTCTAATTGATGCAAGGTCACAACAGATACTTTAGCTGTAAATGTCAGTTAAATCTAAGGAGCAAATCTTTGTTCAATTTTTTTAAACTACATCCCTCTCTCTACTTAGTTCTTGGCACTAATTATAATCAAAAGGTTTCTATAAGACAAGAAGGACAGAATTTGCCAACCCATATATAAGCAGCGGTGCCGAGGCCAGGTCTTTTCTCGTTAGTCCTCAGTTTGCTGCTCTTTAGCAGGGTTCACAAGAGCAGTAACTGAAAAACAACAGCAACCCAGATTATAAAAATAATGTGAACTACAAACCAGCTAATTCTTGTAGCATTCAGCATGTCATGACCTCTTCAGCTATCCCATCACACCTATTCCAGAGAAATGAGATGTGAAAATAGTCATACATACGTATTTTCAACAATGCATATCAGGAAAAATATATCCCAGTAAGCTGTTCAAAGAACAACTCGTATTATCCTATTTACAGATCAAGCAGATCTGTAAATAACATTGTAAAGAAATCCCTGAGAACTAATTAATTAATAATTAAAAAGTGCAAAACTATAAAGAACTATGTTGCTGTTATCCTCGAAAGTTGACAGACTTTTACAAATAAAAGTAAAGAGGCAGAACACATATCAGCAGCTGGAATAACAAGTAGACTGAAGAAAATTGTAACAGCCATAAAATGCAGAAATAATAATGTGCTTGAGGTCTGTTGAAATTACCTCCATTTCTCCCTCAAGCCATCAGTTATTTTTCTCTTAGTGGGAACAGTACAAGGTTGGCAGGTCTGCATCCAACCCACAATACCATAGCCAGGGAGAAAAACATCCCTAAAAACCTCAACACAAAAGAAACAGCTGTCTGAAAAGATAAATCACTGCCAAAATACTCAGACAGCCTATTCATACACAAGCAAAGGAGGTAAATACTAGCAGTTGATAAACACACCAAATGAGGCAATTGATGCTCAGCTCTTGTGGTACAAGGTAATAACAGCTTGTGGGCATATTCACCCAACTGTTCTCCATCTTGAAGGGTAGAGATTGGCAAGGGGATTGCTCTGGATTCAAAAGTTCTTGCAGTGACATTTGTGCAAAATAAAAAGATGTTCAACACATTTTCTCATTTCAGGAATTCAAGATTTACAGTTCTCTGGTCAATATCTCTCTTATTTTTGCTACGTCCTTGAAGTCAGTCGACCTACTCCACTGGGCTGTATTCAGCTTTGATCTGAGAAGGGAGTGCCACATGTACACTGCTTTCAAGAGAATGGCTCTCAGTCACTTTTTTCTTCTTAATAGCTCTGTACCTGCACTTCAAGTTGACAGCACCCTCCACTTCAAGAAGGGCTGCTTCTTGTCTGTAACTTATGAAGCTTAACCAGGGAGTAAGGTTTGAGCTAAAACTTCAGTGCACTCCTTGAGCTGTCTCCATGCCCTGGACGGCACATTGCATCCACATGTCCATCACATGGAAGGCCAACTTGGGCACAAAAAAATTGCAAATCTGGGTTGCCTTTGCAGCAGTCTGTGGTGGAGCCCATCTAAGAACGTTCTTATGAATGACATATGTCCAAGATCAGCCATGTGATGGCACTACAAGTGCTGATGGGACCATGTGGTGGATATGCAGGACATTGTTTGACTGGTCCATCTTCACTAGAGATAGATGACATGACTCTGAAGGGTAATAGAGGACCAAGCCTTTCTCCTGGGAAGGGGTTTCAGTTGAAATGTCTAAAGCTTGGTCTGAGCACAGGTTTGCATCCAAACAGTAGCTTAGTGTGCAGCAGCAGCCAGAAGGCCAACAAAATATTAGGCTTTATCAAGAAGAGTATTGAGAACAAAAAAGAAGACAACATCTCACTGCTATGAAAGAACTGGTACAGCCATCTCTTGAGAAGTATGTGTATGTGGAAGGGAATGTGTATGTGGAAGCATGTGTATGTCGAGGGAGGTCATCCTCCCCCTCTACTCTGCCCTGGTGAGGCCGCATCTGGAGTACTGCGTCCAGTTCTGGGCTCCCCAATTCAAGAAAGACAGGGATCTGCTGGAGAGGGTCCAGCAAAGGGCTACGAAGATGATTAGGGGATTAGAACATCTTTCATATGAGGAAAGGCTGAGGGACTTGGGTCTCTTTAGTCTAGAAAAAAGAAGATTGAGGGGGGATCTTATTAATGCTTTCAAATACTTGAAGGGAGGATGCCAGGGGATGGGAACAGTCTTTTTTTCAGTGGTGCCCATTGATAGGACGAGGGGTAATGGGCACAAACTTGAACATAGGAAGTTCCATCTTAACATGAGGAGGAACTTCTTTACTTTGAGGGTGGTGGAGCACTGGAACAGGCTGCCCAGAGAGGTTGTGGAGTCTCCCACTCTGGAGACATTCAAAACCCACCTGGACGCTGTCCTGTGCAGCCTGTTGTAGGTGACCCTGCTCTGGCAGGGGGGTTGGACTGGATGATCTCCAGAGGTCCCTTCCAACCCTGACTATTCTGTGATTCTGTGATTCTGTGGAAGTATCCATATTTCTAGTGTTCAACCCAAGAAAAATACAGTAGAAGATCAAGAGGATAGAGCAGCTGCCTTATGAGAAGAGACTAAGAAGGCCAGGAGTTACATGAAGAGACTAAAAAGGCCAGGAAGAGATTCTTGTTCTCTTCTTAGTCTTTGGAGAGGAGAAAGCTGGATGGGATATGACTAAGGTTTGTAAAGCCATGAAAACAGTGGATAAGATAATGTCAGAACTATTCTTCATCAAACTGTGCAATCTTTGAATTACAGACAGTTTTTTAAATTAGTAGGAACTTGATTTAAAACATGTAAAAGAAAGTACCTCTCTCCAGTGGGTAGTGAACTTCTGCAGTTTACAGGCATAAGAGTTTGTGGATGCAGATCATATCAGCAGGTTCAAAAAAGTATTAGACAACTTATGAACAATAAGTCCATAAACAGATACTGAAGGGAGAAGAAAGATGTACTTTGTGACATCCCTGACACACTAGGTGAGGTTGTGGGGAGTACAAGGAGAAGAGACAGCAGAAAATACTGGAGCTTGTGTTCCCTGCAGGAACAGCATTGCCTGTTGTCAATGGAGAGACACAAGAGTGAGCTGGATGTACCCCTGGTCTGACCCAGACAGGCATTTATTCTGTTCTTATGTTCTTACCCTCACTCTGCCATGAATACAGCTATCTGCTGGGCAATTCATATTCTGTTGACTTCAACTACTTTATTACAAATGATCAAAAAAAGAAAAAAAAGTCTTGTCTAACAATGATCACGCTGAGTGGGAATCTGAATTCTTTTCCAATTCATGAACGAGAGCTTGAATAAAAATGTAGTTTGTCAAAAAGTGAAGCAAAAAGAAAACAGGAGAGGAATTCTGCTATATTAACATGTTTAATTCTTTATGCAAGCTTTTGTTAGTCAAGCCCACACAACTGCTGCAGTAGAAGTATACAGTTGTTTCTGACATGATATAGAGACTAAAGGTGGAAAATGACCAGGTAGGAATATGATTATCTAGTATTCAATTTGTGTGTGACATTCAGAAAGCAGCAGGAAGTGAATAAGGATAATTCCATCATTATCGCATAGTGCTCACACTTTAATGCCTTTATAATGTACAGTAGCCTTTCTGGGCCTTTCCACAGTAATTGCTGGGTCGACTCAGAGCACCATCAATATTCTGCAACTGCATTATACTGCATAATGCTAATAGTATTAAAGAATAATAGCAGGCAAATAATTTCAACATGAAGCAAAGGAAGAACAGGGAAGGGACAGAAGCATCAGGTAGACTGTATGGTGTGACTCTAGGTGAGATGGGAAGGGAGATGGAGACACTGCATAGCTAATATTCCCATCTGTTGTAAATGATGGGTTCAAAAAGCTATTCCATCCAGTCTGTCATGACCAGAAGACTTGACTCAGTGTGTATGTAAACATATGCCTCTCCTGAGCACATGAACAAGCCCAGTGAAGGTTAGCTTACTATTCACTTCTTCAACAAGAAGCCAGATGGTTTTATGTATTTCTAGATCATGGCCTGTGACAGTGGTATTTCCAGAAGTTGGAAAAGAATATGTGTCCTCAGGTTCCAGATACAAAGCTTGAACTGTCTTGGTTCAACAAAGACTACATAGCATTTCATGATATGAACAACTAGTATTTCATACTTTATTTGGACGTTTCTCTTCTGTAGGATATTGACTGCAACCTGGACACAAGATGACATATGCAGCGAAAAATAAAATCCTCACTCATAGCTGGGCATATTAACTGAAACTTGAAAAAGACATCATATCTAAAATGAAATGTTCCCTTCATCCAGCAGTGGGGAGAAAGAAGCAGGGAATGTCTATACTATTTTCCAATATCTTTTCTCTATAGTTAATAACAATTATTGCAGCTAAAACATATCTTAGGCTCTCTGCAAACAAAGCATGAACTATAAATGTAAAATATTTAAACTTTTTGTGAAAAGTTGATTTTGTGCACTTATTTTGCTCTCTACTGAGAGCAGAGTAAATTGAAAGATTATTATCATGAAAGGGGTGTTAAAGTCCCCTGAAGAATTTTCATCTTTAAAAAGATTTATTTTGAGCTACTAAAGGTATAAATGTTTAACTATTGACCAAAGATATATATGTATGTATTTCACAGAATCACAGAGGTTGGCAGACACCCCTGGAGATCACCTAGTCCAGCCCTGCTGCTCAGAGCAGTGTCAGCTACAGCAGGTTGACCAGGACCATGGCCAGTTGGCTTTTGAATGTCTCCATGGATGGAGACTCCACAACCTGTCTGGGCAACCTCTTCCAGTGTTCGACCACTCCGACTTGTTTTTCCTTATATTTAAACTGAATTTCCTATATTTCCATTTGTGCCCATTGCCTCTTGTCGCTTTACTGGCACCACTGAGTAGTGTCTGGCTTCATCTTCTTAATTCCCTCCCTTCAGGCATTTATATACATTGATAAAATCCCCTTTTACCTTCTTTTCTCCAGGCTGAACTGTGACAGCACTCTCAGCATCTCCTTGTATGTCAGATGCTCCAGTCCCTTAATCATCTTAGCAGCCCTTCACTGGACTCCCACCAGTAATTCCATCTCTCTCTTGTTCTGTGAAGCCCAGAACTGGACACGGCCCTGCAGATGTGGCTTCCCCAGTGCTGAGTAGAGGGGAGGGATCACCCCCCTTGACCTGCTGGCAATGCTCTTCCTAATGCAGCCCAGGAGGCTGTTGGCCTTTGCTACAATGGAACTTCGCATTTTTGTCCAGCACAGACCCAAAATTCTTTTCTGCAGAGCTGCTCTCCAGCTGTTCAGCAGCCATGTGTATTGGTGTGTGGGGTTATTCTTCCCCATGCAGGGGCAGGACTTGGCATTTCTCTTTGCTGAACTTGAGATTCCTATTGGCCCATTTCTCCAGACTGTTGAGGTCCCTCTGAAGGCCAGCACACCCCTCCGGTGCATTAGCCACTCCTCTCAGTTTTGTATCCTTCGCAAATCTGCTGAGGGTGCACTTTGTCCCATCATTCCAGGCCATTAACAGATTTATTAAACTGTACTGGACCTAGTATCAACCCTTGGGATTCTCCACTAGTGACTGGCCTCCAGCTGGACTTTTTGCAGCTAATCACAACCCTCTGAGCCCACCAGGTGAGCCAGATTTCAGCCCACCTCACAGTTTGCTTACCTAGCCTGCACTTCATTAACTTTTCTGTGAGGATGTGAGCATCAAAAGCCTTACTAAAGTCAAGATAAACAACACTCACTGCTTTCCCCATATCCACCAAGCCAGTTTTCTCATCCCAGAAGCTATCAAATTGATCAACCATTATTCTCCCTTAGTAAATCCATGCTGACTTCTCCCAATCGCTTTCTTGTCCTTCCTATGTTTGGAAATGGCTTTCAGAATGATTTGCTCCACTACCTTTCCAGGGACTGAGGTGGGGCTAGTCAGCTTGGAGTTCCCCAAATTCTCCTTCTTGCCCTTCTTGAAGAGAACAGCGGTGTTTACTTTCTTCCAGTCCTCTGGAACCTTTGCCAGTCACCATGGTCTTTCAAAGATGATAAATAGCCTTTCAGTGATGTTTGCTGCCTCTCCCAGAACTATTGGGTCACAAAGGCCATGTTTAAATGCTCCTGAATCTCAGCCTCCTCTGTCAAGGTGGAGAAGGCATCGAGTGTCTCAGCCTTTTCTATATCCTTTATCACCAGCTCCCTTCTCCCATTCAGGAGCAGGCTCACATTTTCCCTAGGCTTCCTCTTGCTGCTGATACACCTGAAGAATCCCTTCTTGTTGCCCTGCATGTCACTTGCCAGATTCAACTCCAGGTGGGCTTTGGCTTTCCTGACCCCATTACTGTATACTTGGACAGCATCTCTATATTCCTTCTGGGTTGTCCACCTTTTGTGTGTTTCCTGTTATGCCTGAGTATTATCAGGAGCTCCTTCCTCACTCATGCAGATGTCCCGCAACATCTGCTTTACTTGCTGCATGTGGGAACAACCACTTTGGAGACTGAAGGAAGTGATCCTTGAAAGTGAACCAGCTTGATCCCTGAAAAGCAGCCCTAACAACAGGTTTGATTACTTTTATCTTGTTTTGGCAGTTTTCCTATCTTTTTTAATTTGTGTCTATTTAGTACTCCAATTTGCCTTGGATATATTCTACAATAACAATTTCAAATGAAAACTGTAGTATTGAGTTTGTTAACATTCTGAAATCCTTTCTGGTCTTTGTTGAACGAAGAGGTGTGGGTTGTCTGTATGAATCTGAGGATAATATTTGTTTCCAGATTACTTTTGGAGAAATAAAGTTTCAGTAGAGTAACTTAGATTACAGACTTCTAGCCGCACTGTATCGGAGAAGGAAAAAGAAATTAATATCAAATATTTAGTAAGATAAAATGACATATTAATTAGCAACCTAAATAAATAGTAAGCTAATAACTAATTTTAATGTACAGATGCTCATATACATATCTAAGTAGTACACTTAGGTGTTCGCAAGTATACTACTTATACTATAGTAAATAGTATATCAGATTTTTTACATATAATCAACAGAATTTGGTACATAGTGGTTTTATCTGAATCTCAGGGTGATGTGGTGGGACACGTCTTCTCTTCTCCCAACTGATTTAATTTGCTTTATTTCTTTTTAGAATACACTAGGAAAGAAAAGTTTGAAGAGCTGAAATTCTTTCGGATTTCAGACTTGAAGAAAGGTTGTGTGGCCAAAACCATGTGTGCAGGTTTTTTTCCAGTGATGTCTATTGGTCTTAGATCAGCTCTTTCCTTTCCCTACAAACTTTTTTGCTTTAGTTCCATTTTGTTATTGCAGAATACCGTCATTGCAAAAGCAGTTAAGCAATTTGCTCTGCAGAAGTTAGTTGGAGGAAATATTAAAGAATTATTCGGAACATATGGAAAGAAAGTAATTTATGACTCTGTCAGAAATACTGTTCTGAGGTTGATTTCCTTTCCTAAAATGCTGCTAAAATTCATAAATCCTGGAATTGTTATGTACAGCCCCATATGCGGCTGGAACTTTATATAGCTACACCACTAACAGAAGTGACACTGTGCAGCAGAAAAGCTATAAAGATGTACTTGCTAAGAACAAAGAGTCTGATTTTGCACTGAATATTCTTGCTTCATGTGTTCTGTGAATATACTTTAAAACACTATGTTGTTAGGCAATTTTTAACACTCCTTTTTACCACTTCATAGTGATGGTACTGTGTTTTTGCATTAACTTTTTTTCCTTCTACCAGGATTTTCGTGAACTATAGGCTCCTAAAGGTATTCCTAAAAGGAATAACTTGATGAAAGACAGAGAACTTGCCACTTTTGTAGAATAATAGGCCTTTCTGTTCCCTAAAAATATCACGCTGTGAGTCTGTATTTCTGTAACAGTGGTCTCCAGTGGCAGTATGCTTGGTGGCTGTCCTCTGCTTGCAAAAGTTCTGGTTAAATGCAGCCAGTCCCACTCTGAAAGAGAAACCGAATGTCTAAGTCATGTTGTTATTGGCAATTAAAAAGAAACAAACAAAAAGCCCCACCTGATTTTACGGCAGAAAATTACTTACTTATGACCTGAGAGTTTGGTTCTCAATAGAAAATACTAGTCCCCAGACACACCCCTTAAAAAATAACTGAGATGAATAGTTATGATAATGGCTTTAGTTAAACTGTGCTTCTTACACTGCTACAGGAGAACTACCAAGAAATCCCTGGATCTCGTAGCACAACAATTCCTCCCTTGCCCCGGATGCGTGAGAAAGCCTTCAAAGGGTTAGTTCCACACACACCCTGCTTATGCGTTTGTTCCTGGGGAGGAGCAATAAACTTTGGGTTTTGATCTGTGTTGGACATGGAACTCTAAACTGAGCAGCCTGTGCTGGAGGGGAAAGGTGGGAGATTTTGTTTTCTCTTCCCTGCAGCGGACCTGTGCTCTTGTCGCTCAAAGATGAGTAAAATGAAACGTCGGTTATGACATGACAGTCCTGGCTGGTAGTTGCACCTGTTGCAGTGCTCCAGGTAATGACTCGGCTTGCTATCTCGGAAAAAAAGACAGAGAAAAAATTTTTCACTTTCTTATACTTTCTGTATTTGGAATATTGAGCATTTTTTGCATTTTAGAGAGGCGGCTGAACTCTTACTGGTTCTCTAACATGCTTTTTGTGGGTAGCCCTTTATACTTAAATGAAATCTGTAAATTCATTCAAATTTTCAACAGGCCTAAAAACCAACCCACAGGGATGCACCTACATTATTGCAAAAGCTCTGGTGAGGTCTTGTCCGGTACAAACTGTACAGAAATATTTGTCCACAAGAAGAACATGGAGCCGCATTTGTGTTGAGCCTGAAAAAAAAATAAATTATAAGCGGAAATATAAAAAGGCAATCATTTGGGGATAAGAACTGATTAAAGTGAATTGTGAGTTACTATTCTTTTTCTAAGTCTTTTTAAGTAAAATGTTCAGATATTTTGTGAAAGGCTGGTGCCGTCATTGTGAAAGGAGTGTGTGCATGTAGTGACTCCATTTGACTGGAAGATGAGAATTTTAAAATTAAATAGAATCATAGAATGTTGGAAGGAACATTTGAAGATCTTCTAGTCCAACCCCCTGCCATGGGCAGGGACATCTTCCACTAGATGATGTTGCTCAAAGCCCCATCCAACCTGACCTTGAACACTTCCAATGATGGGGCATCCACAACTTCTCTGAGAAACCTGTCCCAGTGTCTCACCACCCTCATTGTAAAGAATTTCTTTCTTATGCCCAACCTAAATCTACCCTTTTTCCATTTAAAACCATTACCCCTTGTCCTGTCAAGATGATGTACGTACTCTTCTCTGTTACCTCAGCTGAAGAACTGGCATTGGAGTCTAGGCTGAGCCAAGCTAGTTTTGCAGGATCACCACTCAGGAGACTAAAGCATTTTCAACCACAGTCCACACTCATCTACCTGGTCTGAAGTCATAAAGATGGTCCTTGAGAGAGAAGGGCAAAGCTGCCAAGTAATAGTGAGGACAATACAGAAGAAAAGCAGTTTGGGACCTTTCTCTTTTCCAGCAAACCATTAGCAACATTTGAAGTTAAATGCCACTGCTTTTTATTGCTAGGACATCTCGAGAAAGAAGTAGGGGAAGGTACTGACTCCTCTGTAGTCTGGAAAAAAATCCTGAAGAGATGATGATTTCTGGTTCCTGGGGACACCAATCAACCATGTGGGTCAAACTTCCTAAGAAACAGAACTGGAGAAGATCAAACATTTAGTTTAGTCTTCTAGTCATCTTGCATGTGTTGGGTTGTGGGTTTTTTTTTATAATGCACATATGGGAAAAGTGCCTTTAAGAGCTTCCTGGAAGTAAATGTTAGCCCGTCATTAAATCAGTCAGTAGACTATTCTGAACTTTTTTAAGGACTTTTTTTTTTATACTGTGTGTAATTTAGCATTATGTCTGTCTTCAATTTGTGATAAAGGAGGGTAGATTAAACACAGTTGTCGATAGTGTGCAACAGCAGTGAGACATACAGCAGGACTATTAAAGCAAGACTTCTATATGTGTCAGACAGCAAAGTTCCTTCTGATAAGCCAGAAGAATTCCCCATCACTGCTGGGTGTCTTCCTTGGTAGGAACCTTATGGCCAAAGACTTATGCTGGGTGGGTTTCACCTCATGCAGCTTCTGACTGCTGAAATGAAGATGTCTGTGTCAGTCTCCTGCAGTTAACAATAGATAAACAGAGACTTTTGCCATTTATTGAAGATGAAGTGTGCCACAAAAGTGCCCTTTTTTCTCTGGTGCAAATCAAAACAATCCAGATGGCTGGCAAAGGTGCTAAGTTATATGACACCTACAGTCGGCAATGTTCTTCACGGACAGACCATGTTTCAAAGCTTTCAATCAGTGCTTTGAGATGTTAAAGTGAAACCAAACTTGTTCCTCAGCTTCTTTCAGAGCAAGATTAACACAAATGCTTATTAAACCAGGAAGGAAGCGGCAAAAAACATGCTTATTCAGCATACAACTAGGCATCTAAATCTTACACTATAGATAAAATATCATATATTTCCTTTTTTGACACTTCCTCTTGGTAAGTTTATATATCACACTATTCCTTGTGCTCATCCTTAGGCATTCAACCTTTCCCATCCAGCGCAAAAAGAGTTTTGATGCCAAATTCAGCACTGTGAGTGCCACTCCTGGAATAAAGTACCTGAAAATTCCCAATTCCCTTTGTAGATCTAACCTTCGAAAGACTCATAGACAGGTTCAAGAAGGATGAATTTAGCCTGAAGCAGGTGCAGAGAAGAGCGATCAGAGGAGCAGAGAGCATATTTTATGTGAAAATTTAATGCTCAGATAGTTTAACAAAACAAAGGTGACAGAGAGGTGATGTAACTGATTTTTATAAAAACACCAAAGAGAAAATAGAGTTATTTAATCTGAAGGAAATGCTCTTACAAGCCCAATGCTCTTACTGCCCAAGGAATAAATTAAAATTGGATATTGGAAAAAAAAAATCTATTGGCTGTCCCAATGAAGCCCTGGAAGAGCTTTCCAGCAAGATTAATGGGGAAGAATGGGAAGCATATAACTTCAAACGGCTCCCAGCCACCCAAAGGATGGAGTCATCTGGTACACCTGAATTACTTCTGACAATGGAAAGCTGGAGTCAGTGGCCTGGGAATATGCTCACAGTCTTATTTTCCTTAAACTTTTCCTCAAACTGCAGACATGGAGTTTTAGCTCATCTCTTGCTGGAGTCAACCCGTAGCTTTAGCAACCTATTTCAGACAGGGGAGGAGGCTAGAGGTGTCATTTTATTGGTGCTGACAATATCAGATGTTGATGGCACCCTTCTGTTATTTTCCCTTAATCCCTAGTTAGTCTGTTTGTGCCATGAAATGTCCCAGCTCAGGTCACCCAGCTACAAGGCAGAGCTGCAGTTCTAACTGTATCACTAAAACGAGACAAGAGATCAGAAAGGGTTGAAACTTGTTCCAGGCATGCCTTACCAAACATGTACATTTGATACAGCAAAAACTCAGGTACTCTCCTGAGCAGCTCTGACCCTGGAGTCAGTTTAACAAAGTGGAGCTGCTGAAGAGCAAATTAAGTGCTATGAAATGCCCTCTTTGGTTCTGGTTCAGACAGGCTGGGATGTGTCGTCTGATCCAAGTCTGTCCTGGAGGAGTAAGAGCAGAACATTGCCCTCTGTTCTTTTCATCTCAGCTCCCTGGAGTGGGGAAGAAAGGAGATGCCCCTGCTATAGCCCCAGGACTTTTGAACTACCCTCATAATGAAAAATATAATAGAGTGTTCCCTACTTATCCTTACTTTTTGTGTGGTCCAATTATGTTTTCTACCTATTCTTCTGTGAATTGCTAGTACCTAGTACCTAACTGTAGCTCATATGCCCTTAATAGTTTTTCCTGTATCAGAGATGTTCTACTGTAACCCAATGAGTATGAAATGCAATATTAATCATTAAGGACTGCTTTTGGTTGTAGTTAGATGTAAATGAAAAAAAAATAACTGCAAGGCAAAGCATTTTGTTGTTTTCGTTGGGAGTATTTGGCATTACTGTTTCCTGACTGCTAGGGAAAATGAGATTTCCATGGTCAGAACAGTCTTCAAAGCACTGTTCCTCCATTTGAAGTCAGGACTCCTACACGAAGTCCCCTTCCAATCTTTGTGTTTGAACCATCCCAGGAACCCAGAGCAGTGCTTTATAATCCTGCTTCTTCTCCCAGTTGTGTTATCTCAATAAAGGACCACGTGCAAACCCCTGCCTACAGTTCTGGCCCTACAGAAGCCAGTCAGTTTCACCAATGACCTCAAGAGAGTCAAGATTTAAAATCTCCACTGGATCTGAATTCCCATCCTGTGCCCTGGACTCATTTCAAATACATAAACCAGAGCAGTTCTCATAATTAGCATCCTGCAGCACTTAAACCTGGCACTTTTCATGTGGTGGTAGCCATGCTCAGTATGACACTGCAAATATACTAGGCAAACCAGGCACACTAGGTAAGATTAATGCAAAAGTCTCTCTCCGAAAAGAACCCGGATTGATTTCAGTAGAACAAAAGCTTTTGGTTAGATTGCTCTCACACAAAATAATTGGTGGTACCTTGTTCGTTTTACTGATGTTAAATGTGCCTTTTATGTTCAAGACCATAAGCAACATACATTTAACAGCCTGACATATTTAGGGGAAAACAAATTTCCTTCCTGCACACCAGATGGAAATTATAGACGTGAGAGCTGGGCACAAACCAACAATATCGATAAATCTAGTATTTTATCAACTTATTTCAGCCTGTACAATTAGAAAAGTTATCAGTTACTTCACAACTCATCATACATACCTGCTGAAGTGTTCCCTTTGGGGAGATCACTATGGCTAACTCATTGTGAGAGTAAAAGATGTACGTCATTTAAATTACACTACACTCCCAGGTCATAAGCTGGGTTATCTGGAAGCAATTGCATGGCACATTGAACTGATGTCAGTTGGCCGGGAGTGCTAGGATTTACCCTGTACGTTCTCTGAATGCACTAAAAAGGAGATCACTGTGATCATTTTCATGAAGTTGATTGTTCTCATGATCCATACCCAATAGATTTTTTTTGAAAGTGGGAAAAAGCGGACTATGGATACAGAAGGATTACTATACCTTAAGCGGTCAGTAGAAAATGCAGGGGAAAACACATATTGTTTTCTTTTTCATCCCTTTCTCCTCCATTGCCTGTGACACCTGTCTCAGGGGAGCAGAACCAATGACTGTGACACCAGGTTAGATTCATCCCATCTTAACCTACAGCTGAGTTTGTCATCCTCATGCTTTTTTACAACAAGCAGAGAAAACCTGGAAATTTCAGGCATAATTCACTTGATTTCCTTTAGACATCTACCTTTAAGGAAAGATAAACCATGCCTTAGTGCCTGTTTCCCTCATCAGAGAAACTCAGGTGTAGGCGTCTGTGTTTCACCAGATGAATTCCACCCCGGGATTTACAGTTTCAAACTCCTTCCTGACCTAATTTTTCTTTTCTGTGAATCAGAGTGGGAAACACTGTGATCTTTTTGTGCACAAACAGAAACAGATTTGTCAGAAGTGTCCCTGAGCTTTTGCCCTTTCACTGTCTTTCAAGGCTGTGAGCATGATCCCATGCCACCTGATACAGTGTGGGCTACATATGCCCTGTCTCATCCCTACCTTATTCAGATTTCCCCTACATTAGAGCTTAGCGAGTAATAAACTTGCTCAAGAAAGGAGACACGCGACTTCTAGACCTGTTTCATTTGGAGAAGGCAACACTAAATCCAGAGTTGTTTTCTCCTGGGAGAAAGACATAATTAATATTTGGGGAACTCTCCTCCTTCCTGTTTAGGTTGGGCACACAGCCAGGAGTGTAAGAACATGGAGGTCCGTAAGGAGAAAAAATAAAATGGAGAGCTGTTTGGTCTTGGTCTTCAAGTACTCAGCTGGGTAAAACCTCTGATTAGAAAAACCCTGATTATACTGAGACAATGATTTGCGTCAAGTTCATGACTGTCTCCGAAATGAGGTGAGGTTTTACTTTTCTAATTCATTACCTTAGTCTGCTTCTCTCAAAATTAATCCATATCTATTAACATGGGTAAAATTAAGCAAGAAACTCTATTTCCTAAAAGATAATACTGCAAAGAAAGTACTGCTGCAGGGAATGATGCTGCTAGCATTCCAGCTAACCAAGGGTTTGGCACTATAGAAACATGGCATAATCACTGTTTTCAAGAGCTATAGTTCTAATTATAATGCAAAATGTGTGATAGTTCCCTTGCCTTTTAACCAGTGCTGCAGGTAGAAAAATAAAACTGCTCTACTGCCTTGGCCAATGTGTTTCTTCCTCTGTCCCCATGTAGTTAGTGCAGTCTTATTTTTCTAAATGTGCGATTTTAATTATCTTCTTTAATAACTAAAAATGAATGAATGACAGATTTCAGTATATTTTTTTTAATTTATTTTAATGCTGCTAGGAGGGCCAAGCAAACTCAGCCTAGGATCTAGCCTAGTATCCAGTCTCCAGCAGTGGGCAATAGCAGATGCTGATGCACGTGAACAGGGCAAGCATGTTGCGATCCTGATCAAATACTCTGAAGACTGCAGCTGACAGGTTTCTTGAGCCAAAGATGTGATGTTTGCTTATGACAGAGAAGGCAACAGGACAGTTAAGAAGAACCAGGCCTCTACTCATCTGCAAAAAGTGAGTTTTTTTCTGAAATTCTATGTTCTAAAGGAAAAGGGAAGGAGAAAATCCAACTTGTTATAGTCTTATATTTCTTAAGGAATTTGTAAAAACATGTTACTTCTCTTCCTCCTCCCACCCCCTGGTTCTGGCCCTGCTCTAGGGTCTGGGTTTGCGAGCATAAGAATTCACAAATTTATTTGGCTGGCAGCCAGCACCACAGACCTTTCACTCACCAGTGAGCAAATACAACGGGGATCAGTACCCCCGTTGTGGAGTTGTATTTGTGGAGTGACACCTGCCAGTAGTAAGTTGATGTCTTCTATACCAACCTGAAGCATGGCAGTCTGGGCCACTACAGGCAGCTGCTGAAGAGAGGAGCAGTGTCCCTCTGCTACCTGGGGTTACCCTTCAGAGCTCAGACACAATGAGATGTTTATGGGCACACATTTTTCTCAATTCTGACCACTTTTAGTCTCTGGATTTCTCAGGATTTTTCTTCAGCCCCAAATAGTCACCTCACCAAATCAGTGCTGTTCTCAATCACTCATGTTTTTTATCTCTGTTTTTATCTCTGTTATTTTTATCTCTTGACCAGACAGCCTGAGTTTTCTCCTGCAAATACCAAACCCAGTCTCCATACTAGCCAGGTAGTCTCACTCACAGACCAATGGTCTTCTCAGGGATGGCAACTCTCAAGTTTCAGTGCCTGCCCAGGTGCCTCAAACATGATGCTTGGCTCCTCTGCATGTGAAACAGGCATTTTCCTTTTCCACAGTTCCCTGCTGTAGCTTGGGAAACTGGGAGCAGAGAAGAGAATGTGCTCCTTTCTCCCAGTACAGCCATGAGAAAGATTATAAACTGGATGCACATTTTCTCCAGGGTTGCACGGACATTGCTCCTTCTGAGGGCGTATTTCAAGTTGCGGGTCCAAACTGTGGGGTTGCCAAAACAGCTGCCAGAATTTTATTTCAGAGCTTTAACTGAAATTGTCTGCAAAGCTCAGGCTGATGTGGGCAGCCAGCTTGGAGAGCTTTGGATTGGTGGTTAAAAAAATCCAGTCAATTTGAAAAGAGAAAAATAATGTGAAGTGTTGAAATGCATTAACAATTTGAGCCCCTCAGATCCACTCATTGCTACCTACCCGTGACACCTTTCACGTTTCTCTCTCTTCTGTAGCCAGGTGCTACACTGCCAGGTGTGAATTTACATTCCTCGTGCACGATGTTGCCAGAGGTCCTTGCTGCTGAGACAACTACGTGCTCATTTTATTGTCATAAATGCTGTTGACTGATCCTGTTAAATCTGTGTATCTTGTATTCAAACTAGACGTTCCCATGTGGGAAGGTTCAAGGGGTTTATAATATTTATAATGTCACTGGGATTATCTTTAATCTAATTTGTAACTTTTCTGCTTATCAAGTTTTGTTTGTTGTAGAGACATACACAGAAACAACATAAACCTTTTGTAAGCAATAAATAGGGACTTGAAATAGTTTCCAGAAGAGTCTGGTTCTTGGACTCCACTCAGGCAGTCTAGTTATGATTTGTTTTGATTTACAAATTTTCACAAGAAAGAAAAGGATCTTTCCTCTCTTGGTGGTAGTTTTGAAACTATCCTTCTAAAAATTCAGTTTTAAGCACAAACTTCTCTAGGAGCTTTCCGAAGCTCCACTGCTCTCTCCTCTGCTGGGAGGCAGCCTATTTCAAACTGAACAAACAGACAAAACAAAATTCTTTGAAAGCAAAGACTTTGGAGACCAGTTCAGTTCCACTAACAAAGCAAAGATACCAGCATTTCAGTTGTTGCAAAGGACCCTAGAGGTAAATCCACCTGTTTACTATACAGATAATACTGCAGCAAAAGCTGCCAGCAGGAACCTGTCTGAAGAAATAGGTACAGAACTAGAAGAAAATATGAAAGTAAATATGGATATAAGAAAAATATTGTGATTAGCAGTAGAGTATAAGGATTTCAGAAGTGATGGAAGTTCTAGTTACATGCAAGAAATAATGGTTACATACAGGTGAGGAGAACAACCATGTCCAGAGCTGTAAGGCATGCACTTGGCAACCTCCATCCCTGAGACCCACCATCACCGCACTCTGGCACCCATCCATCCATCCATATATGTCGGTCCTTTCCCTCATGGACTCCACTGCCTGCTCTGGAGGAGGATGGGGTGAGGAAGGGAGAAGTGCAATCATTGCCTTTGCAGCTTGTCCCTGGGGCAGCAGCAGGAAGGGTGTGTGTTTATTTGCTCCCAGCTGCATAGAGCTCTTCTCTCCTCCCATTGCTCCTTGCTGAGGCCTTGGTTACATCTATGTTATAATTTATTGTCTGCTGCTAATTAGACTGCTCTGCTAGGAGTGGCCTGAATCCCTCTGCATTTTCCCAAGTTCTGGCTCTCTGCAGCAATGCTACCCTTGTAAGTAACACAAACTACAAATGCGTGATGCCTGTTAGTCCCATCTCCCATTGCAACAGATGTTTTAGGGCCTTATTATGAAATAACTCATGGTCCGCCGCCAGCCAGCCAGCACCAGTGCTAAGGCAGACAGGGCGCATGGAGACCACTGGGTCAGAACTTGCCAGTTCACACTGCAGGTAAGGGTACTCCTGAGTGTGTGTGCACACGCACGTTGCTGTGTCTAACCTGCAAGATATACTAACAGTTTTTTTTCCCCTGGCAGACCCTATGTTTGCTAATAGAACTAGTACAAGTGCTTTTTTCAGTGTAAACTGTGTGTGAATTTGACACAAAGCATGCTCTAAAAAAGCAGTTCAGAGCCTATTAAGTGTTTTTGACACAGAGGGAGAACAAGAACTTGAAGGATGTAAACGCAGAGACGTGAGCTGCCTGTCCCAGGAGCTGGAGGTGGTTAGAGGTGGAAAGGTGTAATGGCCCTTTACAAACAATGTAAGAATCCCCCACAGCAGCTGTGGCCAGTTTTCATGCTTTTAAAAAAACAGCCTATAATTTCTGAAAGAGAGGAGTGGCAGTAATTTGCAGTTCAGCAAGGAACTCTCAAGTGCTGTGGTGTTTTGCAGGAGTGGTTAATGAGAAGACGGAGTAGGAAGTTACCGCTGTGATGAATCTCTGTTATTAGGACAAGTAAACTGACAAACAGAAGAGGTGCTTATAAGAGAAACAGGGAGGCACAGAGATCTGTTCAGCTGCTTATAGGGTGCTATCACAGATTTAACTAAACAGCTAAAGCTGATTAAAGCAGAGTGTTAAATTTCAGCACAGATTTTACAGGGTGAGACATTCTCCTAGCTGCTGAGTGCTGCGGCTGGTGGCACATTGCACCTCTGGCCAGCAGCTCCTTGCTGTCCCAAGTGATCACTTTAGTGTGATGAGCTGCAGAAGTTCACCAGGAAGGAAGCGGGGGGTGTCCACCCACACCTTGTGAATGATTGAAACCAGGGACACTCTCAACATGTCTACGTGCAGCTGAAAACTCCATTTTGCTTGCAGGGCTGGTTTTTGCTCCCCTGCTGTCTTCTGACCTCTGTCTTGATTAAAATTCTGCACTGAAGGTGGACAGTAGCACAGGGATAACAACAGAGGAGCCTTAAGTGTTGAGAAAAGAAGCTGAACAAAAAGATTGCAACCATCCACTGCAGGACAGGTTTTCAGTTCTGAGCTGTAAAGAAGATGTAACTAGATCTCAGAATAGTGGGTTGGGAGCTTTGATCATGTACTAGAAGGCAGTGGATTTGTTACAAATTGCCATTGTATAGAAACATGCCTCTACTACCTAATGAAGGACAGCACAGAGCTCCCTGGGCTACTGGAGGTGTTTGCAATAAGTCCACACAGGACATTATTAGCCTGAGACAATCTTTGACTCTTGGGAAGACTGATCAGCCCAGACAAGTACCACACCCTGACCCTATCTGCCTCACAACTAGAAAATCAGGTGTGGTACCCCATTCCCCAGTACTTCTGATTCTGGTACTGTCACAGGCAAAGTGAGCTCAGGTCTCCCTGGATGAGGCAGAGCTGTCATGGCTTCGGACAATTTCGAAGAGAAGACTTGGCCCTCCTGCAAAGCCTGATCTTACTGAAGTAACTGCCAAGTGCTAACTGCTGCAGCTGCAGAGCAAGTCATATTTCATTATTATACTCCAGAAGTTCAGGCACTATAACATTCAGAAATCAATCTGAACGCCACATTAACCTTACAGCCAGCAAAGGGTTAACTTTAGCTTCGTTGAAACCAAGAAGGTTTCAGTGAACTTCAGTGGAGGTAGGATTCACCTTGTGATATATAAAGGTTCTCAGGTTAGAAACAGTTTTCCTGTCCTCACAAACAATATGTTTGTTTTCAGGTGACCCTGAAGCAGGCTACACTGTTCTTGCAGCATAAGAAACTGGCTTGGTGTAGGATTAAACACACTCTGCCCCATGCTTTTCAGCTCCATAGCCCATTGAGTGTGGGCTCAAAGCCACAGTAGATGTGTACTGACATGGCTCACCTCTCAGAGGTTTCTTAGCTCGGGTTGTGGCATTGTCCAACTGGCATTTCTGGAGACAATTTCGTGTGAGCTCTGTGGTTGAAGTTTAATCCTGAGCCAATTTACTCCATCCAACTCCCTGTAATCTCCATCAAGCCCTTCTGTCCATCTGCAATGACAATGTCAGGCAGACAAGAAAGACTCATGTTGTCCCCTGGAAGGGCCCTGGCACAGCTGTTTGCAGAGCGGTGGGGAGTTGCAGGCAAAATTCAAACTGGGCTGAATTCAGGCTATGGGAAAAGACATTATGGATACACAGTGCTGCGCTTCTGACATCCTCAGCTTCAAACCTCTCCAAGGAAGCATCTGGTATAGGATGGACAAATGCAGTCCAAAAAAGCAAAGCTGTGGATATCTTCAAGACTACTGGACCATAGTGGATTCAGCCCACCCTGTGATTGCATACCACCCCCACTGTACACAAAACAGCTTGGCCTGTGACAAGTTGCTGGATGTATTTAGCAGCTGCTGACGTGTCCCAGGTACCACATCGAGTGTGTTGTAAGTGACTCTAAAGTTGCTGTTGGGCTTGGACCTTTTGGTAACTGAGGGTGCAGCCTTACTGACTGTGGAGCAAAAGGTAATCCAGGTGTGAAGAGACTGATGTCTGCTTCCATGTATTTCTGGGTCATCAGCCTTGTCTGTTTTTTTTTGGTCTGCTTTGATACATGAGACAGTTCAACCTTCTGCCAGGAAAGTAATTGGACTTTTATGAAATTGATAGGTGTAAGCCAAATCTAGATGATACATGTACCACTTTAGAAGGATTTCAGAAATGGATGCTTCTGAGCGATTGCCATTGCCCATTTCAGACCACCTTGAGCTTTTGGGACCCTAAAACATGTACAGCCCTCTTTAAAAAACAGATGTAGAAGCCATTACAGCAATGCTTTCCAAGGGAAATTTGAAAAGTGCTGTTAGTCTTCTGTTTGAAACACTTTCTTTATCCAGGATTTAATTTTATTAATTAGTATCCAACTTTAAAAATCTGAAGCAGAGGCCGAGGGATTCAGTCTCTTTCAGATTTTCATCAGTAAAGTACTTTCATTCAGAGTTTTCAGATATGGAGGAATACTTATATATCATTATTGCGATTTTCTGATGATACGTCACTTTAGAAACCCAGGAGTATTTCAAACCTCATCAGTTCATCCAAAACTCTGGTAGGTCAATTTTAATTAGCTCAAATCCTTGAATGGTGTAAATCAGAATAACAGCTGTCATTCCTGGTTTTATCTTTGGTCCTATTTTTCTTTGAGGATTTTAATACGTTGAAATTAAGCCCTCTGCTATAGTGCTTTAGTTTAATTTTAAGTGTCTTTTGAATAGTTCTCCATCCAGTTATATGTAGTCTCTTATTTAACTAAACAACAGTAGCCTTTTTTCTTTGAGTGTGCTATACCTATATGAAGTGCTTAAAGCCTTTCACAGGTTTGAAGCTGCTGGGTACTAAATGCACAAAGAACTGGCCAAATAGCAACACCATTAATGAGGCTGTCTGGATGGAAAATCTGGGCTGACAGCAAACCTATGAAATTGGCCTCTTTGGAAGACATTTGTACAAGGCTGTCCAATTCATGGTTCCCACACATTTAGAACGGAACGGAACGGAACGGAACGGAACGGAATGGAATGGAATGGAATGGAATGGAATGGAATGGAATGGAATGGAAT
>VZSZ01009704.1:101098-151803 GCA_013398815.1 Ibidorhyncha struthersii | reverse complement strand
TAGAGAAACCCAGAGACCTTAGCTGCTGCTCATAGGCGGTGCCCTCCAGCCCTTCCACCAGCTTTGTTGCCCTCCTCTGGACATATTCAAGTACCTTTAACATCCTTCTGAAATTGTGGGGCCCAGAACAGCACGCAGCACTCAAGGTGAGGCTGCACCAATACTGAATACAGTGGGATAATCAACTCTTGACCAGCTGGTTTTGCTGTGTTTAGAATGATAGAATCATTTAGGTTGGAAAAGACCTTTAAGATCATTGAGTTCAACCGTAAACCTAACACTGCCAAGTCCACCCCTAAACCATGTCCTTAAGCACCATGTCTACATGGGGATGTGGTTTGCCCTCTTGGCTGCCAGGGCACACTGCTGACTCCTATTGAACCTGATGTCGACCAGCACCCTCAGATCCCTTTCTGCAGAGCTGCTCTCCAGCCACTCTTCTCCCAATTTATAGTTGTACATGGTGTTACTCTGTCCCAGGTGCAGAATCTGGCATTTAGTTGGTATCGATGGGAAATGCATACTTGGCTTAATCGCTGTAGAAAGATAGTGACTGTGTTAGACATGTACTAGACTGGTTTCTAGACACCTTAGGCAGGGTTTATCTCACCTTACATTTTGGTTGTCTACAATGTAAATCAATATATCTGGGCTGGTGACCCTACACCGTCTTCTTAATCAATGACATAAGCCTTTCTATGATAGGTTATTCATCCTACATATCTTAGAAATGTAGATAAGAATGAAAAGAAACGTTTTCCTAAGTGCTCATTCATCCCATTAATGACAAAAGCATAAATCAACATTTGGTCTTATAAATACCACCTTTTGTTTGATGGAAAGCTTCAGCACTAATGGCATATTAGGTGCCTAATGGTGCTAGGCAGGTATTTTTTGATTGCTCTCCAGAATTTAAGTGCCTTGTGTTCATGTAGTTTTCATTTCAGACACCTAAAGATTACCTGGATCTTGTCCTCTCACTTTATTTAGTTGTACAGCCACAGGACAGAGATATAACAAGCAAAACCTTTGGAGATGGTCTGGTTTCTAGTCTGTTCCACAGCAGTACATCTATATGTTTAGGACAATGGCCAAGCCACATATGTGGGAAAATACCTTAAGTGTCTTAAAAGCCTTAGCCTACCTAATCAGTTCGTTTCCATTCCCTAATCTGTAATGTTTCCCCTGGAGCACGTCAGCTGCACGTGTCATTCACAACCTGTTAGGGGTCAGGGATGTTTAGCATTCATTGTCACTGCCATACATGCCTGGCATGTCTTCTACGACTGATCATCCAGGTTTAGTTATCTTCTTTGCCTTCCACAGCTACTACTGAGTGTGAAACGTCTCTGTAGGAATATCTATGGCTTGTTTGGTCTTCTGAGTAAATGTAAAAGCCCCATTGTGTGAAACAGTTCAATGAACCTATATGTTGGACTGGTATTATAGTTCTCCTGAATGTATATACTATGCAGAAAATATGTTAGAAAAGGCCTAGCTAAGAAGTAAAGTTACTGAACAAAATTGGTCCTGTTTTACCAGAAACCAGAACACTGGGGCTCAGGAATTAACCGAGATGCATAAAACAGAGGGTAGCTATCCCCAGCACTCTCAATAGTCTGTGGTGACAGAGAGGCACCTCAAAAGGGTAGTTCAGATCTAGCATAGGTAGAACTGCTCTTTGCATGTACTTCTCTCTTTCTGTCTGCATTTTACAGAGCTGACNCACAAAAAAAAAAAAAAAAAAAAAAAAAAAAAAAGGTGTCCCATCTGAGCTAAGGAAGACTCTAGGACTTATCCAATATTAATGGAAAGAGAGTGATCAGTCTGAAGCCGCAGTGTGTCCTGGGATAAATAAATCCCTATCTCTGGAAGTTGACAACATCATACTATAAAAAGTACATAAAATAAATTCAAAGCTGTCCTAATCTCACAGATAAATAATTTAACATTGGAATATTTTGGCTTTAAGTATATTTAAATACTAAAATCTAGGTTTTAACACAAACATTCAAATCAATGTTCACCCTACTTCCTTCCCTGCATTCCCCTCCTCGCCCAAACTCTACCAGCAATTTGAAGCCTCTGGTTTGGAGAGAGAGAGAGAAAGAAAGAATGAATCCTGTGAAATACATTCTGTGGGAAAAAAATATTAGAGGCAAATAGAAATGAGTTTCAATGGGTATATACCAGAGCATTATCATTCAGTTGGCTGAGAAATCTGCTAGTGAAATACCAACCTTTTGATAGGATTTAATTTTTTCTTTGGTTCAGCAGGTTCCTTTTTCATTACTATAAGAAATATTGTGAAGCCTGCAAAGTCCTGGATAAAGTAAAGTACACTAACAGCTTCAGCTGAAAAAAACCCAACCCATTCATGGGTATGATACACAGGATGAAGGGAAAGGTCTTTTGCTACAACAATTATTACCCTTGGCCCTCGCTTGTTTGTCTTCCAGGAGATGAACCTGATACATGGTAAGGTTTACAGCAAGAAATCTATCGACTTTGAAGTGCTGGAATGTTGCTATTGAAGAATAGAGGAAAACAAAACAAAGCAAAGCAAAGAAAGCTTACTCTATTGACACTAAAGGCAAGGACAATCGAAATCACAAAACTCCAGCAGCTGTCTGCTGTTTCAGGATGTGTTTCCTGCATTATGCCCATAACGCTTTGCAGGAAATACATTTCAACATCCTCAAAGATTAAACTTTAATATCACACCCAAGAATGAAATTGTAAAGGCTTTGAGCTAAAGAGGGAGAATTGAATCTTAAAAGGAAAAATTTTGTCGGTGATTACAAGCAAGCGAGCAAGCTCTAAAAGGCAGAAACTGAATTAATTTTCTCCTTGCAATTTCTATACTGCCCGAGCAGTACACAAGGTTTTACCTTAGCCAGTACATATAGTGAGATTAAAGGAAAGATACATATTAATTAAGAGGTTTTACTTTAATATTCATTTCCAAGCGCAGCTCAGTAGGGCAGTACAAATAGCGGTAAGCCATGATGCAATTAGAGGCATAATCATCAGAGTGGCAGCTGCTAAGACGTGAGATACATGAGATCTTGCATGTACATTTCTGTGAGCTCTGGAGGAATAATCAGGGCTCTGAGAGAAGGTGGTGCACCATCACCTAACCACAAAAACAAGCTCTTTAGTTTGGTGAAAACAAAAGAACATCAATCACAGGTGTTTTTGCAGATGTCTCCAATAATGTCAGCTTTGCAGCTTTATCACACATAAGCAGAAAATTAGCTATGGTATTGATACAAAAATTAGGCATTTGTGCTTTAGCGGCACACAATAAAAGCAAATCTTTCTTCCTATCTTTCATGATGTTCATAAACTGGTGATTTAGAGCTTCTATTTAAAGACATGTAGCAGATCCAGTAAAGGCATGAGTGTAACCTGAGGGACTTTGTCTTCCTTTCCTCCTTAATTGGGTTTTGTTTTGGTTTTTTGCCCCAGTCCAAAATTAGATTGTTCAGTCTTCAAAGCAGGGACCCTGAACTCAATTATCCTCTCATTTTCTTCAGTCAAAGTCACTGGAGTTTCACTAACAGCAAACTTGCAGAAGCGGGTGAAGAATCAGACTTGCCTTGCTATAAGTCCCCAAAGAAATCCAAATTATACAGGTGTGTGATGCAGTCTCCTGAGAAAGTTCACTGCATACTACATGGGTTGCTCCACCTTCCCCATTGTCATTTCTTCCATTATCACATGACTACGAAAATGCAGCCCCTTCCTATTCTTGCACCAGAAGAAAGAAGTGCCTCCTTAGCTCTGCTAAGGTTGCCTCCACTTCCTAAGCTGCAATTGCAGTATGATATATTGTTTTACTATGGTCAGTTAGAATTTTGGCAAAGGTATTTCTCATTCCAAACATGTTGGTCTCCTCCCTATCCTACAATTACAGAAGGTCTTAGGTCCTCAAGTTCAATATTTTTTAAAAACCCGTGCTTAAAATCCTCCTCCTAGGAGGACCAGACCAACTCATGTGTCGAGCAAGGCTGAGACTACATGGCTATAAAACCCAAGCGGAGGGAAGACCTTCCCAGAAGTGCACCATAAGGTACCTGACCAACTGTGTCAAGAAGCGTTTGGCCTGCAGCCCTCCTTTCTGCATTTCTTTCTTGTTAGTTTACAGCTGCTCCTACGTCTAAGTCTTTAATGCTTATGGCTCTTCCTCTTTGGCACGCACTCTTTCCCACGCACTATGTGGAGCACTAGCCACCTTGCTGCCATTTCTGGATGCAGCCACAGCAGTTACTGGGATTTGCAAAGTCTTCTCCATCCCCAAGGATGGTGCTAGGAATCAGAAAGAGTATTCTCCTTTGACAAGGACAAAAATAATGGGATAAAAAAGGCAACACAAACCTCTGTCCAAGCCATTTTCAGGTCACTGTGACAATGTGCACATCAGCTGTAATGGAATGTCAAGAGAAGTATCAAAGGTGCTCCTGAAAATCTGAGAAAAACCCAACTATTTCACAAAGTCAAAGGGCATACAGAGGAAGGGAACGCTTATTTAGCTTGCTTTACCTTTTCTTTTTAAAAAATTTCCTTTAATTATGTGTACGTGTATAGAGGTATGCTGGTATTGATACAGAAAAAAACTTCTAACTGATCCCCAAATGTCACTTAATCATTCTGATGTTCTGTTCATAAATGGCATAGGTTACCTTTATGATTACCTTTACTCTTACCTTTTATTACCTTTACAATTTATTAGCCATTTCATACATTGAACCTTAACGTAATGTGATATAATGCTTTATAATGAGTTCATTTGTTTAAAAGGTGCTGCAGTATTTTAAATAGAAGTTGTTTTCACATAAGTTGTCTTAAAATGAGAACTATTTCTGTCTAACTATAATAACTAGCTAAAACCACTGTCAGTATGAACCATAGTGAATCAAAAATAGTTAAAATGAAATTTTACCTCTACCTGACAGGCCTTCTGCCATTTTTATGGATTTTATTGTTGCAATAAAATTTGAGGGGGAGAGGGGAATTGATTGATTTTCCTTGTTCCACCTATTAACTCTACAATGGGCTTTGAAAGATATATTGACTGGGGAAATAATTAAACCAAAAATACTCTTAATAACATGAAGAAAATAAGCTGAATATAATATTTTGAGTCTCCTTCAGTTACAACAAATCATAATGATAAAATTGGAACACTTTCAAAGAGGACTGTTTTGGCGTGTTTGCTTTTATTAGGCTGGAAATGTCCCTTTAACATTCTAATCTAAAACTGAATTATGCACAATCTCTCATGTCTTGGAAGAATGAGATGAATTTTAAAGAAGCAGTTAATGTCAAGCGCACTTATTCTTCCTTTCTCTTGAAAAAGTTGTAGGGCTGACAGGTTGCTTTCTTTTTTGCTTCGGTGTTATTGCAAGTTTAAGGGTAAAAACTAGATCTGTAACACTGCTTCATTATAGATTTTTTTCTTGTTATTTGTCTGTACTTTGAAAGAACAGAGAAAATACCACTTTATTGCAAGTTCATGAATCATACCTGTCTGATTGGTGGTCCAGGGAACACTTCGTTATGCTAGTTTCCCTACTGAAATCTTCTACCAGAAGGTCATGAGACTGTTGATTAGAGCATGCTGCGGTTTGATGGGCTGACTATTCCACTTAGATATTTCACCTAAGTTTTTAGACTTCATTTCATGGTTCAGTTAGCAAAACATTGGCTTTCTCGTCATTTAAAATTCTTTGAAAATGTGTTTTTTTCAAAGTCTGAAGTGTCAGGTGCTGACTGGAGGTTGGTTGGGTCTACCTCTGGGAGCAGAAAACTTTGTTCAAGCACTGAATACACACACACCAGCCCTGAGAACTTGTGGTGGGTTTTCCCTGGCTAACAGCCAAACACCCACACAGCTGCTCACTCACTCCCCTTTCCTGCGGGATGTGGAGAAAATAGAAGGAACGCAAGACGACTCGTGGGTTGAGCCAAAAGTCTAATAGGGAAAGCAAAAGCTGCCCACACAAGCAAAGAAAAGAAAGGTTTTATTCACTATTTCCCATCAGCAGGCAGATATCCAGTCACTTTGAAAAAAGCAGGGCTTCATCACATGTAATGGTTCCTTGGGAAGACAGTTGCCATAACCATGAACATCCCCCTTCTTCCTCTTTTCCCTGTGCCATTTTTGCTGAGCAGAATGTCCTGCGGTATGGAATATCCCTTTGGTCAGTTCAGGTCAGCTGTCCTGGCTGGGCCCACCCCTAGCCCGCTCACAGGGACAGAGTGGGAAAAAGAGAAGGCCTTGACGCTGTGCAGGCACTGCTCAACAACACCCAAAACACTGGTGTGTTAACACTGTTAATCAAAGTCCAAACCAAAGCATCATACGAGCTCCTGTGAAGCAAATTAACTCCATCCCACCCATCTCCACAGAGGGTTTCAGCTTGCAGAGTTGCTTCTTTTGCCATCTGTCACTCAGTCTTTGAACTTGAATAAGTCACTTCTCAGTGCCTCAGTTTGCCTGGGCTTAACATAGGAGGAAAAATTCTCCTTCAAGACAGCAAGAATCGCTATTCAGAAAGTACTTTTGGAGCCACAGATAAAAAGAGAAATAGAAGTGTCAAATACCTTAGTATTATTTTTAACCTTTGAACTTCAAATTTGTCCTCTCTAAATGTGTTCAGGAATTTGGCTTAGATTTAGGCATATTTAATTTTATGGTTTCATCAAATTTAGCCCTCCTTCACTAGTCCTTTAATTTTATGTTTTCTGTGTACTTCAGGTTTAGTGAAACCATACAACCAGCAGGCTTTGGAGATATTTTAAAATCAATTAAATATTTTATTCCCATTAATGTTTAGGACTGATGTGATTTGACTTGTTCATATTAGTAGGTTAAAATAAAGCACAGACTACACTTTTTCTTTTAAGAATGAGTTTGCATGAAAAATAATAGCTACAAAATTAAACTTTGGAGTAACAGTGACCTACAAAAAAAAACACAACAAAGATAGATCAGACCTGCTCTAGGGATGAATAGTGCTTGTTTAAAGTTACTAACAGAGGTTCCAGAGATAAAAGAAGAAGAGTTTTCATAACAACTCATTAGATACTGCCTACTATGTCTACAGAAAGGATGACAATGGCCTCAGGTACTATAAATTAGGCCAGTGAAAAATTAAGTAAATGAACTAAGTTCAAAAGGATGAGGGAGAGTAATAAAAACCATGCTGGAGTCTAGTGGGATGTGCTAATCAAAGATAAGCAAGCTGCATATAGATCGCAGTCAGTTTCCTCCTCTTAGTCATATTACTGACAGTGCATTACCAGGGAATATATGTAGGAGTAAATCAAGGCTGAAGCTGAAGTTAGAGTGGCCACAGCTTAGACTCTCAACCTGGTGTCTAACACGCGGATGCCCAGCCCCAGCAAAGAGCCACTTGGACTCATCACCACCAGTGAAGAGTTCCTCCATTAGGAGGGTGCTGCACTGTTGAAATCACAGAGTGGAGGAGGGCAACCAAAGTCCTGCTCCTCTCAGACCAGGATCTTATAGTTTTCTGCTTTAATACATGGGAGTGAAATATAAAATGCACACAGCATTTCATGAGTGAGAGCTGACCCATAGGCTGCATATGCCTCACACCTGACTGCTGGCCAGTCTTTCTCAGTGGTGGGGTTGAACTTGGCTTGCCATCCCTCTGTACTCAGGGCTTTTGCATCACTGGGCACCTTGCAGATCTGTCCTGGCAGTTGGGCTGCTGTGCAGCAAAGCGGTACCGTGACTGACCCTGCAAGGGCTCGGGGAGGTCAAGGAGGACATTCCTGCACGGGGTTGTCCTTACATAAGTCTGGAGCGTTGCCCCAGAGGTCACTCATTATCTGAGATATACACCCACTGACCTAATCTGATTTAGTCGTCATCCCTCTCTGCAGGTACTTTCTATCAAAATGACATAGCAGTAACAGTCAATAATATACCCATAAAAGTCACAATAAAAAATGAAAAAGTTTAATAGGAGATTAGACGGCAGGTTCTTTTTGTGTTGTTATTTACTGTTTAAAGACCAAATGCAGTGTCTTTACACTAGTTAGTAACCAGCTGACATCAAATGTAGATTCGACTTTTCATGTTTTTCTCTTCTGTGTGATGTGGCAATGACTCAGGCTGCATGTGAAGGGCAGTTTTACAAAAGCACATTTTTTGATCATTTCTAGTCCTGATCCTTTTTAAAGGGTATGAGTTTCAGTACATTGCTATTACCCACTAATTTCATGGTCCATGGCTGAACATAAGGCTGTAATTCAATTGTGGTTTTTTTCTGATATTATAAACAGCAAGAGTAATGCTGATTTACATTCTCAGTATTCACTGAGGACTATATATTGTTATTTATAATATAGGCAAGGGATTTTGCAGACACCTAGTCATTAAGTTATTTGAAGTCTGTCATGCTGGAAAAGAAGACTTAATCCATAAAATGTAGAAAGGAAGGGATTACAGTGCTGGAGATCTCAAAAGGAAGAGATTACTGAGAAAAAAAAAAAGAGCACAGTGTGTTCACTTCCTGAGGAACAATCACTTGTAGGCAAGTAACAAACAGTGTGCAGCGTGCCCACGTGTACAACAATTTTTAACCAAAAAATATTATGTGGCTAATCAAACACTAGCAAGTCATTGCATTATAAGATATTTATAACAGAACCTAGTTTCCACATAATTATACAGGGGAATTAATTGACAAACTAATGAGGATCTCTTATATCTACTTATGCTTGTCCTGGCAGATACCTATTTCATGTTATGTTCAGATGAACAAGAAAGTACAGTCATAATTGCAGCAGGAAAAGATTTTGACAGATGTGAAATCAATAACTGTCCTGAAATTGGTACCAGAAGAGAAATATTTTGCAGAGTGACTAAACTTACAGTTCACTGGGAGCCATGCACTGTCATAGCATTTGATCTTCCAAGACGCTGAACATTTTGCCTCTGCTCCAGCAGACCACTCATGCATGGATGACAGATGAAGTCCCATGGACAGCACTGGCACTACTTATGTTCTTACATTTAAACTGGTCCTTAAACACTTCAGGTTTTAAACCAGGATACACAGCACCTTGCATCAATGAGCCCTTAATATAGACTGATTAAGAGTTATTGTGGTTAAACCCCAGCCAGCCAGTAGGATCATGAAGCTGCTCGCTCACTTTCCCCCTTCCCCCCAGAAGGGTAGGGAGAAGAGGGAGAAAAAGAGGGGAAAGAGAAAAAAAAAACTCATGGGTTGAGATAAAGACAGTTTAATAGAAAAATAATGCAAAAGGAAAATAACAATAATACCAATATTAATGGTAAAGAATATACACGATAAAGTAATACAAACCAAGTCATTCTCACCTCCTGGTGATCTGTTGTCCAGCCCGTCCCAAGCAGTGATTGCGGATCCCTGCCCCCCAGCCAACCCCCATTTATATACTGAACATGATATCTATGGTATGGCCTATTCCTTTCGCCAGCTTGTTCTGCCTATGCTTCCCCTCAGCTTCTTCGGGAAGCTGAAAAAAGTCCTTGACTAATATAAATAATAGCTGGCAACAACTAAAACAATATGCATTATAGACATTCCTTTCATACCAAATCTGGAACATAGCAGCCACTAGAAAGAAAATTATCTCTATCCCTGCTGAAACCAGGACAACCAGAAGTCCAGAACCAAGTTCTGCAGCCCTCAAGGTCAAAAGAAGTTCTGCTCATTCACAGTCTGTGACACATACTGCTTAAAGCACCTGGGCTGCATATTTAAATTATCATTATCTCACGGCATCTACACAGGCAAAATGTCCTTTGGTCTATCTATCAAAGCAGATGTAATAATTCTACTGATCAGATTCCGGGCTCTTGTTAATAGCTTAATCCTGTTCCTTTAATTGTTAACCATCCTCTGCACCTCAAGCCTTTAGATTCATGATGTGTATCAGTGACAAAGGAGCGGTTTTGCTGCCATTGCCAGATGTAGCAGTATCCACGTGCCTTGGGTGAGAAAGGGATGACAGGAGGAACCTGAGGTGCTCAGGCATGGGGCTTATATCTCTATCTTGTCTCTAGCTTATATCTCAGAGGGACTCTGCTGGCTGCTTTAAAGGCAGTGAAGGCAGGAATAAGTCAGAAAAGTTGTCACAGGGATGGTAGATTTATTACCCATCTGTCAACGGGGTCTGTTGCTTGCTGGAAAGTAGGAATTCAGACATATAGGAGTCTTCTCCCACCAGCACAGGGCAGCCTCTCTGCCCTCTTCCAGCCAGAGAGGTAATGCTCTCTCTCACCCTCCCTCATAAGGGAAGTTCAGGTGCACCAACGTCTTCAGGTGGTTGAAAAGGGATGGAGACATTAAGATGTCCCCTCTGCTATGGAGTGTCCTCACTGCAGCACTAAGGGACATTAATTTTATTAATGCCCGTCCACTGACTTCATGAAAACTAGAGCTTGTTCATATCAATTCGTATCTCTTTATAATGGGGAAGGCTGGTTAATAAAGATAACAGCATTGATCTAACATCATCAGAGAAGAAAATATTTGACAATGTTATATGTTTTGATTAAGAAAATAAAACAACAGAAAAATTTCACATGATAAATGGATTAAAAACTAGTGATCTCAAAAGATAACTGTAAATGAATAATCTTCGAGTGTGTGTGCTTCTCAGGATCTTTCCAGGGAGTGAGGTTTCATTCTGAGGTGTGTAACACTATTCTCAGTGACCTGGAAGGAAACATAACATCATTGCAGATAAGATTTACAGATCACAGTGTTAAGGATGGGGAAGAGTCAACAGGCTCTGTCATTGATAAAGAGAATAGCGTCAAACATTGATCAGGCAGGAAAAATGCAAAGCAACAGGGATAAATACAAACACATACCCAAGAATACAAAATGCAGATTTTACATACTGGTGGAGGAGTGTAACCTAGGTAGCAGTCTGAAAAGAGATTGAGGATCACAGTGGACAATCCGAATATAAAAACCTACACTGACACTGTCCAAAGGGGTAAACCAATCCCAGGATACACAAAGGAAGAAAGTTTCCATTATGAAGATAGAAAATTATGTTTTCATAGAATCCTAGGATCCTAGAATTGTTTTGGTTGGAAGAGACCTTTAAGATCATCAAATCCAACCATTAATCTATCACTGGCAAGTTACCCTTAAACCATGTCCCTCAGCACTACATTTACAGGTCTTTCAAATACCTCCAGGAATGGCAACACCACCAGTTCCCTGGGCAGCCTGTTCCAATGTTTGACAACCCTTTCAGTGAAGAAATTTTTCCTAATATCCATCCTGAACCTCCCCTGGTGCAACTTCAGGCCATTTCCTCTTGTCCTATCACTTTTTACTTGGGAGAAGAGACCAGCCCCCACCTCACTACAACCTCCTTTCAGGTAGTTGTAGAGATCAATAAGGTCTCCCTTCAGCTTCCTTTCCTCCAGGCTAAATAACCCCGGTTCCCTCAGCCATTCCTCATAAGACTTGTCCTCCACACCCCTCACCAGTTTTGTTGCCCTTCTCTAGACACACTCCAGCACCTCAATGCCTTTCTTGTAGTGAGGGACCCAAAACTGTACACAGTATTTGAGATGGGGCCTCACCAGTACTGAGTACAGAGAGACAATCATCTCCCTAGTCCCGCTGGTCGCACTATTTCTAATACACTCCAGGATGTCATTGGCCTCCTTGTCCACCTGGGCCCACTGCTGCCTCATATTCAAGCAGCTGTCAACCAACACCCCCTGGTCCTTTTCTGCCGGGCAGCTTTCCAGCCACTCTTCCCCAAGCCTGTAGGACCAAGCGCAGGAACCAGCACTTGGCCTTGTTGAATTTCATACCATTGGCCTCAGCCCATTGATCCAAGCTGTCCAGATCCCTCTGCAGAACCATCCTACTCTCAGCCCAAAACTGAACACAGTATTTGAGGTGCAGCCTCACCAGTGCCAAGTACAGGGGGACAATCTCTTCCCTAGTCCTGCTGGCCACAGTATTTCTGAAACAAGCCAGCCAGGATGCTCTTGGCCTTCTTGGCCACCTGGGCACACTGCTGGCTCATATTCAGCCAGCTGTCGACCAACACCCCCAAGTCCTTTTCTGCCAGGTGGCTTTCTAGCCATTCTTCCCCAAGCCTGTAGCGCTGCATGGGGTTGCTGTGACCCAAGTGCAGGACCCGGGACTTGGCCTTGTTGAATCTCATAGAATTGGCCTCAGCCCATTGGTCCAGCCTGTCCAGATCCCTCTGTAGAGCCATCCTAACCTCAAGCAGATCAACACTCCCCTGCAACTTGGTGACATCTGCAAACTTACTGAGACTGCACTCGATCCCTTTGTCCAAATCGTTGATAAAGATCTTAAAGAGAATCAGCCCCAATAGCGAGCCCTGGGGAATGCCACATGTGACTGGACGCCAACTGGATTTAACTCCATTCACTACAACTCTTCAGGCCCAGCCATCAAGCCAGTTTTTACCCAGCAAAGTGTATGCCCATCCAAGCAACGAGCAGCCAGTTTCTCCAGAAGAATTCTGTGAGAAACAGTGTCAAAAACTTTATTTAATCCAGGTAGACAACATCCAGAGCCTTTCCCTCATCCACTAAGTGGGTCAGCTTGTCATAGAAGATCAGGTTTGTCAAGCAGGACCTGCCTTTCATAAACACATGCTGACTGTGTTTGATCGCCTAGTTGTCCTGCATGTGCTGCGTGATGGCACTCAGGATGATCTGCTCCGTAACCTTCCCTGGCATCGAGGTCAGACTGACAGGCCTGTAATTCCCCAGATCCTCCTTCTGGCCCTTCTTGTAGGTGGATGTCACATTTTCTAACCTCCAGTCAACCGGGACCTTCCCAGTTAGCCAGGACTGCTCATAAATGATAGAAAGTGGCTTGGTGAGCACTTCTGCCAGCTCCCTCAGTACCCCTGGGTGGAGCACATCCAGCCTCGTAGACTTGTGTGCATTTGAGTGGTGTAGTAGATCACTAGCTGTTTTCTCTTGTATTATGGGAGCATGTCTCCTCCTCTAGTTGTCCAGAAGATTGTTGAAAAATTAGAATTCAGGGAGGAGCCATGACAAAGATTGAAGACTCGGAAGCTCTGCTTTATAACTTATTCTATTTTGCTTATCAAAGTGAAAGTTGAAGGATCGATAAATTGGTTTCTGGGAATCTATGGGGGAAGAAAACACCAAGAACTAAAGACTGACTCACAGACAAACTACAAATTTTTAACTGTTGAAGCCTGTGTTGAATTCCAAATAGCTGGAAGTCTTTAAACCTAAACTTTTTTTTTTTTTTTTTTTTTTTTAAAAAAAATTTTTTTTTTTTTTTTTTTTTTGCTAAAAGAGACATTTTTGTGTTTTTCACTGAAATACACAATAATATAAGAAAGGACAATTTTGTACAAGCTACATGAAAGGTCAGAGTATGGGATCTTAATGGCTCCTTCTGGCCTTCTAGTCTTTGAGTGTACATTCTACAAAATGTTTTTAGCTCCTCAATCTCCTATTTCAGACCCAGTGTTTTGGGATTTTTTCTCCTTCCATCTGACCTGGGAAATTCATTATCCAAGGAAAAACAAGTTTAGTAAATTGAACTAAATGTCATTTACTCGCCTGGAAAATTTTGCTTCAAAAAGAAGAGTACATGTAAAATGTACTTCATACTTTACACTATTCATTTTTTTGTGTCCTGACTACCTTACTCATTCACAATCCTATATGTCCAGCAAAGCCAAAAGGATTAAGGGTATAAGAATAACTACATTTTCCATTTGACTGCCAAATCAAAACATTGCAGATATCCCCTCTCCAAAATAAAAACAAGAAAAACAAAAGTATTAAATTTAGAGTAGAATAATTCATTCTCAGATGTAATCATAAGGAAAAACTATAGTTAAATTGAAATATCATTACGGCACAATAAAAAGATAAGCACGTTTAGAAATTAATCCAGTACTTACAATGCAGATAAAAAGAAAAGTGAATCTAAATTTATTTTTGTTTCTAAAGGTGAGACCTTCTACACAGAAATCAAAAATATACCCATTATGATAACTTTTCTGAAGCAGTGAAATGTAAGTAGAAGAAAGTTAGGCTAGCAAATCATACCAGTATACCAGGATCAAAAATTTTGTTAGATTTCCTACGGATTGTGACTTTCATCAGAAAACTATCCAGATAATTATGAATTTTAGAAGCTGTGCAGAGTTCCAGCTTAGCTGGAGCGGTCCAGTACAGCACATATATGAGCCAAAAACTCACGTACATAGCAAGGAGGTACAGAGAAAATGACTCTGAAGTTTACAAATTTAGTCAAGCTGCTCCTGTCACTGCTGAGCTAAATCAGAGACACCAGAGATGAAGGACTTCTTTAGGCAGGCTATGAGAAGCCCCTTCTGGTGTTCAGCAGAGCATCTCCCAAGGGGGCTGGTGCAGCCACTGCACACTGTTAGGCAGATGGAGAGGACACAGCATATGTGATGCACTGACCTCCTTCTGGAGGCATGGTCAGCATTGCCCTAAAACAGTCTTCAAGAAAAATGGACCTGCAGAGCTGCGTTAGACAGAGTTGAGTGTGATAAAAGGCACCTACAGAGTCTTACACCTGGCTCAGAAGGACTCGTGCAGGAATAGAGAGTTTGCTCACAGGCCAGATGATTTAAAGTGATGTGAACTGGGAACATGTTGTCGGGGTCACAGACATTGAGAGCGATATCATCATTCCTCATATTGGGTGTAATCTAATATTTTATTATCAACTTATATGTATGTACACTTAAAGTGAGATAAAATAACTTGAAATCAGATGAAGCTGCTGAGAACAGTACAAGCAAATTTTATGCCCGTTGCTGTGATTTGAGTCTTTGTTCTGCAAAGTTTCAAAACATGTCATGTGATTATGTACAAACCTATACAGGAAAGTACTTATATGTACATTTAGGTTCCATTGGTGTTAGCTGTTAAGCAAACATTTAAAATTTTATGCATGGTAAAGAGCTTTACTGAATATGAATTGTGAAATTGAGGCTTCAGTTACAGTAAAAACCTTGGAAAACCTAATTGTGAACTGGGATATATGTGGACATATCTCCACTGGGGGATAAATTCTTACCCTCTTTCTCATGTTAAATAGCAATTTCTTCTACCCACTGGCTAATTCAAGTGCGTATGAAAAATTGTTCCAAAAGGCCTAACGTACCTGTACTCCAAAGCAGGATTTTCCAGGAAATATTTTGGAAGACCCAAAATCTTAAGCTTTAAAGGAAATTTTTGGGTATAAAAAGATAATAAATACATGTTAGAAGGGGTGTTAGATCTACAGCTGTCGTTCCTTAGCTACAGGAAAAATATAGAAACCTTTTACATTTTTAACAAAACCTGATTATTGCAAAATTTCTTCCAAGCAAAAAAACTGTTTTATTCTAATAAAACAAGGCAGTTTCCATTGCCTGAATTCAAATTAAATTTAACCCCTTTTTTTAAAAAATCAACCCTGCCGTTAAATAAAGGGTATATTTATTAAATGTGGGTGTTAGATAATCAGAATTGTAGAACGGGTACAAGCTGTGCTTTTTCATCCTAGACATTTACACCAACTGATTTCAGTTTTCCAGCAAGTGGGGAAAGAGTTCGGTCAAAAAAAACCCAAATTTTTTGGTGTAAAACTTGCACTTTAAAGTTGTTTTTTTTTAATTCAAGAATTTTAAAATTTGTGATAGAGGGACAACACAAATGAAACCAGCAGAAATATCAACTTGAAGAAGTTGTTAATGTCTGCTTTCCTTTTTTTTTTTTTTAAACCAACCTTTTGTTATGTCATAATAATGATTACTTTCAAGGGATGTCGTTTGATAGTCCCACACAGTGTAGGAGGGGTGAATGAAAGCTGCTGCTTCTGCCTTCAGGCTGAAGCATAGAGCAGACTCGCACAAAAAACAAGAGCTGAGAGGATGCTATATAGCATTATCTCAGTCATGGCCTAATGATGCTCTGAGTTGTTCTTAGACTTGGTTTTGTTTTTCAGGGGTTTTTAACAAAAGTAAGCCTTTATTGCTTTTTAACCCCACTGAGTCATATTTTGTGCTTTTAACTATTTGCTTCATTTTGACCTCCATTTCAATAAACATGAGGTTTGAAGAATGGTTATGTGGTTCGGGCAAAGATAAAAAAAATCTCCTGTTAGCCTGGCCTTCTCCGCTGCAGACAGCCTACACAAAACACTATTATCACAGATAGTATTTAAATCTCAGTTACATTCTTGAGGCCTTACCGTCACCACCACTGACTTACGGCAATTTACAGATGACTCTCTGATCCCTTGCAGACAGGCTAATGGAGTCTAGGAAATCCTGCGCAGTGGTTCAGTTGCACTGAATTGCACCTGAAAATAGAACATGTGGATAGATTTAAGTGCCAGTGTCCAGACTTTCAGCAACAGTTTGTGCACACATTTAATTTTATGCACGTAAGTAAAGCCATGGTTTGATTTGGAGGAAACTAAGTGCCTTAATTTGTTCTCCTACCATTTATACTGATAGTATTTCTGTTAACTGATCTTCTCCATTACTTATTTATGCTCTTAAAATGTTATCTGTTACTATTTTTAGAAAGTTTCGGTTTACACTTACACAAAGCACGAGACTGATCCAGCTCCCACGAAAGTCGCTGTATCTGCGTTACCATTGCTACTGTAGGCAGGTATTGAGGTTTTACCAGCTGGATTTGCACAGGCTGAGTGTCAGCACACCCAGCCATGTTCACGTTCCAGCCCTAATAGCAGCTTTATACCAGCCCTGTCACATCCACCCTCCAGCTTGCTTACTGTCTTCCCCACTGCCCATGTGAAGTACGTTGTCCAGCACTGCAGGACTTTGGTATTCCTATGGCTCTTTTTTCGAACCATGAAATGCGGTGGAAATAAATAGTGCAATACGTGGGAGGTAAAGCAGAAGAGCACCAGAGTGAAAACTTTAGCATCTCCTTCCTGCAGGTCAGCATTTTACAGATGGCAATGGTTCTCAGCCTTCTACCTGATCAGTAGCCCAGAATACCCTCAACTTCATGGAATCATAGAATGGTTTAGGTTGGAAGGGACCTTAAAGATCATCCAGTTCCAACCCCCCTGCCATAGGCAGGGACACCTCCCACTAGACCAGGCTGCTCGAAGCCCCATCCAGCCTGGCCTTAAACACCTCCAGGGATGGGGCCTCCACAACTTCCCTGGGCAACCTGTTCCAGTGTCTCACCACCCTCAGAGTGAAAAATTTCTTCCTAATATCTAACCTACATCTCCCCTCTTCTGGTTTAAAGCCATTGCCCTCATGCCCCCTTGCTCCTTGTCCGTGGAGCTTTTTGATACTCTGAAGCATGGGACACAATCCAGCTGGAATACCACTTCTTTGCAGGGATGCTGGCAGGAGGCATCCACCCTGCCACACCTCTAGGTTAGAAGCACACTGTGATGGGACCGTACCAGGCTGGAAACATGTCATTAACTGCAATGAACTCAGAAACCTGACTGTGCACAGGGCCATTGTCACAAGCTGTGAAGGCCTGATTCTGTTTCTCTCAGTGGGGTTGCTGTCACAGGAAGATGCAGGGTAGAAGGAGGATGTTGGATTGCCTGGTCAAGAAATGGGTGGAAACAGACAAAGTGAGAACCTTGGATGACCACTTTGGAAGAGCAACGCTACCCATTTCCAGCACTGTCACGAAGATAACCCTACACACTGTCACCTACACTCAGCACAAGATGCAATACAGCAGACACCATTGTTGGCTGCAGATATAATGCATTAGCAAAATGAGAGGGGAGTCCACAGACAAGATATGCAACTTACTGTGTCTATTGGGCTCACATGACTATTCAAATTAGAGTGTCGCCCATCTGCCAAGTGAATCATGGTGTTCCTACAGAAACATTAGATACAGCAGACAAGTCTATGATAGCCACATAGCCCAAAGCTTGTATAAAACAGTACAGCCTACATGAAACAGGGACCAGATGCATTCTGACCTGTGAGGTGCTGCTCAAGGGACATAAAATCGTTTCAAACATTTATTCCTGCTGTTTTCTCCTTGTCTGTATTTTTCAGATGGCTGAATGGGAGCTGTTCTGAAAGCAAAATCAGCAGCACCACTCTCAATAGCACCCACATAGCTGAGGCCCACGGGGGCACTTAAGTACTTTCTACTGACCTATCAGCAAGTTAACCGGCATGAGTGTGACACTGAAGGATGGGGCTAGTTCATGTTCCAAAGCCCATGTGAGTTGCGATCTACAGATACGCTACCAGAAGACTCCAGGGGCTAATGTAACTAGTGGAACTTATTCTGCCTAACCTCTATGGATTTTTTTCTGTGCAGATGACAGTCATTGGCGTCTTGTGTCCACACTCTACAGAATCCAAGCCCACTCAGCTCTCTACCTAGCACCTCCTATAACATCCTGCCTTATTTGCTTGGTTGTGGGTTGTTTGGGGGGTTTTTTGTTTTTTTTTTTAATTGTCCTTACCTTCTTCTTAATTAGGATGTCCTCTATGCAGAGTGCAGCCCACCCTATCTTTCTACTCTGAGAGCAACCCCAATCCAGAGCCACACAGCAGATTTTAGCCACTTCAACACGTAGGTTAGCTGAGCCTTTTCAGGCCTTTTTTGCAGGAAGGTATTCCTATGATCCTGCTCCATCCCTGCCGGGATCTCTGCAGAACACAGATGGTGGCGTCTGCTGGGACAGATGGGATGCCTAAAGAGATGTGGTCTTCTGTGTCCCTGATTGTCCAGTCCCCAAACGTTTACCTCTGCTTTGGACAGCCAAACCTGGCCAAGTTTGGAGTTGCTACTGAGACTCACAGCTGCTCTCCTGCCACACCGGTGTCCTGAATTTGATAACATTAGTACAGAGTAACAAACACAGGGGAAAAGTAGCTCTATTCAGATATTTGTAGACCGTTAGGTGCTAATCATCATCAATGACTCTAATGACTTGGAGTCATTGAGAATTTCTGTTTGAAACAGATATGTATAAATCTACAGATGATAATCCCTACTATAATATAGAAGAACTACGAAAATTTCAAATAAAGAAAATTTGGATGACAACATGACTGAAATGGGTGGCAAACAAAATAGACTAGGATCATCCACAGTGGAAAAGAGAAGACTGAGGCAGGACATAATGTTAAAAATGTTAAAGGAACATAACATTAAACTATAAAAATAAAATAATAGTCTTAAATATATCATTTTAAAATTATGCAGAAATGGTGAATAAGGAATGATTATTCACCATTTCTCACAATAACAGAATGACTCAACACCAAATGAAACTGTCAGGTAACAGGTTGAAAACAAGACAGAGAAATTAAGCTTTTCATCTTTTCTACAATGGTTAATCTGCCTTTGTTGATATTTCAGAATTTAGTGAGAGATGATGCATAAGAAAATAAGCCTTAACAGCTACATATTGTCACAGGGATGGGCAATGGAAAATGATGCTAAGAAGGATGTTAAGAGGCATCTTTACTGTCTTTTGTAAGACACAGCATGAAAACCAGATAAGGTAATTTTCACCATGATTTAATAGAAGGTACCTTCATATTCAGAGAATCAGTATTTTCTCTTCTGCACGTGCTGCTAGTCATATCAGCTAAATCACTATTCCCCCAAACAACTACGTCATTAAATAATATTGATAACGCACGCAAAAAGAGCTGAAAATGTCACCCTCTGGCATGGAATCAAGCTGTGCACTGGCAGGAGTAAAAGCATATACAATAAAGAAAGAATCCTTTGGTCCTGCTCCCAGCACTCCCAGCAAAGGGTGGACATCCCGTTCAGCTTGCTGAATGCCCAGCTGACACAGGAGGGACACAGCCTCTGTCACGGAGGGCTCAAGCTTCACTGACTGGCAAAAGTTACCTAAAGCGGAGAGAGGGAGAGATTTAAGGCAAAAAAAGTGATGTTATCTGGTAAAGCTTTAGAGAATCATTTAACAACAAAGGCCAGAGAACCTGAATTATTTTGAATTGGGACACCGTAGAGTCTTTTTATACACAGAGCAATATGACATGGTGAAACGTCATATCCTTATTATTATTAATCTGGTATTTATGTCAGCACAAATTGGTTATACTAAAATCATCAGAAAAAATGCAATATAAAAATGATACTTACATTCTTATTACTCTTCAGTATGTCATAACAGAGAAGTAATTTCAGGGAGTACATAATAAGGAAACGATATCAAAGTATACAATAAAATAATCTCTTTTACACTTTGGGGACTGTAAATAGCTTTCAAAAATAAAGCTGCCAAGCTTCTGGATGTCAGTGAAAAATCTATAATAGCTCAAGCTATGTGAAATATTCCAATTACATTACACTGTTAGAACTTTGTATCTTGCTGTCAGAAGTCCTTAATGGAGTAACAGCCTCATCAGCCGCTTATCAGACACATACTATACCTTGTCAGAGGTATATTTATTGCTTTATATGTATTACCATGGTTAGAGCAGAGCAATGTAAAGCACAGTCCTTATGGGAAATAATCCCCTTCCTTTCTGCTAACTACAGAGACAAGTCTTCGAGGGAGCCATGGGTAGTCAGTGATAAAGGCAACAGAGATTGTGCTAGATATCCTAAAGATGGAAGGAAAAGGCATAGACTCTGCTCAGAAATGAGGAATAGGATATCAGTTTCAGTATCTGGAATGAAAGTAACTACAGCATGACAATGGCAGAGTTTGTTGAGTTAAAAGCAAGTGGAGATTAAACTGGTAAATGATAATAATCATAATATGTGTGCCAATAAATGTAAAGAAGTTGCTGCAGATTAAGAGCAGCCCTAAGGAGAAGGACCTGGGGGTGCTGGTTGATGACAATCTCAACATGAGCTGGCAATGTTCACTTGCAGCCCAGAAAGCCAACTGCATCCTGGGCTGCATCAAAAGAAGTGTGGCCAGCAGGTCGAGGGAGGGGATTCTACCCTTCTACTCTGCTCTCGTGAGACCCCACCTGGAGTACTGTGTCCAGCTTTGGAGCCCTCAACATAAGAAGACATGGACCTTTTGGAGTGAGTCCAGAGGAGGGCCACAAAGACGATCAAGGGGCTGGAGCACCTCTCCTATGACCAGCCTGGAGAAAAGAAGGCCCCGGGGACACATTATAGCAGTCTTCCAGTACTTAAAGGGGGCCTACAGGAAAGATGGGGACAGACTTTTTATCAGGGTGTGTAGTAATAGAATGAGGGGTAATGGTTTTAAACTGAAAGATGGTAGATTGAGATTACATATTAGGAAGAAATACTGTACTGTGAGGGTTATGAGACACTGAAACAGGTTGCCTAGAGATGTTGTGGATGACCCATCACTGGAAGTGTTCAGTGTCAGGCTGGATGGGGCTTTGAGCAACCTGGTCTAGTGGGAGGTGTCCCTGCCCATGGCAGGGGGGTTGGAACTGGATGATCTTTAAGGTCTCTTCCAACCTAAACCATTTGGTGGTGATGATGATGATGAAAGCACGCTTTCAGTTAAAAGAGGAGATAGCAATCAGACATTGTCAGCAAGAGAGGGAAGACCAAGCTTCTTCACTTTAGCTGGTTTTGATATATTTTTTCCTCCTTCACTGGCAGGTAGGATGAGTCTTGTTATTATACTGAGGTGAGGACACTGAAGGTAAAAGTGCGCACTGTTTCACAATCAATAAAGTTACTGACTTAGGTAGAATCAGATTTTACCCAAGGTCCTCAAAATGCATGAGAACATCTCAAATCAGGGGCTATTTCTTGTGGGTTTATTTTAAACCCAAGATGCTCTATCTCTGCCCTATGTAAAAACACAGAGTGGGCTTTTTTCCCCTCGGATTACAGAGGATAAAACTAGCTGAATACCACATCTTGCGTCTGCTGTCACAAAATATTTAACAGGTTGCTTGCAGAACTTTGTTTATGGGAAAAAAAATAAATGCAGTATGTAATTGATCTTTTCACAGTCGGGCTATTTTTTCACCTGTAATGGCTTCGAGATCCTTTAAAGATCTTGAAAGAGAATTGAGGACTACTTTTGCCATGGGTTTCATCTTTTGTTTTTGTTTTTTTTTTTTAACCTACACCAAAAGACTTACAGGAAACAAATTGACTGATCCTAATGTCCTTATGACTACTCTCACAGATAACTGTGAGATAAAAGACCTGTACTGTGAGCAAGGGAATTCTTGTTACTCATAAAACTTCAGATTGCTCTTCATTTCTCGTGGAGAAGCATCAAGTTTTCACTAGCATAAAGTATTTGATACTGGATGTAAGGCTTAAATACATTGCTTTTCCCAGTATCTTTCAGTTTGAGCTTTGGTAATTATTCACAGTTTTTTCACAACCCAGAAAAATTGAGGCTATTATTTAGAAAAGTTAAAGACCTCAGAAAATGCTTCAGAGACTTTCAAAATTCAGTTTGGAAATAGGCTAGCTGCTATTGACTTTTTCTTTTCATATACTGCCTCTAAAGTGCCACTCTGATAATACAAAATTTTTCTTTAGTAAAAATTAATAATAGATTTCTAAGTAGGTTTTAATGTTAGTGAATATTACTGCATCTTGAGACTGTGGGTCCCTAATATATTTGTTTTCTCTTAACTGCATTTTTAAAAACATGGATATCCACCCAGAAGCTGTCTTGCAGAAGCCTCAAATAATATTGCAGTATTGAAGCTGCCTGGACAAAGTGTAATTAAATTATCTTTTTACTATTAGTGTATAATTTCATTCCAATTCTTAATTTCAGCTTGTCTCATTTCACACTCTTTTATGGAGATCAAGACCACTGTGGCAGACTTTTATTGACATTCTTGGTGGGATTTGGTAAGAAGAGCTGAACACTAAGATGGGCCAAAATCCTGGAAGTAAAAGGTATTTTTCTGGTCTTCAGAGGCCTTTGAAACGAGTCCCAGAGATGTATAGGATTTCTTTTTAATTAAAAGATTGTGATATCACTCTGAGACTACAAAGCTAATATCTAAGCCAAAGCAAGCTGATGTGACTTCATTGATGCTGAAGCTGTTTCTATCAAAGATGCACCTCTGTATTCACACTTTCCATAATGCATGATGTCTTCAGAACAAATTTAAGTATTTTCACTTCTTGTGTTGATCAAAGGTTAGCTAATTGGTCTTTTTTTCTCTCCTATTTCATATACATATTTATTAATTTCTACATGAAGGATCCTATGTATAAAGCAAGTGAAAAAACATTTCGGATAGGAACTGGAGAAGGTTTCCTGTAGGGATTTTTTTTCCCCAAGTAAAAAGGGAAGGAATTCAATTGTGGAAATAAAACCAGTATGGGGCAGGTAAAAGGAGGCAAAAGACTGCAAAGGGAATGATGTTTTGCTCTTGAAAAGACAACCAGACAATAGTGAGGAAACCAGAAATGGTGACATGTCAACAGCATTGTCATATCTCCCAACATTTTTAAGTTTTACGGATTTTTCAGTGCAAAAGAAAGAGGGGATAATCCAAGGCATTCTTGGACTTTACTCAAAAAGTCGGCAAAGTGCAAGTCCATTAAAATTCAAAATGTTCCAAGCCTACTGCAAAACCATTTAAACACACTTAAGCAAATTATACTTCAAAACCGTGATTGGTGCTCCCTAGCAACACTATTAATTGCCTAACACAAACTAAATTCGCTGCAAAATCTTAATAAACCAGGCTGTTATTTAAGTACCTCAAACCAGGACAAGTACAAAAGAAATTTCAGCTAGAAGTCTAGAAGAGCATGCCAGTAAATAGTGCAATAGAACAACTGGTTTCATGGAGGTCCCTGATACTGGGCAGCATATAAAGAAAGATACATATATATATAAAAATTATCTGTACATCCAGTAAATTAAAACTTGTGCTAATGTTACAACGAATCAATTCACTTCTATTTCAAGTGTACCTCAGACGTCAGAATTTCACTGATTTATTCTGGTGCATTTGATTCCCTTTGAGACTGCTTAGATTCATCCTTTAGCTAGCAACAGAACTGCTCAAATTTGGGTCAATATCAACATCTTCCCTCACTGGTATCCTCCCCCACTGTTCCCACAGCAGGGACAAGTAACTTTGTGGGCTGATGAAAGACCCATCAAAGATGCCACTTCAGAATTTGATCAGGTGTCTATTTTATTTAGATAATGGAGAAGAAAAAAATCTCCGATTTTTTAATGTCTCTTCCAGCTATATCCTTGGATTCTTGTCCATTAATACCAGATCAGCTTGCTATTAGATCAGCTCACAGTACAAATGTGATAGCTAGCTGAGAGGACACAACTACATTTCCTTTGGACGAGCCAGAACACACTGTAGAGTGTTCAGCTGGCTCTGTGTCAGCTGCGTGAAAACACATACCTGATCCAGCACAACGTATGGTGGGATGAAGCTACCCCTTCACAATTTTTACAGGAGTTTGAACTTGCAGAGTGAACTTGTGCTAATTGAGTGCTGTGTGTCATGTGGAAGCAGCATCTCAGATCTAGTATTTTAAACCCTAAAATTGAATTTACATTTAAAAAAACATTAAAAAAAAGCACAGGCTCAGTGACCCCCGAAACACTGCACAGATATTGTGAAAGAATCTAGTAGTATTACAGATGCATAAAGCACAGGCTAGCACTGAGGACATCCCAAATAAAGCTCATTGTAGAAAAGAAGAGGGCTGTTTTGTACACATATACCTTGGGGGTCTTCTCTTTGCTGTTGTGCAATGAACACTCATATTGTGCAGATGTCCATGAAAGTCCTGGTACCATAACCACACATACCTGAGACTACCCATTTGTAGGCAGGTCCACATGGAGTCCAGGTGTGACTTAAAGCATATAAGCACCAGTTTGAAGGACTAGGACCTCTATGATGCGCTAGCAAGTAACGAGGACATTTGAAGTGGGAGGGAAACAGGCTATTGAAAAGATGTAAGTTATAAAGATTCCATATTGTGAATTTACCAAAAATATATGTAGGTGGTTTTATAAGTGTTAGTGAATTATCATTGATTAGAACACACACATATATTCATTGTAACAGAAGAAACTTGGAGAACAGGACACAGTCATCCCAAGATGGGGACTCAGGGATATTTCTGCCTCCTGTTGCCAGGAATAGAGACACACAGACTACCAGGCTGTGTTAGTGGAGGTGCAGGGATGGATACACCCCTTTTTGTGTCCAATAGAACATTAATTCCTGGTTATTGTGATTTGGAAATGATTGCAAAATTTATATTAAAAACATTCTGATTTGAGGTTCCCGAAAATCTGTGCATTTACTCACAATGTTTATAGTGAATTTGCTTTAAAGTTAATTCAGAAAAAAACTTGTTATTTCTACAGAAATGTGGCAAAGGCTGGGGTTTCATCAGATATTTTCCTTCACATTCACATTTTGGCCTGTTTGACTATTCATTTAGAATTCCCAGGCCTTTTTATTATTTGTGTAATCCTGTATGGGAGCTGCTATCTAGAGGTTTTGAATTTATTATCTTACGCTGCACAAAAGGGCCATAAGATAACGTCCTCCCCTACCATTCTGTTACAGCTGATAGTGACTTTAAATGTTCTAATAATGGAAAAGATCAGAGCTCGGCTGAGCCAGCTGCTAGCTTTTTAAGAGTATATACTAGTACTGCAACAACCCTGAGCTGGGAATGGAAGAGGAAAAGAGAAGAGCTGGTGGGGAGGGGGGAGAAGGCAGGCAGAAAATTGTTTTAATATAGTGCTACACTTTGGAAAATCAACCAAAGTCTAAAATGCAAAAAAGGAAAATTCAAAGTGACTCTAAAATGTGAAGCTATTTCAAGCCAAACAGTGCCTTGGAAGGCATTCCAACACAACTCGCGCTGACAGTGACTAAGGCAGGACTAGCTGTAAGCTTCCCTGCAGCTACATTTGTCCTGTATCATATGCTTCAAGGTCAGATGTGAGTGTCACAAAGTGCACGTGTCTCCTTCAAACAACGCACCCTGTTTTGTAACTTGCTGCACACATTTTTTATTTATCTCTCTGCAAATGAGAGAGATGGTTACGGCAGGAGAGAATTGTTCAGCAGCAGTGAAGGTCAGGAGCTGAACAGATTTGTTTAACAAACCGTCTCAGTACCATCTTTTTAATCCTCTGAGAGAGGAACAGAGCAGAAGCGCTGTTAAAATTCAGTCTACTTCATTATTAATTTGCCTTTTTTCCTGCCTATTAACTCATACACTATAATACCTTCCACCTCTAAGCAACGGCCCCGGGCAAAGTCAGGGTCTGGCCTTAAGCAAGAAACATGTACTTGTCTTACAAGGGCTCTCCAACACGATGAGGCCATGGAGCCTCCAGCTGAAGGAAACAACCGCACATGCCCTATCACCTTCACTCCTGATGCCCAAACAAACCCTACAGGGAAATGGGGGATGTACTCCCAGTTTTAAATCCATTTCAAACTTGGCAACTACCCACTGTGTTTACATGGACTTGTGTATGCAGATGGATGCTCACCATCATCTCCCCAGCTCTGGAAACAAGTAGAATGGCTTTACCACAGTGCAGTCTTATCTGCAGATTTGGTGCAAGTGCACCCGGTTGTGCAACGCAAAACATGTGCTGATACCTACCCTGACCAAAGCCTGTGTGTAACTGTTGAGATATAATCAGGAATAGACAAAAAAACATTTGGGTGATAGAGTTTTAGGTGTTAAATTTAGTCTTCCATGCACAGAGTAGATCTACATACATAGTAACCCACAAAGAATAACACATATATAATGCATACATACATACAACCTGAGAAATTGGTAAAATGCCTCAATTAAAGCCTAGGGTAAAACTGACAAGAAAATTGGAGAAGTGCTGTTATAAATAGCTAATAATAAAATAACATACTGATTGGATCTGTCTAGTACAACTGCCAGTACATGTGAACTAAGAATATCTGAAGATTTATACTAAAACACTTCATTCTGCTGAGAGTGGTAATGGAGGCCTGGCAGAAAATAAGACAGCAGAAGTCCCTCAGTGTTCATGGGTTTCCTTTGTGTGGTTGTTCGGTGAGGGACTTGGTTTGTAGGCACTAAGGGCTTCTGAGAAGGGGAAACCGAGCAGCTGCTGGGGGTAAGTTTTCTGCTCCACTGTCTTTTGGTGCTTTTCTGGTGAAGTCTTCCCAAGCAGCATGGCCTTTCCTCGCTGCAGCTGGCTGCTCTCTATACCTGCAAGCTCTCCTCAAGCCTGAAGACACTTCCTCAAGTGACTTTATTTTAGCTTCCTTGGTTTTCAGACTCTTTCAATAGGTCAGCCCTTTGTGAAGAATCCCACGTGCCATTGGAAAGAAAAACCAAAACACCCTTAATGACATTTTCCTTGGCTAATTTCCAGGGAACAGGAATCCTTGCTACAACTAGGGCCACAGGCCCTGGGAGGTGAAAAGGAAAGCTCTTATCCTCAAGGCATCCCTCAGGACACCCATAAGTATTAGACCCCCTACCCTGTAAGTATGTTACTTTCTCATCCATCTTTTCCTGTCTTTTTTTTTTTTTTCACCCATCCTGAGGAAACTGGACCCCAACATTTCCTTGCAGCTCAGAAACAGGTAGGCATGTTAGGGTGGGAACCTGGTGTGTCTTTTGCTGCACTGAACTAGGCACTAATGTGATGCGTGACAAGTGGTAGTCACTATCCAAAACCTCATCCTCAGCTCATGCACCTGCTTTTTCCTTGTGAGTGCAGGTGGCTCACTCATTAAAAAACCCACAAAGACAAATACATGAGAAAGAGGGTGCTGTCACTGACACCCACTATGCTACACAGTGCCCCAGTGTTAGACCATTCACCCCAGTGATGCATAGATGTCAGACTCAGGAACGCTGGGAGTCATGACCTCTGCCTGCTGGGAAAAAGCCAGAGCCACCAACAGAGAGCATTTCCTCCTCCCTCATGTTGGCACTGGCACACAAGCTATCTTGCAGCACACCTGCAGAAAATTTTTCCAAACTTAATGTAAAATATAGTTACCTTTCCAGAACAAGCTATTTCTACTTTTTCCCTAGGCACGTTGTAAAATCTGTACACCAAAGATCATGTTACCGTCTAGAAAGGATTCTGAAGCTGACATCGCTTTTTTTGTTCAAGAAGCCTGAGATGAACTCTTACAATCACCCTTTGGATTATAGTAAAGGATTCACTTAATTCGCTTCATAATATGTGATATTATTGTTGTTATTTTTTCAATGTTTCTACTCAATTGCTGCTTTTGATTTAGTTCTCTGATTCATAACTAACCGTCAACCCTGACGGTGACATAAAGTATTTTCAACAATCTGAATTTCACACTATTATCTTTATTAACCAAACTCCTGATTACTACATTGGCAGCAGTCACGTAGGACTGATGAAAAAGAAAGAGGTGTAAATCTTTCTAAAATTAGTCCCAGGAGGAAAAGTCTTTCCTGGGGACTGTAGGAAGCTGGATTTTATACCTTGTTAGAAAAGATGCAGTGGCCTTTTGATACAAAAAGAGTCTCATTAAAACTCAGACATCAGTGAACTCTCTTGATCAGGATTGATTTCTGTTTCATTGTGTTGTGCTTAATTGAGGAAAAAGAAGCAATATTGGAGTAAACTAGTGCAGGGTTATTCATTTAAGTACAATAATATCTGCTCAATCAAGAGACATTACAGAACAGCTTTTTCTTCTGATTAAGACATATATACCCAGTTAAACGTTTCAAACTAATTCCTACTCAAATCAATGAGAGCTTTCTCCACCAACTTCAATGGTTGTTGATTAAGCCTGCAGAGAGTATGCTCTTTGAAATATGCACGTGTTCCCAGAGCACTATGGTTTTTTTGAGGTAAATGTTCAAACAGGAGAAGGAGGAGCCTGAAACAAGACATGACCTGAGAGATTTCTGAGGTAGGAAATTTGCAGAAAGGTAAATTTGTAAAGAGGTCAGGAGTTATTTCTAAGAATTTCTGCATAAGACCTATTTATTTAAGTCAGTGTACTTCGCTGTGAATTAGCGGTGTACACATAAGCGCCCACAGAATAACCAGAATGTTGGGTCTTATTTCTGCTTGAGAGTACATTTAAATAAATAAATAATGTGGGCTAATAAATAAGAGCAGAGCTCTGAAAGACTAGAAATATTTGGGGATTTTTTTTTTTTTTTCACAAAAGTGAAAAGTGCTGGTGAAGTACCACTAGAGAACTATCACACTAAATTTCCCCAGAAGCCTTGTTAACTCCTTTAATAATGCTTGAAAAATAGTTAATTTTAAGAAATATTTGAAGAGTTTTGGAAGAGGCAGTAAACCAGTTCATCTAAACAAAACTACATTGATGGAGACAGTATTAGAAACAAAAAAAAAGCACCAATAGCTCTTTGGTGTCACAGAGACTGCAAGTGCAACACACTTACAGGTGTCATGATAAAATGGGATTGCTTTCACAACTAAGTAGCACTGTGGCCTTTTAAAACTATTGTTTTGCTGCATTAATTTCCCTATAGAATTTGTTAGTCAAATGGATGAAAAGGAATTCAAATAAAGAATAATTTCAAAAAATTAACAAGCACCTAATCCATAAATATTTTAAAGTAGTTAGGAAGTTAATCGTGGTAACAGTCATGCACCTAGAAACCAGAGCCATCCATACATTGACAATTATGACTGTAAGTAGTGTAAGATTAATGCCTGGGTCTAACTTTCAAAATTACTGTGGCTTAAACCATTTAACGGAGCTGAGTCTTTGTACTTAGTTAGTTTAATTCACTAACTTCTGGTGACTTAAGGATCTGGTCTGTAGATCCTTCCCCTTCAACAAGATGCAAGTCCTCTCAATGTTTAAAAAGTTCCTCTTTTTTTTCTTTTAAAGGATTATTTAAATTCTACATCAGTTTGAGGCCAAACTTTAGCATTTAAGAACCAAACTAGCTATAAAATCTATACGAATTTACAGGAAGATCAGAGGAGATAGGAGATGGAAGCTTCAGGAATTGCTGGCTTAAATTACCGGACAACCTAATTCTTTGGGAGGTCACACAGGCATATTGCACGCTCCATTCAAAAGCTGTATTCAAAGAGCAAATTTTGGACATACAAGCAACAATTATCCATAGCCATGAAAATTTTAACTGTCAGTGCACTGCCAACGAGGGCAAAAAGGGAGCAGTGGAAAGGGCACTAGCAAACTTTTTAGCTGTTGTTACAACGTGAGTTCTTACTGCCTTTTGCATGGCCGGGGGGGACCCTACTGCTTATTTTACAGCATCTGACAACTTGTGGAGTAGCAAGTGAGCGCTGGTGAGGTTGAAAACTGGAGGTTATCTTGTAAATAAGCTTAGCAGACAAGAGGAGAAAAAATCATAGCAAACCCCATCTTTAAAGACTCAAAAATAAAACTTCTTGGAATCTTTAGTCTGTCATATTTGAGACCATTTATATGGCAAATAGGCTGGACTTGGAATTCCTGTGTTTGCACTGATCTGAGCAGGGCAGGTATATTTCAGACGGCTGAGAGCAGAATTAATGGATGCTAAGTTTGCCGGTGCTGGCAAATAGCTGGTTTGATTTCTGAAAGGGATGTGGAAGGGAAATGATCAGCAGCAGCCTTCAGTAGGCTGAGTTATGAGTTATTAACTGATATGAAATTTGACCAAATTTGATGATATCTGTGTCCTAACCTCCAATTTGCCATGCTGGATTCCTTCCACTTATATTACTGCTGCAAAAGGCAGAAGCCTGTATTTCTACTACAAAGTTGTTGTGTGCCTGAACATGTGAGCTAGGTTGCAGCCTACCAATATGAAGCTTGAAGCTGATGGTCATCAGTGTGACCATGATGGTACGCGATAATCATCACCTTCAATAATGTCAGCCGAAATCTTCCTAGGACTCAGAGCTTCTGCCAAAACATCCTAATCACTGGGCTACGCTCTGTCACTTTATTTGTCTACCTTCATGAATGCTACATTCTTTCCTCCACTTTGACACAATAGCAAGAGTTTAAGTAGAAGATGTCATGATGTAGCCTTTTGCTTGGTTGTTTGGACATGTTCTTCATAGGAAATAAGTTTGGGATTGGGTTTTTCAGCATAAAAGATAATTGAGCTGAATTTTCACATGTGGAAGAAAGCTTCTAGTATCACTAGGATACTAGAAATTTCATAAAATTACAATAAATGAGCTATTATTCTATTTTTGTCAGGATGCTACACAGACTGCCAGTACATCCACTGGCACACTTACACTATGTGGCTCTAACAAGCTGCTAGATCCCAACAGGGATTACCAGGAATAAGGATTCTATTGGGACCAGGTAGATCTGTATGTATGTGAAGAAAGGACCCCTTAGGCAGTTTTCAGATTTGAAGTGAAGAATTACTGGCATTTAGATACCTTCAGTGTAAAGCAGTTAATGAGTGGGAGGATTTTAAGTTGCAGTTTCGGACTTTGGATCTACAGTCCACCTAAATCCCATTCTGGATGTGGCCTGTAATTGCTAAATGCCACGTGTCTTTGCATATGTTCTTTCTCTAGCTGATCTTTCTTAATTCAAACTGCATCTCGTTTTTGAGTGGGTATCAAATGGCACAATGATAATATATCCCACCATTGTGCGTGCTCATGCTTTTGAATGGAGAATTAATTTGAACACTGAATATCTTAAAGAATGCCAAGGAAGTCTTGCATAATGCCAGCTTCAAGAGAATTAGTGGGCTACGAGGAGAAGAAACATTCTTGGCATCTCACAGTTTTGATCTCCTTGGCTAAACCCTGTTCTCTTTTAACCATTTCTTAGAAAATGTAAATCTTTCACTTGTCTGACAAACTAAGCAGAAATTACTAGTAACCTTTAGTTAAATATAACACATCTGCATTCCTACAATCTTCATACGTAGTCTTACTAATTTTGCCCACCCAATGCACCTATCAGAATGAATTCTAAAGTTGAAAGCATGATTGGTTCCAATCCAAATCTTTCTATGATTGTGTGATTCCTGTTATTGCATAATTATTAGAGTGCCTATGGGCATATCAGCCCAGCATTTTTAGAGTGCACTGTGCTGCACAAGAATAAAATCCCTGTTTCGGAAAGACTATTGTCTAGATAAAACAGAAAAAAAACAAATCCAACTGGATTAATATAGACAAGTAAGCACAAAACCAGTTAGTAAGTTCTTTTCTTGTTTCTACAGATCCAGAATTGTTCCTTAGTCTTTTATCTGTCTTTCTTAGTGCACCCTTTAAAATGCTAGGCTTCAGTATCCTCACCCGCTGCCACTGAAGATTTTCAATCCTCCATTCTTACCACAGAATTAGAAAAAACATCCAAACAATGACCACGTATTCTTGTCATGCAATTAGCAAATTGAGATGGATAACATTCTTGTAACTTTTTTTCAAAATTTTAAAATTCTGAATATAAAGCAGAATGAGCTGATCGAAGCATCAGTGAAAATTTAGGGAACAAACAACACACTCTCAAATCTAGACCCACCTAGTTTGTTTCATGATAGGCTGAGATGGAGATGCTTGAGTTAAAAGAGGAAAATAGATGCAAATTACCTTCTCAGAGCAAGAATAACTTCATCTGTATTAGCTTCCCAAAATATCTGGCATCTCCTCAGGGGTCTGAGACAGCACCAGTTCTCCAGTATTACGTGTTCTTTGTGTAAGACCTGTGTGTAAACCCTTCTTCTGTATAAAGCATCAGCATTAAGCAGTTAGATGTATACCTGACTTAGGGGACGTCTATATTGCTTGTTCAGCTCAGTGGCTGGTGCAGTAAGCCTTCTGAGACACACATTTTAGGTGCAAGGCAGCAGGATCTGGATTCTTGCAGGAGTAGCTCTGTTTGCTGCCACCTCCCCAGGGGAACTGGCATCTATGTCGTGGAGTCGCTTATTCTCTGCTCCTGTCCAAATCAAATGGGTGAATTTAAACCACCTGTGCCTATAAATAATTATGACTTAAGCTCCCCTGCTTGACTTTGTGTTAGAAGAAATGAAGAACTGTGGTCTCAACATGGAGATGGTGAACAGCAGAAATACCTTTCAGCTGGTGGAAGTTGTGTGCTGAAACTGTTCACTACCTGTGGCATTTCAGCCCATCACTGGAGGACCGTGACATGCTGTCTTTGTTTGCCACAACCATATTCAGCACCTTCATATGCACCAGGTAACATACCTTAATAAGAAAGTTTTGGTATAACTTTGGAGACAAGGGTAAATGCGCATCCAAGTTTACTGAGCAAGAACTGTACTTTGGCTTCACGGTCCTCAACTCCTACTGCCTCTGATTAACTCATGGAGAGCTGGTGCAACAGATAGTGTACAGCCAATCCTTCACTCTGGGCATAGACAGAAACAGTGGATCATGCTGCTCACAAAAAGTTTTCCTTGTCCAAATAGATGCAATACTGAATGCAGAGCAAAATCCTTCCTTACAAGAGATGAAAGGGAAAGGGCTAGAGAAAGAGAAAGTGACTCTGACAGTATCCTCAGGCAAGGAAGAAAAGAGAAACCCAGCAAGGAAAGACCAAAGTGGAAATAGAGCTGATGAGTGGAAAGAAGCCTCCAGTCTCACATTTTCAAGGATCTAAATGCTTATTCTCCCTTCCCTAAGATTAATCTCTAAGGTTATTCTCCCATGTCAATCTAACAGCCCCTGATGTTCAGACTGAAAACTATTCCAGACTCAAGTGTTACATGACATTTTGAGTCCTCTCTGACATATATCATGTATATCACATGCATCATTCATTTTGATTTTGCCAGCAATTTATTTACTGTTCTTGCCCCTTTCTTATTTGAACAGGACGTCACTCTTTTATTTGCCATCTGTGAGCTCCATATGGTCACAGCTAATGAAAGCAAGTAGTCTAAAAAAGATGACACCATTAAATAAACTTTGTTTGATTAAATACACAGTCTACTTCTTTTAGACTATCCTTACCATCGCTAAATGTCAAGATAGATAGTCTTCTTGCTTTATCTGAAGACCACAAGGTTTGGGATAGCTGAAAAAAATGTTGACTGTCAAGTTACAACTACAGGGAAACTTGCTAAAAACCCTCCAAAGTTAAAGTCCTGCTGTATTTTTTTCATTCAGGTAAGACATGATCATATTAGCAGCTTTCCCTGAATCTCCAGCTCCATCAGAAACAAAAAGGAAGATGATGGGCCATCACATTTTTTGTCATCCTGGAGAAGAGGAGGCTGAGGGGAGACCTTATCACTCTCTACAACTACCTGAAAGGAGGTTGTAGAGAGATGGGGACTGACCTCTTCTCCCTAGTGACAAGTGAGAGGACGAGAGGAAATGGGTTCAAGGTAAGCCAGGCAAGGTTTAGGTTGGATATTAGGAAAAGTTTTTTCACTGAAAGGGTTATCCAACATTGGAATAGGCTGCCCAGGGAGGTGGTGCATTCACCATCCCTGGAGGTGTTTCAAAAAAGGGTAGACATGATATTTGGGGATATGGTTTAGAAGTGGTTTTGTCAGGTTAGGTTAATGGTTTGACTTGATGATCTTCAAGGTCCCTTCCAACCTTAACGATTCTATGATTCTATGATCTAGCCTTAGATACTTGGACCCCGTAATCTGTAGAGTTTATCTCTGATTCTGAGATCTCATTTATGAACCTACTTGTACTGGTGGGTTGAGCAGCATGGGAATCCACTGGTGTGCACCACAAACACCACTGTGTTTCCGAGCACTTTAGAGAAATATCCAGCTGCAGAATCAGCTGAATCTCCCTCTCACTTGTCTGTCTCATCAGCATTCTTTGCATTTGATAGACAATAAAATATTGTTAGCCTTATATCTGCAGCAATGAGACTTTTCAGACCCATGCACTCTGCATTCCCCAGAGGAAAGCTTAGCAACCAGAACAGCATCGGCAAGGTGCCCCAGTGGAGCTCTCTGAGGAAGCTGTTTTTCCTGAAAACTCTTGAGAGAAGAGGCCAGGATTTTCTCCTGATATATTTTTGCACTTTAGGGATATAATTAAGGCTGGATTATATCTGTGAAACCCCATTAAAGCTCTGGCAGCCAGAGTCGGGACCTTTTAAGCCAGTGGGTTTCCAAGTTTGATTTTTATAAATTAAGTTGAAATGGATGCCAGCTTTACGTGGCTACAGCACTGCTACTGTACACATGAATAGTGGTTTTAATGATTTGTTAAAACCCCATGGGTGTTGGATGAGGTTTTAAATATTGTTTTAAAATACATTAAATGAAAATAATTAAATAATTTATTGCTTTTACAATGCAACTAAAAAGGCTATGTAATTAGAATGAGGGGTAATATACAATATTTAATTGTGGCCCTGATGTTCCTTATAATGAAGTTTGAGTAATTAGTGGGATGATGACTGAGTACTTATTACTTAGTATGAGGTTTGTGTTCCATTACACAAAACATCAATCACTGTTTCCCTATGACAGCTGTTATGGCAGTCTCTCTTTTTCTCCTTTCCTGTGACTCTGTTTGCACATTGGTAGAGTTCCCCCAGGTTTTTATTAAGCTTTTCACTATCTGCCTTGATTGTTTTGACATGCGAGGCCAAACTCCATTGTGATCTATGTGATGTAGCATGAATGACTACTGAAAAGGAGATGTATTTTTCCTTTTGATAAAACTCCTTGTATTGAAAGGCATGCTGCAAAAATGGCAGGTTTAACAGGTTTTTCAGCATAGCTGTGCGTCTGTGAAGGTTTTACACTATGCCTATTTATTACAGAATTTAAAAGGCCTTTTTGTATCATCTGGGAAGCTTTTTTACAAACCTCTGTTGATGGGCTCTTCCCATACTTTCCCCTGCTATTCAAGAATTGAGGCCATGGGAAAACATCATCTGAAATTGTCTGGCCTGATCCTCTCAAGGGTTTTGAAATGCAAAAACTGTGTGTTAGTTTGGGGTTTAATTAGGAGCCAATACTGAAGAAATGCTTTTCTCATCACATTTTTTTAGCAGAGTCTATTTCCATCAACACTGCCTGAAGTTTCTCCTGTATCCATGATCAGTCTGAACTTTATTAAAATGAGGGCAGGTTACTCATAAATGGATGTGTTCCTTGACTGTCTGACAGTATGGCCCTTCTTCTTCTGGCTGGGAAAAAAGGTAAAGAAGTTTTTCATTTTCTTCTTGCTGTATATTTCTCTATTAAAGACATGATAGAGAACAAGTCAGAGGCGTTTTAGTGACCGTGGAATAACTGGCACTCTAACGGTAATGGAAAGGTATTAATTGCCTCTTCAAAGGTTGAGTACTACTCAGCGTTTCCTGACTACATCCAGGACAGCTGTTCTTCATTTGATATTTGATATTATCCAGGCCTTGAGGACTGACATAGTGTTTAGGGTGAACATGAAAAATGACAGCATCTTCTCAGTAAAACTAACATGTAAGATCATAGCACCTTCTTGCTAGCCAGCCACTCCAGGGCATCCAACAGATACTGTTGTCAATTTTCTGTCAGGGTGTTTAATGGCCAAGCTGAGATCAACCGTCATCCCCTTATGCCACTCACGAACCACATAAAAAGGACAAATCACATGTACATGATATAACAAAAAGAATCTTTATCAGCTGCAACAAGAAACAACATGCTGTGATACCTTGTTAGGTGCAAAGACAGATATTCAGCTTTAGTGACTGGGTGGTGTATCGTGAGTAGAGGTAAAGAAAAGACCTAGGTAATCACTATCTGTACTGAACTGACCATGGTGGGGAACCTAGTGACTGCGCTAACCATAACCAACAGCATAAAAGTCATTTTAAGTTGCACAGACCTAACAGTCTAACATCATAGCAACACCTTTCTAACACCAAGAACAAGGGGAAAAGTGCATTTTCTATAGATACAAACAGACTAAATACAGGAAATTGTTCTGCCCTTTATCTTTTTCTTCCCTTCTGCTGAAGAAGCAGAAAAAGGCTGATTAATGTAAGAACTGTAGTGGCTGTTGGATAACACACTTGATCTGAACTCTGCAACCTTTGTTTTTTTAATAATTTTTCAATTCTTCGTTTTGTTTGTGTGGTTTTATTCCACATTCAAGGAGCGGTGAAAGACAATCTTCTTGTACAAGAAGGCATTTACATGAGGCAAATGGGACATGTAAATATTGCCAGTTTGAAGCATAGCATCAGTCCTGAAAAGATGCTGATCTGCAGTTGCTAGCCTGTTTGAGCTGGGCAAGGGAGTAAGGAACCTTCTCTGACAAGCACTGTTACTTGTGCTCAGATTGACTCGTACAGTCACTTTCATTGACTTCAAGCTAACTTTGCAAGGTGCTGAGAGCCCGCAGTTCTTTTGGATTTAAAGTAGTTTTAAAGCATATAGAATACAGAAAACTAATGAGATATAAGATGAAGGCAAAAGAGACCCTGGAAGAACACTGGAAGTGAAATGAAAAAGAAAAGGATTTAAAAAGGGAAAAGGGAACAAGGCATAGGGCAAGTTTAGTTTCGCCTGACTTTGGTCACCTAAAAGCTAGGTGTGTAGCCTGTGTTAATTATCCAGATTTTCTCCATAGCCATGAAGAGAAAGTGACACCTCAACAGGGATATTAATTTCAAAAATCTTAGAAAATTATTTTAGGAATGAATGAATCACCCTTCGGGGCATCTCTGTCTCTCCACTGAGTTTAAAGGGAGTCTAGGGAACACTAGGGAAACTGTCTGGGAGATAAATGCATTCATTTGAAAGAAAACAAATCAGCTACGAAACAGAGCAGAGCATACCACTATCCAAAAGATCGCCCAATTATAAATTGGTCAGATTTGTTGATTTTTTTAGGTGCTTTATTGAATTCTAAGGTATAAAAGATCTGAAAGGTTTTTTCATGGAGTAACACTAATAATTTTTGTCTCTAGTTCCACTCATTTTAAATCAAATGAACCTGTGTTTTGAGGTACCTGAATGACCATATACAGAAAATAAACCAGCTGCTGTGTGCTAGAAGGATCTTACCTGCAGTCATAAGCATTTACATTATCACCACTTAATCCATGGTATGTGCATCCCATAAGAGTGGTAAGCAGTCTTATGACTGAAGCATCTAAACCAGGACTTTGATCAGACGTAATCTTACTTTACTGTCTTTAAACCTCCACCCAGTTTTAGACACATTTTCTGTTTGATTTCTAACAGCCTGCTCTGCAGACAGTAGTCTGCAGAATTATTCCCATCTGATACATCAGGTGCATCACTCACTACCAATAGATACCTATAAATAGATGAAGCTGTCTGACCACTTGCTAGTTAGGTGCTCCAATGAATAACTTTCAAGCATCTGGACACCAGCCTGGTATGAAAGACTCAGAGGTGGAAGCTTAAGAAGAGGTGTCAAAAAATTCAGTAAGGAGCCACCTTTAACTAACCGCTAGGAAAGGGCATGAGCTGGCGAGTAGGAGAGAGTGTGGCTGGACAGGGTAAAGGTCGAGGAGGCCAGACAGGACACAGGGTAAAGCAAAATGCTCCCCCAGAGACTTGTGATCATAAGATCACACCGGGAGGAAGTGTGGAAGTGGACTAAGAAGCAGAAGACGGCCCTGTGACTGCCTTGGCCCAACCACCTACACTTCATCTCTCTGGTCCTCACAGTTAGGGGTTCACAATGAGGACAGCATGCCTGCCTTTGGGACTTCCTCTGAGACATGCTCTCTCCTGATTGCGTAGCTAACATTGCTCCCTTCTTTTAAGGTGTGTTCAAGTGCCACCTAAGCATCTTGGCCACTGATTGCTTCCAGCATCTTCTGAACTCTTGATTGCATGGGATGGGGGCCTGTTTCTGCTCCGTTGTCAGCTTGAGGAAATTAAACCTCTGTCTCTTATCCCCGCTGCCCTAAGAAGGCAGCCCTTACAGCTTAGACTGTGTGCAGGAATCCTTTTCCCCTCCTGTTGAAATTACAACATTGTCTGGGAAAAATAAATCAAGATTTCTATAATTATAAACAGAGAGAACAAATATAGTCAGATGAAAAAGGACAGTTGTCTGCCTGGGAACCGCGGGCATATTTTAGCAGAGAAAAAAGATAATCCTACTTGCAATGTCTTGAAACAGTTTGTACCTGTCCCACACTTCCTTCCTGAGTGAACGCCCCTGATTACTAGGTGAGGATTCAAGAGTTTTCTTCTGCCTTTTCTTTGTGAGCCTTGAATTTCTGAAATGAACTTTTAGCAGCCCAGAAATCCCTAACTAACTCGAGGAGAAGGGCTAAAATACATGTGAATATTTTCTCAGACACGGCCTCTTTTGCAACCCAGAAATCTCATCCGTGAGTGGTTCAAGAAACTGATGTTTGCTCCAGATGTCCAGCAGTGCGTTGCTCCTGGTTTCCAGGAACAGTACAGCCCTCCAGAAATAACAGTGCGCATGTGCTCAGTGGGGAGTGCTGGACCTGTGTACAGCTGAAAATGTCGGAGTGCACTCTGGGACGGTGTACAACACAGTAGATCCAATGCTTTTTGGAGGCGTTAGGTTTACAGCTCATGCATCATAGATATTCTCGGTATGTGCAATAAGCATGAGGCTGCCTGAAAAAAATTTAGCTTACTGAGCATTTCCTAAATGTCACACATGCAGCTGTACTGATCCTCGATACACAGACGTTGTTCCGTGTCAGGATATGCAGTGAGGTTATTTTGGTTTCCCATCCCAAGGTACAAAAGTCTCCCCATGTGGCAAATAGGCACCTAGCACAGACCTGACTCTTCCAGGACAAAGCCCTATCATGTAAAGCATTGCACTATGTAACTTTTATGCAACTAAGCCCGCTTCAAGATTTGGTCCAAACTGTCTGCTCTTCTTCACTAAATAGTTATATTCTCTACCTTGTGTTTGCATTAATAGCTGTGCAGCATGAGTGCAAAATGTTATTATTCTGATTTGATGACCTTTTGTATTAATTTTAGTCTGTTATACACAGGAGATGAAGGCTCAGGCCACCGCTCATTGATCCTCACTCTGTTTTTATTTGCCCCTGAATAACAGCATTTGATTAACTAGATTGGTTTGTGATAGTCACAATTAGTTTCCCAGGAAATAAAACTTTTCTATTCCACATGAAGTCCAGGAAGAATACCATGAAGCTGTGAGCAGACTAAGTGCCATGACTAACAATGGTAAGAGCAGAAAAAGCAGAATTTCTCAGAAAGGTGAGTGAAAAGCATTTCTTATTAATCCTGGTCCCTTAAAGATAGTATGTAACCATCCAACACTAAAGTTTTCATTTTCGAGACGTTCTAACTTCAGAAGAAATATTATTACATTTAATTTTCCCTCTTACTGGTTTGCCAGCATCAAGGAAGCTGACGTTTTCTCCATCCTGACACATTCTCCATCTCCCTCTGTTAAAAATGCCAGTAAGATGAATTTAGCAATCTCTTCTGTACTTGCACAGAAGACAGCAACTTGAGGACAAGAGGGAATGAGTGGTGACTCTGCAGTCATGATGTCTGCTTACTTCCCCAAGCCAAATTTAGCCAAGCTGATTCCTCATATCTACCACATCATCTTGTTAACTTTGAACAGACCTCCAAAACCTGCTTGTCAGTCTGGCCTCCTACCTCATTTCAGATCCTCTTCAAAAGTGACAGAAACATTAAGGTAGACTTTTTAAAATAAAGGAAATTAAAAAAAAACAATATGCAAAAATGCTGTGCCCTATCGGTCATATCCACATGGACATCTTGGCTATCATACATTATCTAAAATGTCATGAGATATATAGAATAGAATAGAATAGAACAGAACAGAACAGAACAGAACAGAACAGAACAGAATAGACTATTTCAGTTGGAAGGCACCTACAATGACCATTTAGTCCAAGCGCCTGACCAATTCAGGGCTGACCAAAAGTTAAAGCCAATTATTAAGGACATTGTCCAAATGCCTCTTAAACACTGACAGGCTTGGGGGCATCAATCACCTCTCCAGGAAGCCTGTTCCAGTGTTTGACCACCTTCTTGGTAAAGAAATGCTTCCTCATGTCCATTCTAAACCTCCCCTGGTGCAGCTTTGAATCATTCCCATGCATGCTATCACTGGATACCCAGGAGAGATCAGCACCTCCCTCTCCACTTCCCCTCCTCAGGAAGCTTGAGAGAGCAATGAAATTGCCCCTCAGCATCCTTTTCTTCAAACTAGAGAAACCCAGAGACCTTAGCTGCTGCTCATAGGACGTGCCCTCCAGCCCTTCCACCAGCTTTGTTGCCCTCCTCTGGACATATTCAAGTACCTTTAACATCCTTCTGAAATTGTGGGGCCCAGAACAGCACGCAGCACTCAAGGTGAGGCTGCACCAATACTGAATACAGCGGGATAATCCTCTCTTTTGCCTGGCTGGTTTTGCTGTGTTTGATGCACCCCAGGATGCGGTTTGCTCTCTTGGCTGCCAGGGCACACTGCTGACTCCGACTGAGTCTGATGTCAACCAGCACCCCCAGATCCCTTTCTGCAGGGCCGCTCTGCAGCTACTCCTCTCCCAGTTTATAATTCTGCCTGGTGTTCCTGTATCCCAGGTGCAGAATCCATCATTTGAACTTGTTAAATTTCATCTCATTAATCATTGCCCAATGCTCCAATGTATCTAGATCCCTCTGCAGGGTCTCTTGTCCCTCCAGAGAGTCAACAGCCCCTCCCAACCTGCTAATGGTGCATTCAACTCCTGCATCCAGATTGTTGATAAACTTACTGTGCAGAACTGGCCCTAGAATTGAACCTCGAGGAACACCACTGGTGACCAGTCACCAGCCAGTTGCTGATGTCCAAGATAGTTGTCTGAGATAGTTACCCTTCATAACAAGTAGAGGCACATAGGGACCTGCAACAGGCCAGTTGTCTGATCCGCTCTAGACACTCATCTAAGGGAAAATGAGCCTCTCTCAGCGTGTGCCTGCTTCTCTCTGCTGATTGGAAAGGGATTTTAAGCAGACAGATCAGACCTTCTGTATAAATTCTAGCTGCCTATCTTAGGAAAGACTAATCCCACCTCAAATCTTAGACCAGTCCCATTCATATTTGAGTTAAAACCATCTTCATGAGTAATGCAACAGAAATAATAACATCTGGGTTACCTTACTGTCAGAACTGGCCAATGCACCTTATCTTGCAAGTTTTAGGCAGATTCTGCTCTTATCTGTGCTGGTCCAAATAGAAATATAATCAGTGAGAACAGAATAAGTCTCCAAAAATGTTTACATTCCTGACTAATGCAACCTGTACAGTGTAATACAGAGAGTTAATTGCAGAAGAGTCCAGCTGTTTCATGGCTTATTACTGAAAGGGAATGAAATTAAACAGTTTGCAATGATTTACTAAAGAATAAAATTGTTTCAAAAAGCCCTTTGAGGACTGAAAATAGATGCTCTCCTTTGTTTAATGTGTGAAGAGTATGAGCATTTTGGTAGCCACTTTGCTGAGCTCATCACAGGAAAATCCAGGCCCAGGTTGTGTTCTCTGAGTCAGAGAAGGGCCTTTCCATCCCAAGTCCACCACAGTTCAGGCAAAGCTCATCTGAGAGAGTCTTGCTATCTCTGACTTACTTCTTGAGCTTTAAAACTCATCCACTTTACTATAATCAATTAGTTCCATTTCATTCACCATATTATAAGCACAGAGAAAATAGTAATGGGAGTGTGTAGTTAAGATCAGGCCATTTTCGTGTAAAATGCAAGGTGCTTGTCACAGTGGGATTATATCTTTATAAATGGCTTGTGTTCCTAAAGCAAGTGTTGAAAGGATCGGTATACTTTTGAAATTAAAAACAATGAAACTAACCAAAACCCCCCCAGAAGAAAAGGTATTGTTGGTTTGAATCAAAGTAGCAAGAACTAGTTCTATCAAGGAAATCCTCATGCTATAAAATTAATTAGGTAGAGTTTCAGGGTTACACTTTTGTGTTGAACTGGGAACAGTGCAAGACGAAGGTCTGTGCAAAGCTAATTTAAAAAGTTCAGGAACTGATGGACAGTTTGGAGAAAGTTCAGGATTCATAGACTAGAAAGTAGGGTCAATAGATTTTGACCTGCTCTATGTGTTCTTAGCCATATTTTCCCTCATTATAAGAGAAGTCATCTAATATTTCCCCAGACTTTTGAATCAGGGTGTGATCTAAACCTTAATAAATTAATTTGAGGAACTCATGTCAGTTGATTGGAGTCAATATTTACCTGTCTTTTCCTGAGGCATCCTTCCCCAAGTCTTACTTTCAAAGATGTCATCTTGCTGGCCCGAGGTTCAAAAAGAAACCAGCACATTCAGAATTTCACCGAGCAGTGACCAATTTATTCTCAGAACTGGAAACACACTTTTTTCCTGGCAAGGTATACAGATATATGAAGATTCAGTTCAGCTCTTTCTCAGATTTGAGATATATACAGACGAATGCAAAGGGTAATGTTACAGCAGTGTAACAAGTAACCTCTGATCAGCTGAGCGGTGGTAACTGTCAGCGTGCATAGTCCTAAGCAATTACAACAGTGAAATAAAACACTTCATCTTAAAATTCCCTGAGACCATGGAAGATGATTGCCCTGCATCTCAAGACCTGACATGTAAGGTGTTGGCGAGGTGTTAGATTCAGGTCAGAAGCGTACATCCTCTTATCTCCTGAGTATACTGAGTACCTGACCACAGCTGGAAATCTGGGCCAGGCACTTTCACTGCCATGTCTTTTATTTCTTCGGTTCATTAGTTTGTATAAAACTACCAGGCAATACTAATTAGACTGCTGAAAAATAAAAAAGAAAGAGAAAGAGTAAGAGTAAGGAAAGATTAGGAGGGTGCTCTGCATCTTGTAACATCATAATCAGTTAACTGTGAAATTACTGCTTATCACCACTGTACATTTTCTATTACCCTATGGACATTTTCAAACTCAGTATGTTGCTGATGGAAAAATAGATGTTTTAAAGCTGCAGGTTAAAGTCAAGGTTAAGCAAATATGTACATATGTATTTCAAAGTAAAAACAAATAAATCAGAAGATTTTAGTTATATTTTTAGGGCTTAGGAAAAAGCATTTATATTTGAGGTAATTATTTTCTTAAGACGAACATTTGAATAAACAGAAATTTGCATTAAGAAATCCAGGCATTCTAAACTCTGACCTACATGTGTGTATTAAGAAGCTCTAAGAAGAGTGTCTTATCATCCCTAAAAAACAATTCCCCGTGCACCATGTGCAGCTTGGCCAGACTCCAAATCCTGTCCCAGAGAGTGTATTTTCTGGTGGATATAAAAGGATTATATTTCTCCTTTAAGGGATACATTCTGCACATGATTAATTACCACAGGGATGTGATATTGATCTAGTCAGAAAACTGTATTTTAGAACCAAGATTAGGAAGTGCTAATTCACAAAAATGCCAGTAATTCATTAAAATGAAGATCCAGGGGTTGTTCATGTATTTATTGCAATAACATCAATCCTGATAAAACTGTGATATTTGATAACAACACAGATGACATACACACTTACACGGAAATAGTTTGTTGACTTTTGTACAGCACAACTGGGCCAGCATTTCAGTACTGCCAAATGTCTTAAGAAAGAGAAGCAAACTAATGTTGTAAACATCTTAATGAAATGAGATAGCTAAATTTCAAAACCACATAACTATTCACTTTTTAAAAGCCATTTGTCTTTAATAGCAGACAATGTAATAGCTCATTTAGTTTATATGGCTGTACTCCTAATTTTTGAAACACTTGTATAGTTATGCAAGATATATGAACTACGAAGATGTCATGATGCTTTGTTAGAGGAATTAGCATATGAATAATGAAAAATAAAAGATCAAACAACATCTCAAAGTTTTCCCATAAAATATCTTCAAATTACCTCAAACAACAAATCTGTTGAACTATATATCGGAGCTGGGATCTTGTAATAGAAGGTAGCAGTCTACAGATGAGAGGAAGGATAGACAGTAATAGCACATCTAACTAAAGAATATAAATTCAAGAACGGAATAGTGTCCTAGTCTATTCCTGTTGCTTATTTTTGATCTAATTCCTTCTGAAGTTGACAAAAAGATTTCCAATTACTTCAGTGGAAACTGAATCAGTAACTGTATCCCTTAGTAAATGCACAAACTAAAATATTTAGCCAAAAGCCAACACAATGTAAACCAGTGACCTCAGTCCCAGACAAAATGCCCAGAACCTCCTAATAATAGCCATGACAGTTAATAGTATGTTTATTAGGCTATCCAGAGCGTCACAGTTTAATAGAGCTCTCTGCAAAATAACCATGATGTGATCATTCACATATGTGCACTGTTTAATTACATCTTCTAACAGTACAGCATTCAGTATGATGTAAACTAATGAGCATTGTATCACATAAGCAACAACTTTAAAATAATTATCAAGGGCACACAAACTTGGTATCCATGGATCACGTACCTTGAATCATCACTTCTGTTCTTATAGGCTATAGAGTCTAACTAAATTACATTGGGGTTTAATCTACGTGTATATACTAGTGTTTCGGTCATGTCTTTTCATAGGGAAATATATCACTTCTTGCCACTGAATGGATCAATGGCACACAGGTTCAGAAGTGTTGGACACTTTTGGGACGGGAGATGGAGATCCACCAACCCAGACAGAGCTGGGGGCTGTTGCCGCTATACTCTACCTGGACGGGAGGCTTTCCCCACAACGTTAAAAGCTGATTTACTTTTCATAAAAGGAATTGTGGCATGCAAGATGATACCCAAACAGATATCAGAGGCATGCAAGCTTCTAACCAAATAGCAAAGCTTGGTATTTTTAGCCAGGATTTAAAAGCTTGCTCTGCTAAGTCCCCTGTCTGCCTCAGCAGGGTGACACAGACACATGACACAGGAAGCACAACTCACTGCTGTTATCTGGTAGAGCTCATGGGTATGAACAGGTCTATAGGGGTTTACCTTGTCTTTTACTGATCAGACGGGGGGGGTTGCTGGGATCAGGATTAAGTGTGGAATATGTGAAATTCAGTCACAGACATCACACACCCGGGATGGAGGACTGTTTCAAAGGGCCATGTGCTCTTTAAATGCAAATTTTAAATGGGAAAGAGTATTCTTCTGAGAAAGGTAAATAATGAGAAGTACTTTATGCTGTGCAATGCAAAGGGTATGAGATGACATAATCACTGTTCAAAGTGACCCAGTTTTTATTTCTTTTGACATTTGTGCCTGTTCACTCAACTGAAAGGACAGTCAGAATGAGAGCACAGCAAGTCAACATCTGGTGCCAGTTACACAGCTACGGCTCCACTGAAGTCTTGCCACCATGTATGAAGGGCTTAGGCTTTTGAATGGGATTGTGTGATTTTATTTACTTTAGACTTTGCAGGCCAGCAGTAGAATGGTTTTGGATCAGCAACTGGAAGAATAATTTAGTCACTAGCATCTTACAGCAAACCACTGTCCTCTTGTATTGGTGTCAAATAAAGAAAAGCAAAGAGTGCTAGGTACAAATCTAAGAGTTTAGCTAATGTGTGTCTTATTGAATGGTTTTCTCAATAAATTATGTAGTATATTTACTATGAAACATTAGCTTGGTCTAGAAAAAATACTAACATAAATTTATGATATATTGGGGGAAAATAGCGTGGATAAATCTCTTAAAATCATTAGTATAATCCTTCTGGTCTTAGTGTACTCACAAGATAACTGTGATATTTTTTAGTAATTGATAATTTTTGTAGATTTTAGAATAACTTCTGAGGTGAACCATATTATGTGCTTTTTGCAAATAGTTCACCCTATGTGTTTGCACTATCTGCGGTGGAGTGCATGTTATTCTTCTTATATCTTGTTTCAATTATTTCAGTGTTGTAGGAAACAATATTTAAAACAGTATATAGAAAAAAATATTTCCAAAATGGCTTCAGAAACCCCTCTGATGCAAATTTCTTCTATATTATTTTGTGCAAGCAGTCATGATTCCATTTTCTGCATAAGTGCTCAATTACTGCAAGTTTACAACTAAACCAATATAAAAACTTATAAATATCAGAGCAGTAACTGTATGAATTTTATTTTCAAAAATGCTGAAGATATTTTCTTTATCACACTGAACATAATGACAGTTTCACACCATTTAAAAAATGGATGAACTTGCATGCACTTATGGGTTAGTTCAAAATTTTAAAGGTGTCGCTGTAGAAGCTGAAAAAGAAAAAGTGAATTCATTGGAAATTTAGACAACGGCTCCAGAAAAATACCCTGCCCAAATCTCAGAAATAGTCACTAGGCCAGAGTTACTCTTAAAATTTTAAAAAGTAAAGCAAAGATTTAAACGTGACAGGATAATTGGTCTCAGACAGAAAATGTGATACAGAAACTAGCAGTAGTAAAAAACTGGAGAAAATGGCTTTAACATTTTGAGCATATAGCTTGAAAACTTAAACATAGTGGAGAAACCCATATTGACTTTTGAATTTCGTTGTATCCAATACTTATAGGTAAATCCTGAGTTTCTTTCTTAGGCAAATTCCCACTGCAAGGTCTGGAACTTAGCCAGAACAAGGATGTGCTCAGAACTGAACTGATTTCTTCCTCTTTTGTGTGACAACAATGTATCTATGTGAAGGAATTCATTTTCAGTTCATGGAGTTCTTTCCCAATTTTCCATGAGGACAGAAATCTTAGGATGTTTGTCCCCTCTCTCCTCTTCCCTGCCACCTCTTTCCACTAAAAACCTCTAGGATAATGTAAATGTAAAACAGTATTTTTTATGATGTCACCAAAATGAAAATTCAGTGAAACAAAAGCTTCTTTGGCGTCAGATTTTATAAGCCTTCAGTAGTACCAAGACTACATTGTGCGAGTCAAGCTCAGGTATCCCAATACCTTCCAGAACCAAACTAGTAAATGTAACAGGCCAAGGCCTGTTCCCTGGATCTGACATCAAGTGATGTGATGTAAGCTGTAAAAACAAGAGAATATTTTCATATCCTGTTTTAAGAGAGAGGAAGTTGATCAGGTGATGAATGGAAATGCATTAGGTTGTCTCGTGATTTTCCTTTCTTAATAAAGTTATTGTTAGCATGTATCATAGAATGACAGAATCATAGAATCCTAAAATAGTTTGGGTTGGAAGGGACCTTAAAGATCATCTAGTTCCAACCACCCTGCCATGGGCAGGGACACCTCCCACTAGACCAGGCTGCTCAAAGCTCCATCCAATCCAGCATTGAACACCTCCAGGAATGAGGCCTCCACAACTTCCCTGGGCAACCTGTTCCAGTGTCTCACCACCCACATAGTGAAGAATTTCTTCCTGATATCTAATCTCAATCTACCCTCTTTCAGTTTGAAGCCATTACACCTCATCCTCTCACTGCGTGCCCTTGTAAAAAGTCCCTCTCCAGCTTTCTTGTAGACCCCTTTCAGATACTGGAAGGCTGCTGTAAGGTCTCCCTGGAGCCTTCTCCAAGCTAAATAACCCCAACTCTCTCAGCCTGTCTTCAAAGGAGAGGTGCTCCAGCCCTCTGATCACCTTCATGGCCCTCCTCTGGACTTGCTTCAACAGGTCCTTGTCCTTCTTATGTTGGGCGCCTCAGAGCCGGATGAAGTACTGCAGCTGGGGTCTCACCAGAGCAGAGCAGAGGGGCAGAATCACCTCCCTCGACATGCTGGCCACACTTCTTTTGATGCAGCCCAGGATGTGGTTGGCTTTCTGGGCTGCAAGCACACATTGCCAGTTCATTTTCAGTTTTTCATCCAGCAGTACACCCAAGACCTTCTCGGCAGGGCTGTTCTTAATCCACTCATCACCCAGCCTGTATCCCTGTTTGGCATTGCCCTGACTACGTGCAGAACCTTGCACTTGGCCTTGTTGAACTTCATGAGTTTCACAAGGGCCCACCTCTCTAGCCTGTCAAGGTCCCTCTGGATGGCATCTCTTCCCTCTTGAGTATCAGCTACACCACTTAGCTTGGTGTCGTCCAGAAACTTGCTCAAGGTGCACTCAATCCCACTGTCCATGTCCCCAGCAAAGATGTTAAATAGTAGTGGTCCCAATATGGACCCCTAAGGGACACCACTTGTCACTGTTGTATTTTCCAATTCTACTAAATTGTCTCTCAGCTGTGAGCAAATGGAATGGAAAATACTGAATGTACTAAGCCTACACAGCAGGATCACTATGTTTTGGGTTTTATTTTCTATTTTTTCCCAGTATTTTCCTAATAAAATTCTATTTTTTTTGAACGCTGCTAAGCACTGAGCTAGCATTTTTATACAGCTATCATAACTCCAAGCTATCTTTCCTGAGTAGTAGCTGGTCAAGATATCAACACTTGAGATCTTAATTTAGGAATACCACATTTTGCTTTTTTTATATTGGATTTTATTCATCATGTTATTACACTGTGATTCGCTATCTTCAGCCTTTTCTGCAACTTTTGTTAACCAGTTCTCCTCTTGATATGTCTCTTTAAAGCTTACTAATATCAACAAACTGTCACCTCACTATTTTCTCGTTCCCTCTTAATTCATGTGAGTTATTTCTGTAAGAGTGATGGTGAGTACTTGACAAAGGAAATCCTTGCAGTCTGTAATTCTTTTAGGATGTCATCTTATTTTTTGGCTTAAGTGCTTTCTTGATCTTTCTAATATATTTTCGTAAGTAATATGTATTTTCACTGAACAACCTATATGTTGTCTAACTAATGCATTTTTCATGTCATGTAAAAACATTTTACCCTGTGGTTCTCCCCTGTATCTTCTTTTTAACAAAAAAGTTTCCTCATGCTATGTTGTCTTCTTTCTGACATTAAATAGTACAGGAGCAGATTGGAGTCAGGGGACTTGTTAAGACGGCAAAAATGCTGGATCTAAGTACTTTATAGAGAGCTTTTTAGTAAAAAATTTGGGTGCTGCTCAGGAGCAAGTGACAAGTTGCATCTCTTCTTACCTGCTCCTGCTTCCTCTAGAGAGCAGCCAGTCATGTTATCTAAAGATTTAGTCTCAGCATCACCCCTGTTGTGACATGTGTCTTTTCAAAAGGAGCATAGCCAAACTTCTCTGTTATTCTGTTTCTTGGCTTTTGGGTTTCATGATAGCTCTGAGCAGGTCACAAAAATCATTGTGGTCCTCGCTGGGTATTTCTAGATGTTTCCTGTTTAGAATGGAAACTTCAAACAGACAACAGGGTTTCGATGTTACCTGAGGCACCGAGCTTATTTTTTTTTATTTGACTGTTTCCTTAAGATATACTACAAATTATGTAACACTTTCTGCTGTATTTCCCATATAGTTTATGTTTTTCTATTACTGTGTCACTCTAATTATCTTCCTCCCATTGAGTTTTTTGCATGTTTAAAGATCAATATCCTAGTTTAAAAACAAGACATTCCAGTTTTCCTCTTCTTATTCTTAGCTCTCATAATTTACTATTTTCATTTTGCCATTTTCTGTCCTCTCCTTTAGTTGGTGATGCACAATTCATCACCTTGAACCATATTGTCCTGCATCCATGAACTTCCAGTCTCCCCGCCAAGTCCATGTGTTTGTTTAACTTCTGGGGATTTTTTTACTTTTACCTTGTAAAAGAGAAAGAAAGCAAAGAAGAAAGCGAGAAAGAGAGAGAGAAAGAGAGAGAGAAAGAGAGAGAGAAAGAGAGAGAGAAAGAGAGAGGAAGGGAGGAAGGGAGGAAGGGA